>JABAEC010000071.1:0-19275 GCA_013435705.1 Claviceps paspali | reverse complement strand
CGCCCCCCCCCCCCCCCCCCCCCCCCCCCCCCCCCCCCCCCCCCCCCCCCCCCCCCCCCCCCCCCCCCCCCCCCCCCCCCCCCCCCCCCCCCCCCCCCCCCCCCCCCCCCCCCCCCCCCCATAGACAAACACAGTAGCCTAGGCTAGCTAGCGTACATTAATGATGAGGGTTTAAAAAGAAAAAAAAAAGGAGGTGTTATTTCGTCTTCCGTTGTTTTTAAATCCTTTTTTTCTTTCTATTTTTGTGTGTTTTTTGTTTTTACAAAGGATCGTTGAGGAGCTTGTTCATCTTGGCGATGCGCGACGAGACGCTGAGGTCAATGGTGCGGTCGCCAATCTCGACGACGAGTCCACCGATGATGTCCGAGTTGACTTCGTTTGTGACCTTGAGCTTCTTGCCCTGGCCGACGTAGGAGGATTTGGTGACGGCGGTTTCGAGACGCGAGAGGGTCTTGTTGTCGAGGGGCTGGCGCGGTTGAGGAGGAATTGTTAGCGTTTTTTTTTATATATATCTGCGATGGTTTGGTGCTTGCAGCAAGGGGAAAGGATAAAGAGCCAAAGAAGAAAAAGAAAAGGGGGGGGGGGGGGGGGAGGGGGCAAACCCACCTGGGCGGAAGTGACCTTGAGCTCGACCTCGCCGCGAGAAGCACTCATGAGCTCGCCGAACTTGGTGCAAACACCCTTGAGCAATCCCAGGCGGTTGTTCTCGGCCAGCGTGGCCAGGAAGTTCTTGACGGTCTCGCCGCCCGCGCCAGCGCCAGCTTGCTTGGCCAGCTCGGCGACCACGGCTGACTTGTCCTGGGCGGTCAGGGTAGGCGCCTGCAGGATGTCGTTGAGCTTGGGGTCCTTCTCGACGAGAGCGTCGAGCGTCTTGAGGGCCTTGGCAGTGCCATCAAGGGTGGAGGTCTTGGCGGCGGCGGTGTACTACAGTGAATTGAAAAGCAAACGTGTTAGCCAGCTCATCCGACGACACGGGATATCTGTCGCACTATTCGACAAATAGTCTTTGCTCCTCGACAATGTGACGGGCAAAGTTGAGTATCCTTGTACAAGGAAGACGAATCTTCATCTCAATGGCCAATTGTGTCCGTCGTGCGATCGCTCCATCGAGAACAGCCACCCCTAACCCCTTGACCAGCAAGAATAAAAACAAAAGGGAGAGAGAAAAGCGACAGAGCAGGGAAGAAACATACCAGAGCAGAAGCATAGGTGCCGTCGAGGCCAAACACCGCAATGGGAGGCTGGCTGCTGGTGGTGGAGGCGGCGGCGGCGAAAGATCGCGCAGGCGTGACGGGCAAGGCCACGGCGCGCTGGGGAGCAGCGGCACGGACGGTGCGGAAGACCTGGCGAGAGAACATGACGAAGGACGTCGACGAAGATTGCGGCGACAGGGTGGAGGGGGGATTGGTTTCGGACGGGCGAGGTTTCTGCTTTCTCGTGATGAGGTTTCTCGGGTTCGGCAATTTTGGAAAGTTGCTGCCTCGTTCCCAGGTGAGGCACCAACATTTTACTAGTAGAAACGGTTCTTTTTGCGGGACCCACAATTTGTAGACAAGAACGCAAATCTTGGCCAACCAATCAATCCCGCGACAACAGGGCCTTGAATTGATGGAAAGCATCGACATACGTATTATGTATTTGTGTGGCATTGAGGAAAGACTGCAACACTATTTTCATTACTTGTGCTGCATGCATGGGTACGGATGTTATTATTATGGGATTATACTCTAAGATTCATCATCCTCTAGCCTCAGAGGCAAATGCAAAAAGCATCCAAAAAAAAAAAGAGAAGAACAAAAGCGAAGGAGGAAAAAAAAAGAAAAAGAAAAGAAAAGAAAAGAATAACTCGGCCATCATGTTGTCTCAAAACAATGTCCCAATCTAAAGCGAATACTAATGTCATCGGAGGGGAAAGAACAAAAGAAGAAGAACAAGAAGAAGAAGAAAAGCACCCGTCAACGCCGTAGCAATCATACATGTTACAGAACCTCATTTCCCTTGAAGCGAGTTTCAGGCCTCAATCGCTCTTCAACATACTGTCAACGAGGTCTCCCAGCGGACCCCAGTAATCTCTCCCACTAGCCAAGCTGTGCTCGTCAATGAAAAGCACGTACTGCTTGAAACTGGTGTTCAAGTGTGGCTCCAGACCGAGCTCCCGTATCACAGGGTAGTGATGGCAATAGATGTGCGCGTACACTCGATACATGCGTTTGAAGATCTGACGAACGAGTGCTGGGAATGATTTCGGAAAGGGTACGCCTAGATTTGACGTCAGCAAAACGCCCAACAAATCACAACGCGTCATTGCAGCCTACCAATCTTGCTGGGGAGCACAGATTCGTTGTCAATGCTCGACTGTACCCAAGTCATGAGCTGCTCGATGTAGGCTGGAGCCGGCATCTTGGTCGGTCGTTTATAGTTTTCGTTGTCTTGCCATAAATACTCGAACCTAGCTGCTGTCAACTCATTGTGTCCGTCACAACATGGTTCATAGCACAAAATTCCATCTCCACGTACTCGTCTGTAGCCTTCATTTCGGGGCATGATTGGGGAGAGCAGAATTCGGTAATCGCTCCATATAACAAGTTGATTTGGTTGTAGAAATCGACCACTGCGATGCGATGTTATGATCCAGAGATACCAAGGATGATGAGAGATCATCCACAAAAAAAAAAAAAAAAAAAAAAAAAAAAAGACATACTGTTCACAGCCAGCCACTCGTTTTCGTCCTCGCCTTCGGGAAGCTTTACCACCTTCCTCAAACTACCACCACCAAGGGTTACTTCGGCGTACTGTCGAAGCTGGTAGCTGGTGGTGCCGCCTTTGCCCACGCGAGGACGGAACTGGCTCTTAGCCCGCTGGTTACTGTTCGAGGTCTGCACGTTAGCAATCATCTGCTCTGTTGCCGGCAGTGTCGGAGATCTCGCATCGTCCTCGTGAACAGAGATGATGGCAGCATAGTGCTGTTGCGACATGGCCGTGGCGGATTCGGGGTGGAGGTGTTGGGAAACAGTGGAAGCCATTTTTTATGAGGATGGTTCGGATGAGATGTGTAGGGAGGAGAGGACTGACACGGTGGTCAGGAACTGAGCCATGGCGATAATGTCCTCGGCGTTATAACTCGTTGGCTATCAAGAAATGTTTGATGTTTGCGAAAACTGATTGACATTCCAGCGGTTAGCGGTTAGCGGGGCGATGGCAGAGACACGACTATCAGGACTAACCGCTTCTTCTTCTTCTCCTTCTGTATCGCAAGTACGTCGGCAGGTGCTAGCCAACAGCAGCGTGTACGGGTGCTTGAATGGCCGGGGAACCGAGTTTCGACTGGGTGCGCTCAACTCGATCTTTGTCCGTCGTATCGCAAGGTAAGAAATGATGGTGCAGACTTTAGTAGTAGAGTGAAAAGGCGAAGGATCGGGAGGTGACGCAGTGTTTACAGGACTTCCTGATTGGGCGGTTGCCAGGAGACAGTCAACTTATCCCGGCGGCTGCAACCACTTGGCACAGCCTGACCACAGAGGAACAATGAGTCCTGGCAGCCCCACACACCTCGGTTCACAGCAGCAATAACCATGTTGAATGTGATTATCTATATTTTCTAGCAACTTAGCTCTGAGCAATGAACGCTGTGGCCCCATGAAAGACCAACAGATTCTCGGCGAAGCAAACTGTCCCACATGCTGCTTTTTTTTTTTTTTTTTTTTTTTTTTTTAGGCAGACTCCAATTATGAATTGACATTACCGTTTGCCTCTACCGCCGCCACCTCCTCTGCCTCTGCCGCCACCTCCTCTGCCTCTACCACCACCTCCTCTGCCTCTGCCGCCGCCGCCTCTGCCTCTCCATTTGCCTCTGTCTCCTCCACCTTGGTGTTGACCACTTCTCTCCCTATGGATTTCAAGCTTCTTTCTCTCCAGTCTTTCTTCCGCCGAAGAGTCCCATAAATTAGTAAGCCCCAGAAGCTCGCAGAAAGCAGCCGTCTGAGGATTTGTGTATTCATCGGGCTGTTGCTGCACAATTCCAGGAGTACCGGGCACATGGGGTGGAGCTGTTATCTCAAAGTTGTACGGCACGGCAAGCTTGCCTTTGGCGACAATGTTCTCCTCAACCCAGGCACGCTCGGCTTCAATCAATGGCCTGTAGTGTTCCTCGCCGAGGTCCGGAGATATCTGTGCCGATTTGTCACCAAAACTAAGAGTGTCGTGGAAAACACGAGTGATGGCAAGCCACTCGGGGTCATATTGCAAAGAAAACCGACGACTTCCTTTCTGAGGACTAGCTCCAGGCGAGCGTGAGGATTCAAAAGGCTTAATGCAACATGTTTGAAGAAAGTGTCGACCCGGAAGACATTTGTCCAGAGACAGGAAACGAACTTCTTTGTTCGGAATAGTCGATGGTACAGGTTGACCGGTGGTTGGGTTCTGGCAAGATTGAGGTGGTGCGAAGGACGCGGGCAACTGTGCTCGAAGTTCATCCGGTACCCGACTGGTTTCATTTGACTCGCCAGGTTGCGGTTCCGGGATTGGTTCTTCCTCTCCATTCTCTGTCGCCGTTGGAACAGGGTCTGCCTTCTCTGCTGGCTCCTCAACGTCATCCATATCCAGGTCAATCTCGTCAGGATTGTTCTCCTTTCCTGGTCCGCTGTCTATGTTATCTGTCTCGGAGATTGGCGGCACGGAAGGAGTCGATGACGAATCGTCGTACTTCTTGATGGCCGCGAATTTGATATGCAAGTGTGCTGAGAACCAGTATGGCGGCCGTAAACGATCCATGACACGCTGCGCGGCAGGGCTACCCAGCTGCCCGTTCTCAGACTCTGACCTGAAATCAGGCTTTTTCTTGAACAGCCATTTTGAATCGCCATGTTTCTCTATGTGTCGTGGCCAATCGTGGCTGATGCCTATGTCCACTTGCGTCTGCACCAGGAGCAGCTTCCGCACGTCCACCTCTCTGACGTGGTAAAACGACCTGACATCATCTTCGCTGAAGGGGAGACGCTCATAATGTGGCTTGCCGTAATCATAGCCTTTCCAAATGCCCGACATGCCTGCTATTCGGAGAGGCCCAAATCGCAAGACGTTGGCGGCGCCCATGTAGTAAATATTGGGGGCGACCCATCCACCATAGTACAGCTCCCAGAGATGCGAGCTTGCCTCATGGTTTCCACCTACAAATATTGTGAGGTAAGGAGCCTTGCGGGTTCCTCTGTAATAGTCTGGAAAGTCGCCAAGACGACGGTACTTGACCGGGCAGGACATGATACTGAGGTCTGCAGCATTGCGGACAGCCTGTGGAAGTAAGTGAGTCGGGGGGATTTCTAGGAGGGACATGTGGCCAGAAAGAAAAGGGACTTGGAAGTCTTGGCTCGCAAAACGAAATGGTAGAGGACGCTTACCTGAAAGTCACCTCCAATTATGAGGATATCCACACCTTTCCAATTACGGACACGGCAAGCCTCGTCGACGCTTTTGTAGATTGCATTGAGTGTGCCATGGCCCTAGAATCCATCAGTTTTTTCTTTTTTTCTTTTGGTAGATATGACGCAAGAAGAGACCAGCTTACGCATCCTTCAATGGCAACGCGAACACCATTGTTCTTGTAAGTCTTGGTAGCCATTTCTCGACGTCTGGTGCTAGTGCGAAGTGGCAGGTGGGTGCGAGGCGCTGAGGATATGGTGGCACGCAACAAACGCTTTGCGAGTGAAGATAGCATCTGTCAGATGTATCCTCCCCCCACGTCGGCCGTGAGATGGACGTTCGGGTGAAAATGAGATGGACGTTCGAGCGGAAATTGTTTGATGGCCTCTCATGGTTGTCGTTGAAGAAGGAACGAACCTGTGCACCGCCCCACTCTTCTATCCTGGAATTCCTCCGACCACTTTGTCTTGGTCGCATGTTCAAATCCTGATGCTCCAGTCGAATAACAGTCGAATAACAATTGCACGTCACCGGCTCGCCTTTGGCATCAGCTACCTGTCCAGTGGCTGCATGGCATGCGTCAATATCAGACGCGGGACATCCAGCCATCCGGGTCGTCAGATATCGCAACGCCCTGTCGCCAATATAATCCGCATACAGGGACAAAAGGCACATCATGATTGTGTCATCGACTCATGGAAGACTACTAAACTACTACTAGTAGCACTGTCGCCTCGACGAGGAAGTGAAGAAAGACCTCCCTCCCACCCCTCCGGCGACCTCTCGATCATCCCTTTGACAGCATAATATCTCGACAAAATCTCCAGGGTTAAACAGTCTGCACCTCGCCAAAGACACTTCGGCGTGCCGAGTATTGTATCCGCTCAAAGACAACAGCATGCCCGGAACTCTCGTCGTCATCGGTTCCGGCCCAGGTATCGGCGTCCACGTCGCGTCATACTTTGCATCGCAAGGGTTCAGCAAAATTGCGCTCATGTCCCGAAACAAAGAGCAGCTGCATAAAGACAGTGCAGCAGTGAAGCACGGATGTGCCGATGTAGACGTCCGGACGTACGTCGTCGATGTAGCCGACTCGGCCGGGTTAAGTGGTGCGCTGGTCGACATCACCGACCATTTGGGGCCACCCGAGGTGGTGTTTTTCAATGCGGCGCGCGTGAAACCGAGTGTCTTGTTGGAGGTCGACGATGAGGAATTACTCTATGATTTCAAGGTATGTTGCCTCACACCACCAAGATGACTGCGGTATGCACAGATGCATCAAGAGTGCCTCTATCAACCACCCAGCTTGTCCATGTAAATTTCTGCGAGCGTATGCATACAAAATGCATATGCAAAGGGGATTTTCTTCAGGGGAGAAAAAGGAAGAAGAAAACAAAAGAATATGCAAAGTTAATCCGTCCACAGATCTCAACAGTGGCACTCCACCAGACGGCCAAATGGGCCATGCCTCTGCTCACCAACCTCGCCAGCGCAGATCCCTCAGCAAAACCTTCCCTCCTGGTCACATCATCACATCTACCTCAGGCTCCCGAGACCCAAGCTTTCGTCTTGTCGCTCACCAAAGCCGCTCAGCGAAACCTAGCTCAGTCGCTAGCGAAGGTATACCAGCCCCAGGGCGTCCATGTCGGGCTCGTCATAGTAGCAGGAGAGGTGGCTTCGGAGAATAAAGTGTTGAATCCTGGGAACATAGCCATCAAGACGTACGAGCTCTTTTCGCAGGACAAGGAAAATTGGATGCTAGAGACATATCTCAAAGAGTAGGGAGGAGATGTGGAAGATTTAGCGCCACGAGCCTCGAGTTGGAGGTGATAGTACGAGTGATTGCGAGTCAATTTAAGTACGTTAATTCTATTCTAATGGTTCATTCTTGATTGTTTGTTTGAGAGAGAAACAAAACAGACAGCTAGAGAGGCAGGGAAGTTGCTCATGCACTCTTCGGCTTTTGAGCATACACGACACACCTGCATTTATTTTCATCAATACGGGTAATAACGTCCGAAAGGACGAGAGAGAAGAAAGAAAGGAAGGGACGGTGAACATAAATACTCACATTTCCCTGACCAGACGTAGATTCGAATCCCGGAAGTTCTTCCTCGCCTCCTCCTCTATGGCCAGAGCCTCGGCCTCATCCACGACGCTCAGTCTCAGAATTTTGACGAGACAGTCAACCAGGGCGAGGCAGTTCTTTCTCTCCATAGCGCCCAGCTTCTTCAAGTTTTCTTCCCTGGCCCATGTACCGCAGGGAACGGCAAACTTCTTCGCCGTGACGTTGACGAAGCCTGCGTCCCGGAGCCACTGGGGGTACAGCCGCGGCTTTTCCATATCCCGTCCCATTTTCCGGGCCCCTTCGATCACGAGCGACGCCCATTTATTAGCGGCCCCCACATCGAGGGGGTGGCCGATAGGGATGAAGGACTCGATCGGGTCATAGAACTCGATCCAGCCTTCGGGGCGAAGATGCTCGAAGGCGCGGCGGATGACCTCTTGGGTGGAATCGAAACAGGCGATTGTGTAGCGAAGGTGAATATAGTCGTAACGACGGCCAGCTGGCCAGACTTCTTTCTCGACATCTTGTTGCAGGAAGCTCAGGTTGGTGAGAGAGTGTGGCCGGAACATGGCGAAGACGTCGGATCCTATTACGCGGCAGGAAGGGTTGGCAGTCGCTGAGAATGAATGCTATTAGTTGCGAGGACGGTTTTACTTGCGAATGACAATGGGGATGGGGAAAAGAGGTAGTTGTGTTTTTTTTTGTTCTCCCTTTCATGTGGAATGCACAAACCATATTGAATGGCCCATATTCCCGTGCCGGTAGCAATGTCCAGCACATCCTGAGGGTTTTGGACCGGGGCGACACCAAGTTTCCCACCGGTAACGATCAAATACATGTCGTGTTGGGCATCTTTGCATAATTTACAATCTCAGCGAAACCGGGACCTTGGAGAGTAAACGTTTGCAAGACTGATGGGTGGCTGACCAACCTAGACGGTCTCGCTCTCGCTACGAAGCTGTGAGTACAAACGACATTTGCCCCCCCTCTCTTAACGTACAAAGAAATGACGTTCTTTTTTTCTTTCTATCCAAAGAGCAGGGAAGGAAACTTACATCATCGGTGGGCAGCAAGTATGCTTTTTGTTTTTCGTTTCACGATGAGGCATCGTCAGCTCGGCGCACTCTTTTTTCTTCTGCCTTTTTTTTTTTTTTAATTTTCCAGGGGACCAGACAATGAGGCACACGAGAAGACCTACTCTCTTCCTTCGTTTTCTGGACATGATGGCCGCCGCTTGGTTCAGACAGAGCCGCAGTGTGACTAGGGTTTCGATTTCAGCATCAGCTTCTCTGATTGGGTTTTTCAAGACGGTTTCTCGACAAAAGAGAGGTGGGAAAAGAGGAAGAGAAGAAAAAGAAGGAACCAACTCCATGGTGCTCTTGGACATGTTTTGATCTGAGTAGCAATGGCTCGGAGGAGCGCTTGGGGAGATGGACTCGACGTGCAGTTTTTTTTTTTTTTTTCCAAATGGTTGCTCAGAGTTGTTTTGATGAAGAAGGACCAACAATGCTCGGGACGACTGGTCATTTATATACTGTGGGAGGGAGGAATGAATGCGAAGGTAGCTTGGGTTATGATGGCGATGGGATCGACCAGATACGGAATTCGCAAGTGATGATATGAATGTGGCCATATGAAATTCAAAATACTTGGTTTCGTTCAACTTTATCTAAGACGACTATTGACTGCTGTTTCAAACTGTCGTTTGCTATTTTTTTTCTTCTTTCTTCTTTCTTCTTTTTTCTTTTTGCTTTCTTCTTCCTCTTCCTCTTCCCCCCCCCCCCCTTTCTGCCTTTATTCTTCCTTCCAGGTTTGGTTCACCAGCCAAGACCGAAACGGTCTCTACTTGCTCTGCTCTATTGAAAAGGAAAGGGGGGGGGGGGAATAAAAAAAAATGAACGGCTGACATTGAGAGCCTGTTTTCCTTTGGGGAAAAAGAAAAGAGACAAGACCACATCGAAAACACGTACATGTCTAGTGAGAATCTGCATAGACGATCTTGACGGGCGAAAGGAACAGGAACAGCTGAACTCGGCATATTGGTTCACACGCAATGTTTGAGTTGTAAGGAACTACGGCCCTTCCGAAGTAGTCTAGCTTCCTAGGAAACACTCATCAACGTGGATTCCGCCGCCTTATCTGCATGATGGTTCTGCCGCATAGCCATGGCAACGCTTGATTGGAGGAGAATTGTGCCGCGAAGAGTTGCGAATCGATGCGTGGCGTGGTGCATGCCGAGCTGAGCCAGCCGATGTGTTCGTTCCTCTATCATTAATCACGTAGCTGAGGGGGGTGTGATGATCGAAAGCCATCATGTTCATGTTGGAAAACACCGCAACGTAGACCGGGATGGGATGGGATGGAAGCCGTCAGCCATGTTCAGCATGTTCGTATCTGTGCCACTAATATTAGTAGTATATCACTAATACTACTAGTAGTAGCATGCCACTAATACTCGTAGTTTGTAGTATGTATGGGTTGCACAATTCAATTGCACCATTTTTCTTGTGGACTTCCGAGACGGAAAATGACGCCACATACACACACACACACAACACACGTGATGTGAACTTTGTTGCCACTGCTGTAATCGAATTACTACTACGTAGTAAAATGTGTCCCTACAGAAAAAGCGAAAAACTCAATGCCCAACTGAGCCACGCAGAGTGAGAGGGATGGATGCA
Source organism: Claviceps paspali (assembly GCA_013435705.1). Lineage (NCBI taxonomy): Eukaryota > Fungi > Ascomycota > Sordariomycetes > Hypocreales > Clavicipitaceae > Claviceps > Claviceps paspali. The sequence continues at coordinate 9,108 of JABAEC010000071.1, read as the reverse complement.
TCAATCTTCCACCTCTAATAGACGTTCGACCCACGGAGGAGTTGAAGAGCAGAACGCATATGCTGAAATGGATCAAGGAAGAAAAAGCGGGTAGAAAAGAAAGCCCAAGCCCATCAGTGTGGTTGTCCAACCGTGGGTACACAAGGCATCTGGTTCGTCATGGATTGAATTCATGCGGTGTGCAGCAAACAATACGTCGCCAGCATCTTTATCTCCAAGCGAGAGAAAAAAAAAAAAAAAAAAAAAAAAACCACGGGTATGACCAAGCAGAGAGCAATCGGCGACAAGAGTTGCCACGTCTGTTGCATCACTTCATGTTCATATTGGCCCTGTGATGCTTGCGTCAGAGTGCGTGCCCGCATGAGTCCGAATACTCCGTGATAGCTGCTCAGAAAAAAGGTCCCTTACTGGTCCAGGCCCAAGTAGTCGGAAGCTGCCAAAAGCTCCAGGCACAGCTCCACGGGTATCTCCATGTCGGGAACATCGTCACTGTTTCGGTAACGGTACCAATAGTGAAAGTACTCGACCACCTTGTCGAGGACCATGCCGCTGTATCCGAGGACGAAGGGAACGAGACGTCAGCTGCCGGCTCAGACAACAAAGGCTGCGGGAGGAAAAGTCACAACCAAGAACCATGGCCGGCGACGAGCCGAAACGGCAGGGCTTCGTCGGCGTCAGTTCAAGTGTAGTTGGAACAATCAAGCAGCCCGGCCGGCTCAGAGCGGCGTTCTGTCATGGGCGCGCACGAGAGATGCTCGATGCACTGCCGTTTCTTGTCTTCATTCCTCGAGGGCCAGTGTGTTGTTGATTCTTGGTGTTGCGTTTGGGATTCATCACTCCAAGCAGGCGCGCGCACTCGAATCCGGGCAACCATCTTACCTCATTTCCTGAAACACGCAGCGTGCGTTTTTAGCCTCGGCGAACTGGCCTACACCTGGTGTGAGCAGAATCGAACCTTGGCGGCGATGGGGAAGAGCAGAGCAGAGCAGAGCAGAGCAAGACGGCGTTTCACGCACTCCTCACGTCCAGCATGCCCTTGATGAGGGGGCTGACCAGTGCCGCCTCGCGCAGAACCTCAAACTCGAAGCCATCGCCGGACACGAGGGTGACGGTTTTGCTTGGAGGCCGCAGCGTCTCCATTGGTAGAAGGCGAGCAAGAGGTTGGTCAATCGTGCGGGCCGTCGGGCGACGAGGTGAAGATGAAAGGGAAGAAACAAAGAGAGGTAGCTTCCGCCGTGAAGGGAGTTTTTTTTTTAAAAAAAAAAAAAAAATTAGTAGGATTGTGTGCACGGACCAATGAGTGCAAAGAAATCGGAGGATCCCCGCCACAGCTTGGCGCCTGGTTATCTTGGACAGCTTGTCTGGCGTGGCGCGGTGTGGCGCAACCACCCTCGGGTGTGTCAGAATGGCAATTCAATTTCGCACCCACTGCCCAAGTGCTATCCGGTGGGGTACCTGTTTTGTCAGTTCTCAGTTGCTGCTATGTTTAGAACCAGCTCGTGTCGTGAGCTGAAGCTGCGACTCGCGAGCCTCCCTCGAGGGACAGCAAAACACGCGCGCCCAATCAAGAGGCCCCCGCCCTTTAATATGCCGTGGGTCCTCTGGTGTTATTGCCTTAGCCGCCCGCCCGCTGCCCACCCGTGTGTCGTCCGGCCAACGCGACTCGCCGCCCAACCTCAAGGCCCGCCATCCCACCTTTTGTTCGAGACCGATAACACGGAAAAGCACAAGATGCAAAGGAGCTGCCCTCAACACCTTTTCTACTTAGACACCAGCACTGACCGTCGCACCATCATCGCTGCCATTATTTTCATCAACAAAACCGACAGCGTGGACTCGCCATCTGTTCCGAAACGATAAGCAACCGAGAGTTGGCAACCTTGAGACGTTCCTCGTCCACAACAACACAGACCACCCGTTCTTGCTGCCAGCTGTCAAGCAACACATCGACGGCTGCAGCTGCCCGGCGCGGACTCGGGAAATTCTTTGGCCGCCGATTTGAAGCTGTTATCTGGAACCAGAAAACTGTTTCATCTATCTGTTTTTTTTGTTTTCTTTTTTGTTTTTTTCCTTTTTTTTCTTGATTACATTTCGTTTCCTATATTTTGTTTCTCGTCTCGGCTTCGTCGTCAAACTTGGCCACTTCACGCGCCGCACGCCATGGCTTCCTCTTCACAATATCGCAACTCATACTACACATCCGCTAGCCATGGGCAGTCGCGTCGCCAGCAGCGAACGCGCTCCAGCGATGGGACTGTCAGCACCACGGTCAGCTCGTCGTCTGGTCGGGAATCTGCTGCGACACATGTCACCGACGTGCCGTCCTACTCCAAGAAGATTGTCGTCGTGGGCGATGGCGGCTGCGGCAAGACGTGCCTGCTGATAAGCTACAGCCAGGGCTACTTTCCAGAGGTATGTGGGGGGGGAGGCGCTTGGGATGCGCGTACAGTTTGTCGTGCTGCTCGCTTCGAGCTCAACTGACCATTGCCAGAAATACGTTCCCACTGTATTCGAAAACTACATCACCTACCCGACGCATGGTCCAACTGGAAAGACTGTCGAGCTGGCGCTGTGGGACACGGCCGGTCAAGAGGAATATGACCGTTTGCGACCGTTATCCTATCCTGAAACTGACCTGATCTTCGTCTGTTTTGCAATCGACTGCCCCAACTCCTTGGACAATGTACTGGATAAGGTAGGCTCTTGGATGAAGCTCTGGGTCTTTGGTCGTGGCCGTAGAAAGCTGACGATGTCTTCTTTTTTTTTAGTGGTATCCCGAAGTCCTCCACTTCTGTCCCTACACTCCTCTCATCTTGGTCGGTCTCAAATCAGATTTGCGCTACAAGAAGACGTGCATCGAGATGCTCAAGACCCAAGGCCTCACACCAGTCACTACCGAACAAGGACTTGCTGTTGCCGACAAGATGCAAGCACAGTACATGGAATGCAGCAGCAAAGAGATGCTCGGTGTCGACGAGATCTTTGAGCGCGCTATCCTGACCGTCGTTGCCAACGACCGGACGAACCATGATGCAATGGGCTCCTTCTCCGGCAGCGAAAAGAAGTCAGCCATTCCTGGAATGAAACCGCCAAAGAAGAGGAAGAGACGATGCCAGATTCTGTAACCATGTTTTATTTTTCTATTTTTATTTTTTATTTTTTATTATTTGTTCTTTGTTTTTTTCTTTCAAGATTCCCCCCCCCCCCCCTCCCCTCCCCACCCCCACCTCCTCACACCCCTCCCTCACACCCCTTCTCTCTCACACGCACTTCAGAGTTTCCGATGACAACAACGAGGTGTTTCTCTGTATACAGAATTGTAATGAACATGGCATGAGATCTCTTGACCCTTAGTTGAACGCATTTTTCTTTCCTTATGATTTGCACTTATTACGAGCACACAAGACGGACACAATTTTTTCAACATGGACACACTTGTTTTGGCCTCGGGAGGGATAGGGAACATGGTATCATGGTGAACAGGACAGGCATCCTTGCAACTAAATTCTTGTTGCCCCTTCCGAGAGCATTTTTTTTTTGGTACATACTGCGTCTAGGAATGACGTGAGTTGCTGGAAGAAACATGATGAGGAGATGATGAAGGGGGATCGCAGGATCGAGAATCGGCACTCAATCGGGTTGGAAAACGGGCACTTTTTTTCTTTTTTTCTTTCTTCTTCTCCTTTTCATGGTCTTTGTTGGAGCATCCTTTTTTTTTTTTCTTGTCTTGAACGTTGCTTGCTTGATATTTGTACATTGGCATGTTAGGTTGCTTTGTTTGGGTTGGACAGGGGACAATAAAAAAGACCTTTTTTTTTTTTTTTCTTTCGATCAATTCTCATGGCGTCTCCGTTTTGTATCTCCGATCTTTTTTTTTTTTTTGGAATCGTCGAAACGTTGTAAATCATACAAAAGCGCACGAGTCCAGCTCTTAACGCATATTCCCCTCCCTTTGTTTTTTTTTCCAATTGACAATACTGATCACACCCTCTCCGTTTTGAAAACGAAAACAATCATGATGCCTCCATCTTGACCTGATCGGCCCCCTCCTCGAGCACCTGCTTCTCGTCGTTCTCCTTGGCCATGACATTCTCAAACTGCGACCAAAGCGCCTCTACTGACGAAAAATCATTGCCCATCTGTTATGCGCCGAGTCAGCTCTTATAAGAGATCCACCACGCAAATCCCACGTGTTTTTATTTTATTTTATTTCATCTTTTTTCTTGATCTTTCTGTGAATGATTTAGAGATGGGGGGGTCGCTCATCCTTGCCTTGATGACTTCCTCGAGCGAGCGGTTCAACTTGTTGAGGTTGCCGAGGACATGTTCGAAGCTCTTTTTTTTTTTTTTGTTAAAAATAGATGGAGTTAGGTTTTGTTTGTTTTTTTGATTGGTTTATTTATTTTTTGTTTGCAGCGTCTGAGCTATGGGGGCGGCACAAGCATGACTTTTGGCGCCGGGGGGGGGGGGGGGGGGGGGGGGAAAAAGGGGGATTTNNNNCCAGGCCCCCCCCCCCCCCCCCCCCCCCCCCCCCCCCCCCCCCCCCCCCCCCCCCCCCCCCCCCCCCCCCCCCCCCCCCCCCCCCCCCCCCCCCCCCCCCCCCCCCCCGAACCAGGGCTATGTCGGAGATGAGGGCTTCGCGCTGCGACTCAAAGTACGTCTTCTCGGTGTCTGTCTCTGTCGTTCGTTGGCGCTTGGCCATTTCGCGGGCTGGCGGGCTGGATGGAGAGAAGGAAGTTGCGTATTGCGTGTGGTTGTGTGGTTGTGTGGTTGTGTGGTTGTGTGGTTGTGTGGTTGTGTGGTTGTTTTGTTTGTTTTTGTCGCGGTTGCGACGGCGGTGGGGTCGGTTTTTTTGGGCTGGTGGGTGGTTGTGGATTGCTTTGCAAGAGCTTGGAATCCCCGATCTACATTACTACGTAGTAATACGGAAAACGGAGTGTGTGGTCTTTACGCCGTACAGGATGGGAAGTCGGGGCTTGAAGGGAGGTGCTTGTTGGAGTTCGAGTTGAATAAGTGAGATTGAAAATCTGTCTTGGTACACGGCTGGTGAGAGCTGCTGCATGTCTGTTCACCCAGCTCCCAGCCAGCCAATATGGATATATATACAAATACAAGTATATCAAAAACCAACCATTGATTTTTTTTTTTTTGGGGGGGGGGGGTTAAAAAAAAATCCTTTCCAAGGACGTGTCCTCCCAAAAAAACAAGAAAAAAAAAATACTCCGCCATGCGATGGTTGAAGCAACAAAGGGTTTTTTTTCTTTCTTCTTCTTTGCTTTCCTTCTCCCTGCAAGTAAGTCATCATGAGAGGAACATTATACACGTGAACTTTTTGAGGGGAAATCTACTGCTGACCCAACGCCCGTCCCTGAAAAGATGTCGCATAACATTGCTCTCACATTCAAAGCAATAATTGGTACATGGCATGCGTTGTTTTATCCACAGCCAGATGAATTCAAAGTGCTTGATATAGTGCCATTGACTTTCCCCAATAGGTATTAGAAGATGGGTGCATTTGTTTTCTTTTTTTTCTTTTTCTTTTTTCGAGGACCGTTTCCGTCGTGAAGAAGAGAGAGAGAGAGAGAGAGGGGAGATGAGTGAGGTGAGAGTTGTGGGGAATCTTCTTTATGCATTCTTGACCACGCCGACCTTGGCGGCGCGCAAGACACGGCCGTTGAGCTTGAAGCCCTTTTGTTGCACGTGGAAGACGAGATTGTTCTCCTTGTCGGGCTGGGGCGCCATGAATGTGGCCTCGTGCTCGTTCGGGTTGAACTTCTCGCCCTCGGGGTTCAGACGTTCCAGGCCGTGCTTGGCAAGCGTCTGCATGAGAATGTTCTCCGTCATCTTGAGACCGTCGTAGAGGTTGATGAGATCCTGCGAGGCCTCGTCCTTGACGGCGAGCTTCTCGGCGGGGACCATTGTGAGGGCACGATCGAGGTTGTCGACGCTCTCGACGAGGTCCTTTGCGAAACTCTGTATGGCGAATTCTCGGGCCGTCTTGACCTCGCGCTGGGTGCGGTCTTGGAGATTGCGGAAATCGGCGACGGTGCGCAGGCACTTGTCCTGTGGGGAAGGGGGGGGGGGGGGGTCAATCGAGAAGCTCCATGGAATGAACATGGTGAAAAGATGGCTCCGAGAGCTTGCGGGCGTTGTTGCACGTGAAACGTACCTTCCAATCCCTGACCTCTGCCTCTTTGGTTTCGAGGTTCTTCTTCAGCTCCGCGAGAGCATCGGGCTCGCCAGCGCCCTCTTCCGTCTCTGTCTCTGGTTTCTCAGCCTTCTCACCCTCTGCTCCGGTCTCCTTGGCGTCGCTATACCACCGGGCAGGGCAAGGCTGTGCCGTTCTTAATGACCAGGCAGCGGGAGCGTTCTGGAACGGAGTGTGCAGCATGGGCTGATGCGCCGCGACGCGGGAAGGAGAGCGCAAAGCCTTGCGAGAGGTAGAAAATAAGACGCGGCGCAGCATGGTGAAAAGTGTGATGCGGAGTGGCTGCTGTGACGAGACGGGAGGTTCAATGGTGCGTACGCAGAGAATCGGATGAACCAGAGGGATCGCGCTTCTTCTTCTTCTTCTTTTTTCTTTTTCTTTCTTTTTCCTGTCTCGAGATGGAGCGAGAGGGGGGGGGGGGGCGGTCGAGAAAATCAAAAAACTTTCGATGCCGGATGACGGAGGCGAAGGAAGCGGACTAACGACGGACCGCCCGTTCCAAAAGCAGCTGCCAAGCCGCGCGGCGCTGCGTTGTTTGATTGATTGATTGATTGATTATATTTAACGCCCAGGCATCCCGTTAGGGCAAAGGGCGTGCAGGGCTAGTCCCGGTCTAGGGTAGGCTGTCTCCACCACGCGCGCTGACGCGTACGCATACAGGCTTTTCTTCTAAAAACAGCCGCTCCCCCCCTAAAACCGTCTATCCTGTATCTCTATGGCCTACTTGCCCCTAATTTTTAGTGTAGTCTCTAGCGTTAGCGCTATCCTTAGCTGCGTGCTTGCCTAGGCACGTAGATATTAAGCAGAGTATTGGCCTGCTATCCAGCTAGTTAGGGCAGCGCCCTAAGGGCCTGCTTTTACTACTAATAATACATTACTAGTACATAAATAAGGGTATACTAATGTAAACAGAAGATAAAGGAGAGGGTGAAGGGAAAGGTTCTAGGTATAAGGGCACCTAGGTGTAGATATTGGAATAGAAGTTAGAAGCCTATAGTAGCTTTAGGAATTTTAGAAACTCCCTTCCTACTATAGCAGCGATTGTCTACTCTATAGAAGGGGCTAGCTTTATGTAGTGGTAGGCTTTTACTTTCTAGTAGTAGAAGGGGTATTTAGGGGATTTGTCCTTTCTGTAGGAGTAGAGAGTAGAGGTAGAGTAGTAATAAAGCTGCTTATAGTATACAGTAAAGTTACTATAGCTAGTCCTAGCTACTAGGAGATAGGTAAGTAGGGGTTGTAGGGTGTTTAGCTTATTGTTAGGGGTGACTCTAGTAGGTAAGTCTAGCTGCTAATAAGATATAGGCTAATATGTTGTCTACTAGGTTGCGAATTCCTACCTTATCTAATTGTAAGCCTAGCGTTAAGTAAATGCTATAGTTAGGCTGTAGCTAAGCGTGTTAGGAGCCTAGCACCCTGCCTTTGCTAGTTTATTAGCTGCTTTATTCCTATTAATGCTATAGTGTCTAGGGCACTAGATAGTATAGACGTTGCTATATACTTAGGTAAGGCAAGAGTACTTAAGGGCCTAGGCCTATAAGGAGGTAGAGGCTTGGCCTATAATCAACTGGATTGCAGTAGTATTGTTAAGAAGGATGGCAATATCCTTAGGAGGGGGGTGGAGTTGGATAGCTGCCTAAAGCTCTGTAAGTATGCCCTAGATCTCTATATTAAAGACTTTAGATTTAGCTAGCCAGCCCCTTCTAGAGGCTATAAGCTGCTTATATTAATATACTATGTATCTAAAGCCTATATTATTACTACTGCCCTTAGAACCATTACTAAAGACTAGGATATTGGCTTCTAGGGGATTTTCTCTTAGGGCTTCTGCTGCATCTTCCTTAGAGAGGCCTTTTGTAGGGTCTGGTGCTAGGGGGGTGGGTGGTAGAATGTTAGTGTATAGTATGCGTTCTATAAGGTTAAATGTTTAGTAGAGGTGTGTAGTAGTAGCCTACTTAGTAGAGCGCTGCTAGGGGGTTTGTTTAATTATCCAGCAAGCAATAAGGCTGTGGATAGGTGTGTTAGCATCCTAGGCCTGGTTGGTGAGTAAGTAATATACATCTAGGGTGCGTAGCCTTGCTAAATACATTCTCTACTTATAAGCTAATAGTAGTTAGATAGGTAGAATGCTGCCTTCCCTATATAGTGTAGTAATTAGGGCGGTTTGCTACATTAGTAGAATGGCCTAGAGTGTGCGCTTAAGGATGGTTTCTATTAGGATAAGGAGGTTCTTATTCTGTAGAGAGACCTAGTGGAAGCTATAGTAAGTTAGATAAGTTTTACCTAGGTACTAGATAGTTACTGTATAGAGTAGTTAGGGGAGGATAACTATAGTAATAGCCTTTTAGGTATAGTAGGGGGGGATTCTATAAGCTATATTATAGAGTTAGGAGAGGAGTCTAGCTGTAGATTTTACCTTAGCAGCCTACTTCTGGATATATACTTTAAAGTAAAGCTTCCTATTAAACTAGACGCCTAGCTACTACATAGCCTTTTCTAGGTAGATTTCCTTATCTCTATAAACAATTAGGGGGGGATTTAGGTCTTCTTTTCTTTAGTAGAAGTGTATAACCTCTGTCTTATTAGGGCTAAAGGAGATGCTGTTTTAAGCTCCCTACGTCTTAAGGTCCTGGAGAGCAGTGGTTGCTAAGCCTACTATAGTGTGGATAGTTAGTGCTATAATTAGTATTGCTACATTATTAGCATAGCTGTATTTCTAGTGCTATAGGGTAAGGTAGTAGATTAGCTCTGTGTATAGTAGGAAAAGGACTGGGGATGTTAAAATAATCCTATTTTTAGGTTATTTTCTGCCTTCAATCTTCCTTGGTCTAGATTCCTAGACCCCTCTGCACGCAGCTGCCGATCTCTGCACGCAGCTGCCGATCTCTGCACGCAGCTGCCGA
>JABAEC010000070.1:116689-144410 GCA_013435705.1 Claviceps paspali | reverse complement strand
CTTCCTTCCCCCTCCATCAAATGGTTGCGTGTCATGTCATACCAAGAAAGGAAAACATGAGGGAAAAAAAAAAAAAAAAAAAAAAAAAAAGAGAGAGAGAGAGACAGAGAGAGAGAAAAGAAGACTAATCGATTGGGACCCACCCACAACAGGTAAAAAACTACTTTGTCCGTCAAAAGGACCAGGGCAAGACGGAATGGGATGCAATTGTGCAAGAGGCAGATGGCAAGCGAGCCAGAGGCGAAAAGCGGCCTGATCCACCACAGCCCACAACGGGTGGCAGAAGGAGATATGACAACTCGTCTGCGGTCGGCTCGACGCGGCCATTAGCTGTGGCGCCAGGCATGGATATGCACGGCGAGCCGGCGCAGCCCAAGATAGAACCAGCAGGACAGCAGCCGGGTCAGCCAGGCCAAGCAGCCCAGCCAGCCCAAACTCCTCGATCCCAATCCTACGCTGGTTACGGTGTACCCATCGCTCAGGCTCCGTCCCAGGAGCAGCAGCAGCAGCAGCAGCAGCAGCAGCAGCAGCTCCAACTCCAGCTCCAGCTCCAGCCGCCGCCGCCGCCGCCGCCGCCTCTTGGCCAAGTTCCTGGACAGCAGCAACCTCTGACGATGCAACAGCAACACGCCGTGCCTCAAGCCGTCTCCCAGGTCATGTCACCTGGCGCTCGTCCGCTCCGCGTGCCGGTCCAGGCCTTTGGCTTTCCCGAACAGCAGGCTCAGCAGCAGCAGCAGCAGCAGCAGCAGCAGCAGCAGCAACAACAACAACAACGAGAGCGGGAGGTCGCTGTACAGGCCCACCAGCAGCAGCAGCAGCAGCAGCAGCAGCAGCCGCCGCCGCCGCGAGTCACGCTGCCCTCCAAAGCCAGCGGCCGTCAAGTCCCCGAGCCTCGAGATCAAAGACCCTTGGCCGCCGCCCAGCCTCTGCAACCCGGCCATCCCGAGGTCATGCTGGAGAGACAACCTAGGGAAAGAGATCGTGAACAACGCGAGCTCCGTGAGCGCGAAGTCGCCAGGCAGATCGAGCGACAGTCGATGCGGATGAAGCCCGAACCCGAGCTGGCGCCTCAGCGACACTATGAGCAGCCGTACGGCCATCGCCACCACTCAAGCATCGGCCAAGCCATCCGGGCCGGCGATTCGCTGTCTCTGTCGCGGACTCCGTCGCAAGATCACTCTCGGGCTTCCGGAAATGTCCCTGGCCAGCAATATTCGCCCTCGATCCATCAGCAGCAGCACGCGCAGCAGCACCAGCAGCAACAGCATCATCAGCAGTCACAGAACCAGCACCAGCAGCAGCACCAGCACCAGCAGCAGCACCAGCAGCAAGCGCCTGCTCACCCTGCTCATTCCCTTCACCTCGGTCAACATCCTGCCCACCTCTCTCATCCTGCCCACCTCTCTCATCCTGCCCACGCTGTTCACGCCGCTCACGGCGGTCGCGGCATCATGGATCACCCGGCCGTCGTACAGTCACCTCAGCTAGGTCTGCCTCCACGTCCGATGTCCTCCATGCAGCAGCGACCTCCCAGCCAGTCCCAGGAGGTGTACGGGAACATCGCTCCGCCGCCACCGGGACCACCCAACCCGACGACGCCGGCAAGCACACCAGGCCGACCCTCGGAGCCTCGCAAGACATCCAACATCATGTCACTACTGAACGACGACGACCCCCCGCCGGCGTCGAAACGCGTCATCGAGGTTGTCGGCGCGCCTCCGGGGCCGTCGAGCACGCCTCCGCCGCAGGGCATGGCAAGATCAGCAGCCCCCGGTCCGCCTCTCTCCCAACAGATGCGCCGAGATGCCGAACCTCAATACTCTCCCTTTGGAAGGGCCCCGGCAGGCGGCAGCGCGGCTGTCATGCCATCCCTCAAGCCGACATATGGAGGTTCCGCGAATCCACCACCTCACATGGGAGCACCGAGGCCGTCGATGGAATCCGTGGCCCAGGAGCGAGACGCCTACTACAGAGCCCATCCTGGCTATCACACCGGACATCAGAGCGACAACAACTCTCCTCAGACATCTCATCGATATCCGTCATCACAGCAGAGCCAAGGGCCGCCGGGGCCGGGCCAGTATCCCCCGCAGAGCGGTTATGCTTCCGGATCCTATGGACAACCCCAGTCACAACATGCAGGATCACCTCCACCTCCTCCTCATCCTCCTCCGCAGCCGTCACAGCAACAACAACAACAACACCCACCACCACCACCACATGCACAGCACCTCCACCACCACCATCACCACCACCATCATCAACAGCAGCAGCAGCAGCAGCAACAGCAACAACAACAACCGCCGCCGCCGCCACAACAACAACAATATCTAGGACACGGGCCCGCCTCGAGAGGTCGTGAAGGTCCGCCTGGACGAGACAGCTCCTGGTCGCAACAACAGCAGCCTTCAACGCCAGGTGGTTGGCCATCTCAGCCATCCAAACCATCGCAAGGGCCTCCACAACAATCATGGGCGCCGGGGCCTCCTCACCCATCGTCAACTTCGAAACCTTCCACGCCCGCGCCGGCCTGGTCTTCGGCTCCTCCCTCTCATCCCCCTCCACCTTCGCACGTGGGAATGAGAGACGAACGCGGCGCACCAGTGTACTCGAACCCGCAGCAGCATCCCATGCAGAACCGGTACTCCGCACCAGGACCGCGTCCCGAGCCCGTGCCCTCGCCCACGCCGGGATATCCGCGGTATGCGTCCACCCCCGGGCCGCCCTCCCGCGATCCAAGAGAACCACCGAGAAGCTACACGCCGGTGTACGACGGCCGAGGTCCCCCCGCAGGATATCCGGCATCGGATCCAAGAGAGATGCAGATGAGGGAGGGGAGAGATCCAAGAGACCCCAGGGACCCACGGGATCCACGGGACCCGCGGGACCCGCGGGATGCCCGAGACTTGATGGCGAGGGGGCTCCATCCCAGAGACTACGAAAGACAAGAGAGATATGGCCGACGTTGATGGTGGTTTACATTTACGATGGTGGGGCGTTCCACTTTGAGCGGTGGTACACCCCAATCGTGTACGTTTTTTTTTTTTTTTTCATTCGTTCTCGAAGGGGGGGAAAGGGAAGAGAGGGGGGGGAAGACGGGGGAAGACGGGGGGAATATTGGGGGTGTAGTGTAAATGGGGAAAGGGTGAGGAGAAAAGACAGGGTAGGTGGGGAGGGGGGGTGTGGTTCATTCCCACCAAAGGAGAAAGCGGCGCGTTTTCCCATCTTTTTTTTTTTTTTTTTCTCTTTTTATGATGTTTATTTTTATATTTTCATGTCATCATTTTTATTTTATCTCTGCATTATTATTTTTTTGTATATACTCGATGTGGAATGTAGCTGGCGTGGAAGAATACGAAGCGAATTGAATATACTGTCGTTTTTTGTGTTTTGTTTTATCTTGGTTGTTTTTGTATACGTTTTGTGGGATGTAGTTTGCGTTAAAGAATACAGAGTAGATTGAATATACTATCGTTTTATATTTTGTTCCATCTTGTTCTTTTTGCATACTTTCTGTGGGATATAGTTCGTGTGAAAGAATACAGAGCAAAGTGAACATAACATACTGCTGTTTTTGTGTTTTGTACACCTAATGCGAAACATTGCTGACGTAGATGAATATAGATCGATTTAAACATACTGTTTTTGTATCTTCTTTTATCGTTTGGTTTTATATGCTTAGAGTAGGATGTAGCTAGTGTAGATAGATCTAAAGCAAATTAAGTCTACTGCTGTATTTCTTCTTTTTTTCTTCATTTTCGAGAGTACTTGATGTGGAACGTAGTTTATGCAGAAGAATACAGAGCAAATCGGGTATACTGCTGTTTTCGTATCTTCTTTTATTATTTGGTTTTATATACTTAGAGTAGGATATAGCTACCATAGATGGATATATAGCAAGTGAAGTATACTACTATATTTTAATCTACTTTTATCTTTTTTTGGGGGGGGGGAGTTCGTAATGTGAAATAATGCTGGTATAGATGAATGCAGAGCAATTTAAACGTACTGCCGTGTTTGTACTTTATTTTATCTTGGTTATTTTTGTATACCTCCTATGAAATAAATATAGCTTGCGTGGAAGAATACAAAGCAAGTCGGATATACTGCTGTTTTTGTTTCATCTTGTTTTTTTTTTTTTCTTCTTACATATACTCGGTGTAGGATATATAGCTGGCGTAGATGAATACGGAGCGATTTAAACATACTACCGTGTTTGTACTTTATTGTTTTTTATCTCGGTGTTATTTTTGTATACTTATTGTGCAATGTAGTTGGTGTGGAAGAACACAAAGCGTGTTGAACACACTGTCGTTTTTTTGTATCTTCTTTCATCTTGTTTCTTTATTTTTGTGTGCGCGACTGGGCGGGTGTGGTTACGTTGCGTGGCTGCATGGGATGGGGCTTACTTTTCCTTCATTCACCTAGTACTCATTTTGCTGCTCTAGCGCGTAGAAAGTACTAGTATGGACAAGCGTACTATATATATATATATACATATATACTACGTAAGACGAAATAGAAGAAGAAGAAAAAAAGCAATCATCCAAGGTGTCGAGGGCGGGCCTTCCTCTCCAATAAGCAGTCTACCTCGTCTGCTGGTGCCGTTATCCTGTCCTGACTGGCGCGGTACATGGCCGCCACGTCGTCCCGGTGGCCCATTAGAAAAGGTGATTCTTAGGAATCCCGATATTTCGAAAAGACGACTCTGCGAAACGAACGATAGGAAAGCAGGATATCGACAGGAGACTCGAGCCGTATGCGTGGAAAGCGCGCGCGTACGGTTCCCGGGGGGGGAAGGACTCGTGAGGGTCGGACCTACCCAGCATGGGTCACCAAGTTTAACATGAGATGCGAGCTGAAAAGAAAGCGTAGTTGAACTGAACGTTAAAACGACGAATAAGTGTCTAAAGTCAGACCCGAAGCCAGGTGCTTGTACCATGGTCAGGATTATAAGTCCGAACGGGTGATTGCAGCAAAAGTCTCAGAAGAACCGTGAAAGGTGTAGTGAAAGACAACACTTACCTACGACGTCTTCATTTCGATTACTCAGGGGCGTTGCTGGGGAGAGTACCGTATCTGTTATGTGATCAAATGATCTTCTGTCTCCCTTTCAGTAGTTCCTTTTTGGGTAGCTGGTTTTCTGCGAAACCTATAACAGTAGGCAATTTAAGAAAATATCTCAGCAAGGCGGCGGTAGATGTCTTCCCTGTTTTGTTCCGTCACGTTTACATGAACGAGCTGGTGGCGTCGGCGGACGGCTGTGTGGACGCCTGGGAGGGGCACGTGGGAGAGGAAGAGGGGGGCTGAGGGGTCTCGTGTGTTGTCGGGCATTCTGTCAAGCCATTTGAGGATGTAGTCCCGTTTTGAGCGTGCTGGGCTGGGATGTTAACATGTACGCCGGTTTGTTTTCTTCCTTCTTCCTTCTTCCTCTTCTTCGTCTTCTTCTTCTTGGAAATCCATCGTGAAGGGGGGGTGGGGGGGGGGGGGTTCTCTGGGACGTGCCTAGTGATTCGGAGTCTGACGACCGCGTCGAGGCCTCGTCTGCGAGGGGGGCCGGCTGCGCAGACGACGATGACGGCGGCGGAGGCGGCGACGTCCGGCTGGCATCTGGGCCCTCCTTGATGGTAGCATTGTCCGTCTCCGGTGCGGCGGCGACAGCATCTGGAAGAAGAGAAGAGCCATGAGCAAACTCCCGCCGGACACGACGCGCCCGCAATCAGCAACAACAACACCTCGCGAGAAGCCCCATCCCAGACACATACCCGCCAAGTCACTCTGCCAAGACCGCGAGGTGAAGAAGGTATCGTCTGATGCTGCGCACTCATCAGCAAACTAACAAAAACAAACCACGCAATCTATCTCACTCACCCACGTGCCCCCCCCCTCCTCGCAACCGGCTCTCCTTTGCAGCCCAGGACTTGACCCTCGCCGTCGCTGCCGCAGAAGCGTCGACCCCCCTTTCATCTGCCGACTCGGTCCAGCAGCATTCTTTGTTGCGGCGGTTTTCTGCGCTTCCAAAGAACTCCCGGATGGCTGTGCGAGCGGCGCCGAGGGATATGGAGAACATGGTTTTTCGGTGTGGGTTGGCGAGTTGTTGCCACTGGCGACTGTAAACGTACAGCCAAATGTTTTTTTTTTTTTTTCCTTTTCTTTCCGAGTCTTTTGTCCCTTGAGCCTCGAATTCAGGATGAGAAGAACACCAGTTTCACTTCCATGAGGAATTCGTTGAAACATTTCCACCTGACGGCCCGACAGCTGTTGAGGTCCACGGCCAGCTGCTGACTGTCCGCCCCGTCGACACCCATCAAGCGCCTCACTTGGACGTCGCTCACGACAGCGCGCGAGGCTTCGGTGCTGCTCGACCACTCATAACCATGATTCCATTATCCCGAGGAAAAGATCCTGGAAAGGGGGAGGGGTAGAGGGTGTAAAACTCATCGAGGCATCCTCACGAGACATGGCAGCAACCTGATACCCAGATTTGTTTCTTGAAGCGCCCGGCCAAAGACTTGACTTTGTTTACTCACACCAGCTCCTATGACATACAAAATCTCTTTCCCTCCCTTTTCTTTTCTTTTCTTTTTTTTTTTTTTCAAAGACCCACGAGACACGAGACTCGCCGATGGCTTCTTTTGTGCAGAAACGTATCTCGTTTCCTCCCTTTTTCTTTTTGACACGAAACTCACCCATGGCTTCGTTTGTGCAGAAAACCTATCTCGGGTTACAATAATGATGTCATGAATGCAGCCACGCCCGCCATCACAACAAGTCGCAGAGCACTCGCAAGTCGTAACAATCTTTCCCGCGCCAGTCGTGTTTCGACCGGCTCAGCGCCAATCATCTCGTGTCGTACAGGTCAATCGTGCTTATTTCTTTGCCTTGGATTTCGCCTTCCCACGTCCCCGTCCCTTTGGCCCATCGGCCTCGTCGTCATCGCCCGCGGAGCCTTTGGCGGCCTTCTTGGCAGGCTTCTTCTTGGGCAGCTTGATGTACTTGTCTTTCTTGAGGTCCAACTCATCGTCGCCCGCTTCCACTGCTTCCACAACCTCGCCATCGTCTTCCTCTTCAATCGCTTCTTCGAGGTCTGGCATTTCCTTGGCCAGCTTTCTTGACACATCGGTGTTGCTGGCCTTGATGAATGGAACGGGATGGCTCATTGCGTTATACCTGAAAGGAAAGCGTCAATACTTCTGCGCAATGTTTCTGCGCGGCAAAGCGTGCAAGGGGGTCGATCTGGGGGTGGATGATGGGACGTGGGGGGGGCTTTCCAACTTACATTCTGGTGAATGTTGCTTTGGTCTTGGTCTCGATCTTGACTTCTTCCTCCGTCATGGGCCCGACACCAAGCTCCAGGATCGCATCGAAATCCTCTCTTGTGAGATAATAGCTGTCCATGAGCTCAATCACCTCTGGCACGGCATCTGTGCCCTCGTTCTGCAGCCGATCGACAAGCTCTTTCCAGAGAATGGGCAGGTACTGTTGTCGGACCTCATTGTGGTCACCCGAGGATTTGAGGCGCATGTGTGAGTGGATTTCCCGGACAAATCTGCCCAGCTTTCCTTGCTTGCTGTGGTTGCCAAGCCAGGACGTGAAGCTGGATCCCATGAGCTGGCCCGCAATGAAGCTCGCAGGTCGTACCGTGCTGAAGATGGCATGGGCAGGCATCAGGCTCCAGTGCTGCTGGGGACCGTGGATCATGCGGTCGATGAGATCGCCGTCGCTGATGCTTTCGGCTGCTTGGTCGAACAACTCGAGGGCCTTGAGTGTTTCCTCACGCTTGGTGTAGCCCTTGCCGCTCAGGGCCATTGGTTTTGCGCGCAGGTAGTTCTCCTGGATCATGAGGTAACTGAATTCGTGGTCGTTGAAGTATAGTTCAATCTTGTCGTTGAGCGTTGCTTTGCTCGCAGGCGCAAAGAGCCCTCCACCAAGCATCTTCTGGCAAATGTCCCATGGCTTTAAAACCACGTGCTTCTCCCATGCCTTGGTCATGGCCTTTCCTTGGTCGTAGCTCATCGTCTTTTGATCGAGTTTGGCAGTGGATATCATGTTGATGATTTGCCGTATATCCTTGTTGCTGCCTTCGATCAACGCATCCACCACCGGCGGAGGAAGCTTGAGGCCCTCGCGGTGGCAAATGGTCATGATCCGAGATCGCACCTGGTCGACCGTGGGTCGGTTGAACTTGATGTCAAAGGCGGCATGGTCAAACGGCTTCATCTTGGGCAGCCGGCGTTCGTTGCAGATCAGGATCAAGGGGACCTCCGTCTTCCGGCAGAACTTGGCGAGCGCTCCGACGCCGCCGCGATCACCCGCAGACATGCCGTCCACCTCGTCCATGATGAGAACAGTGTTCTTCTTGCCAGCGTCGATTTTCTTCCCGTCGCCGGCAAAGAAGCCCAGCAGGGATGTGTTGTTCATGGAATCGCTCAAACCGGCTTCCACCAGCTTCTTGCTTCTCGTGTCACTCGCGTTGCTCTCCAGCACGTCGTATCCCTCCAGTCTGGCGGCCAGATGGGCTGCTGTGGTTTTGCCGATACCCGGCGGCCCGGAAATGATGATGGCTCTCTCGCCGCCCAGGCCGTCACTGCCACGACGCTGGAAGTTGTACTTTTTGGCTTTGGGCCAGTTTCGAAGCCAGTTCTGTATCTTCTCCACTTGCGCTTTGTTGCCGCAAATGTGGTTCAGCTGGGTTGGCGCATACTTGCTCGTGAGAAGCTGCACGGGGGGTTGAGGGGCTGGCTGGGACGAAGCAGCAGATCCTCGGGCCTCAGCCGATCGCTGCGCGGCCTTGGCAGCCTCAGCCCTTTTCTTCTTCTCCTCGGCTTCCATCTCCGCGATCTGTTGCTTCACCTTTTCCTCCTCGGCTCTCTTCTTCTCCTGAGCCTTCAACGCCCCCTTTCCGGAGCCGCCGTACGCTGGGAGTTTTCGAATGAGATCAAACAGCCCATTTTCGTCAATCGTCTTGATGCCGTGGGACTTGATCTTGGCCAGTTTGCTTGGTCCAGCATCGTCGCCGAGGACGACGAAGCTGGTCTTGCTACTGGGCTGTCCCGTTACTTTGCCGCCATATCGCTTGACCAGTGCCTGTGCTTCATCACGACCAATCGTCCGCAGCACGCCCGTGAATACAAATGAAAGCCCTGACAGACACTCCTCTTCTCCTTCGGGCAGCTCAACGCTCGCCGCAGGTTGAACCGATGCATTTCCGCCTCCGGCAGCAGATTTCCGCCAGTCGAATTTGGCATTGGGGTCCTTGGGCGGCGGCGTCGGTGGCCGGACAGTTGCCACGCTGTCGAGAATATCTCGAATCTGCCCATCCTCGGGCTCGTTGGCCTTTTTCGCCGTCCGGGGTGCTCGAGACCTCGCTGCGGCCGGCTTTTTTCGGGGTAGGTCTTCCTCTTCCTCGTCCTCTGTTTCAGGCAATGGAGACTTTCGTTTCCTGCTGCTGGCAGCAGAAGCCGCTGCGTTATCTGCTCCGTTTTTGGCGGGTTGACCGCGAGATGCAACCCTCTTGGCTTTGGGAAGAACCTCTTCTTCCGACTCTTCTTCTACATAATCGTCGTTCTTACGTTTGCTTCGGCCCTTGAAGTCGGCCTCGAGTATGCCATCTGCATCTCCCTCGGCATCGTCCAAATATGCATCTTCGTCATCGTCGGCCTGGTACTTTTTGGATGCGACAGTGGCCCTCCTCTTGGCGGCTGGACCATTCTGGACCGGGGGGTCTTCTTGTACTACCGGCTTTCGGTTGCGCGGGCTAGATCTCACAGCAATTCCTTCTTCGGCCTTGACCTTGGAGCTCTTATTTTGTGGCGTTTTCTTTGGCGTCGATTGTGTCGGTTTCGTAGCTGTTTTGCTGGAGGCGAAATAGGCATCTGCAGAAATGACCACACCTCGAATTTCCGAGTCTCTGTGCTGTAGTTAGCAATTACGAGAGGAGAGAGATGTGATGAAGCTTCGCATCAACATACGTTTTCTTCTTCTTCTTCGACGCCTCTACAGGGATTGGCTTGGTAGATCTAACTCCAGTCAGTGAGACCTCGTGACGTGATGTGCATCAGTCAAGACGAACACTGCTTCGTCTTCATCGCTATCTTGGACGACTTTTCGGCCCTCTATTATGTGTCCGTTAGTCTTCCGGACAGTCAGACAGTCCTCTAATGGTTGATTTGCATCTCACTGGCCCGTTTGCCTTTCGGCGCATCTTCGCTCTTGGCGGGAGCTGGTTTGGGCGGCGCACCACCCTTGGGGGCAAAGAACGACCGAATATCAGACATTGAGATTGAATGAAGAATTAGAGAATGCAAAGGCCGATAGTCTTCAGCGCAAAAAAAAAATGGCACACAGAAGCCTTTTGGTGCACATTGACGAATGCAGTATTGCGATGCGCCCCCTCAGGGTTGGTCAATTAGCCAAGAAAATTTGTCGTCGAGTTGAACTGGTCGTTGTCGTCGTCGTCGTCGTCCGTCGTCGTCCGTCGTCGTCCCGTCGTCGAGTGACGTGCACCAGAACAAGTGGATCTGGGAGATCGCGAAGCTGACGCGAACTGCGTGACCTGCGTCCAACTTGGCTTTAAGTGTGGGTCAGGTGTGTCATTGGCAAATCGGACTGGCAGGTGTGGCAGGTGGGCCTTGGATTTCTGGCCGCAAAAAGTCCCATCTTCAACCTCTTGGGTGACTACGAAAAAGAAAGCGCTCGACGTGCAAAGCCGCTTCTTGTCGACGGTCGAAACGCAGCAACACAATGGCGGGCGTCAACTCGTCAGCCTTTCTCAGCGCCTTCCAAGGCCTGAGACTGTGCACTTCGACATCGTTCAGACAGATTCGAGCCCCTTTACTGCGGCAACCAACACCCCTCCAGGCTGCTCGACAGCAGCTGCAGACAAATGTCCGCGCTTTTTCCACCACATCGCCGGTCTTGGGAACATGGCTGGAGCCAAGTTTGAACCGAAAAAAGAAGATGGCCAAAGGCCGACCTCGCGTCGCTACGGGAGGCTCAACAAAGGGAACGACCGTCATCTGGGGCGACTATGGCCTGCGCATGGTCGATCACCACCGAAGAATCAGCGCCAAGCACCTGAAGATGGCCGAGGACACAATCAAGGTCCGTCTCCGTGGCGAGAAATACCGACTGTACAAGAGGAAGTGCTGCAACGTCGGTGTGTACGTCAGCGGTAATGAGGTGAGCAGCTACGCTTGGCGGGTCCCTTGAAAGGGGGAGAAAAAAGAGAGAGAGTGTGTGTGTGTGTGTTTGTGTGTGTTTGTGTGTGCATGCAACTTATTCTAACATTCGGTTTAGATGCGTATGGGTAAAGGAAAGGGTTCATTCGACCACTGGGCCACGAGAATGGCCGTCAGCCAGGTTTTGTTTGAAATAAAAGGGCGCCTGCACGAGCAGATTGTGCGGGACGCGTTCCGTCTTGCGGGAAACAAGCTGCCGGGTGAGTTGAGCAATCATTTTACGGGCGTGAGCCTTGACTGACTGGGTGCAGGCCAATGGGAATTCGTGACAAAGGATGACGTCCCGGTTGTTGGAATCACCAAGCTCGACGGAGTCACATTGGAGGAGCTGAAGCGGCCGAGAAGACAGGTTGCTCCAGCTGGTCTGTTGGCAGCTTCTTCCTCGCCAACTTCCGTCACCGAGACAGGCACCACCTCTGAAGCCTCTCGCTCCCCGTGACGCTTTCAGATGGAAATACCAGTAGGGAGAGCTGCAGACAATGGGCAAAATGCATGTACTATGAGGGAGGGGGAAGAGCGTCGGAGACCTCTGACTATGAAATAAAACCGTTGGATCATCTTCATTCAGCAGTGGACGACCCACTTTGGCCGCCTTGTCAGCCTCCAGCCCTCGACTTCTGTCGTCTGCCTTGTACGTAATATGACGAAAAATGGTGTCGGCCATGACGAGTGGATTCCGAGAGAGAGAGAGAGAGAGAGAGCACATCACCAGCGATTATAAATTGCGTGGAAAGGAAGGATCTGTGATGCAGAGAAACTTGACTCATGTAACAGTCAATGTCTCAACACTAAAGCATACTTGACACCAACGCCAAACGCTCTAAGTGTACCCCCCCTACCCATTTCTACTTACTTTTTGAGTTATAAGCCCGTGAGGCCTCGCGTCAAACCATACCGCAAGGCCTGTAACTTTGCCGGGAAAATGTCGCGTAACAATGAAATCACGCATACCACCGACAAATTTCTCCGCTCATCTCTTGATTGGGTCGAGTGGTTGAATGCTCTGAAAACGGTCGCTATTGATGACGATATGTGGGAGAGAATTGATCCATATCGCCCATCGCGTCCTGAGGATGCGATTGAGTATCTACTTAATCCGCCTAAACCTACCCTTGAAGAGACTCTGCTCTCTCTTCGGGAAAACCGTGAAATCGAAGGACCAGAATCACGCTTGACATTTTACGAAACTCATGCGGCAAAGTTGAAAGATTATAGAGCTCGGTTTGAGAAATACGAAGCTCTGTCGAGCAAAGAACTTCCGATTCGATGCTGGATTTCCAATACAGTGAATACGTTTGTTTTGGCGGGAATCTACGAAAGGCTTGAGAAAGAGCGTTCACAATCTCTAGCTCAATCAGCCACAGACTCATCTACACGCAATAAATTCAGGTTGAATTGCGGCACACCATCTCTCCGAGCAATGGTAAAGGCATTGAGAGATAAATATAACCCTAGAGACCGAACTCTCATGGAAGAATCATCCGCAACGTATCGCGCACCCCTCCCAGGAGTCAGACGAGCAAATCGCAGTTGTGCTCAGAGGTCGAGAAGAAGAAGAAGAAGAAGAAGAAGAAAGAGGCATTGCCAGCCATGTCTACAAGGTCACTTGCTTGTGAATTTTTCACTTTCCAAATCACATTGTGCATCACTCACCCTGCACAATCGGTCATGCCCGAGATCGACACCAAAACCATAGGGCGAAAATATCAATTGCACTCCACGAGAGGCCTTCATACAAGTCTGTCAATTGGGGGGAAGGAGAACGGGAAGATGGGAACGGGAAAGGGAAACGGGAATCGAAGGTACCCACGAAGGTACCCACCAAGCGATTATCAAATTGTGTTGTGTGGAGGAGAGGAAGGATCTGCAGTGGAGCATATTTGGTAACTTAATTTATGTAATAATTCATGTCTCAACGCTAAAGCATATTTCATACTTAACACAAACGCCTGAGCGCAACTAAGCGTACCCACATACCCATTTTTTACTTACTACGTAGTAGTAATACTCACTACCAGTAGTATACATACTAGTATGTACTACCTTTAGAACTCCAACGGCCACTTAACGCGCTCGACGCGTCTTCTCCGACCTTTCCTTCACGGTCGTCCTGCGTAGTGGATCATTTGCAGTCGGCTCAACGCACAAAAGCACAAAGTCGCCGCTGTCACCATTTGCACGACTCCGAAAATGGCTCTCATCGTCGACAAACACAGACCTCGGTCACTGGATGCTCTGTCATATCACCCAGAACTGTCCGAGCGGTTGCAGTCACTGGTAAGAGGACGCTATTGTGAACAACCCCAACCCCCCCCCCCCCCCCCGGCGACTGGACGGTTTTTTTTCCTGACCAGTTGTTGAACGCAGGCCCAAGGCGGCGACTTTCCGCATCTGCTTGTGTACGGCCCGTCGGGAGCAGGGAAAAAGACGAGGATCGTCGCGACGCTCAAGGAGCTCTACGGGCCGGGTGTGGAAAGGATCAAGATCGACTCGCGCGTGTTTCAGACGACAAGCAACCGAAAGCTCGAGTTCAACATTGTCGCGTCGGTCTACCACCTCGAAATCACCCCGTCCGACGTTGGCAACTACGACAGGGTGGTTGTCCAGGATCTCCTCAAGGAGGTGGCGCAGACGCAGCAGGTCGACCAGTCGGCCAAGCAGCGGTTCAAGGTGGTGGTGATCAACGAGGCGGACCAGCTCTCCCGGGATGCCCAGGCGGCGTTGCGCCGGACGATGGAAAAGTACTCGTCGAACCTGCGCCTGATACTCCTGGCCAACTCGACGGCCAACATCATCGCGCCGATCCGGTCCAGAACGCTCCTCGTCCGCGTTGCGGCACCGACGCACCAAGAAATATGCCACGTGTTGGCTCTGTCAGCCAAGAAGGAGAATTGGGAGGTGATAGAGGGCCTGCACCAAAGGATAGCGGTGGAAAGCGGACGAAATCTCCGAAGGGCGCTCCTCATGTATGAGGCTGTTCACGCGCAAAAGTAGGGCACGCCTCGCCTGCCAGTTCTGCCGGCACCCTTGGTTTTCGAGATGGGGATTGCTGACGCGTGTTTGTCCCACAGCGAGAAGGTCACGGCAGATACGCCCATTCCACCGGCCGACTGGGAGGCATTGATCGGCCAGATCGCCAGGGAGATGATTGACGAGCACAGTCCGGCGCGAATACTACAGGTCCGCTCGAAGCTCTACGACCTCCTCACGCACTGCATCCCGCCCACGACCATCCTCAAGACCTTGACGTTCAAGCTGCTCACTCTGATCGATGACGGCCTCAAGGGCGAAGTGATCCAGTGGTCTGCCTTTTACGAGCATCGGATCAAGACGGGTTCCAAGGTGATTTTCCATCTGGAGGCGTTTGTGGCCAAGTTTATGCGCATCTTTGAGATGTACCTCATGAGCATGGAGATGTAGCGGGAGACGTCGATTATGCCTCATCGGCGAGGCCGTGTCGTGGTATAAGCACAGCGACAAGGTCAAAGGAAGGCCTAGCTGCAGCAATTTTATTTTCTCCCTCGGGCCTCAGGCCATGACTCTGGCGAGGGCACGCGCTTACTCTACGAAAGAGAGGGTGATGAATCTGGTGGTGTGGAAGGAAGAGACCAGCCAGTACACATACACACACACACACACACACACACAAACAAACACACATATATACATACGCAGGAGAAGGAGGATGGATATATGCACTATGGTAGGTGAGGGACAGGCGTCATGCGGCTCGACGAGCCGTCGAGAGGCAAGTCCGAATGCGGGAAGAACAAAGCTTGTGTGGGTATGTACTACGTAGTAGGCAAAGTGATCAGCATGGAGTGATGAACCCAGCCGCGAATATAGCACAGCTTTTTTTTTTTCTTTTCCAAATGCATGCCACCTGGTGATGGGGTGACAAACGAGGGGTCAAGGATTAGAGCAAAGGGTGACGAGACAAATGCCCCTGTACCCTGGCAGGTACAACAGAAAAGATGAAACCCATCTACCAGGCTGCTACTGCATCCGCTACTACATCGGAGGTAGGAGTAGGCAGGTACTTTGGAAAGGGAGGGGGTGATAAGCAATAAATACTGCAATGGCATGACCACATTATGACTGATGTGCAAAAAAAAAAAAAAAAAAAAAAAACCCGCGGGGCGCACAAAGAGAGCTTCGTCGTAAAAGTATCAATAACTCGGGCGCATGTCGCAGGCGACAAGACAGGGCCCCCCCCGTGTCGTGTGTTGTGTCTGCCGGGCTTCTCGTCGGAGCAAAAGATCGGCAGGCCATGCACCTCATCCGCATACTAGTACTAATGTGCTATGTACTACGTACACACACACACACACAAAGAGAGAGAGAGAAAGAGAGAGAGAGAGTCTGGCCAGTTTTTTTTTCCCCCAAGCCGACCTCGCACCGGCTCTTTGCTATTTGCTACTAGTACTTGGGGGGGGGGACAAAAGTGCGGGGGCAGTCTGTTCCAGGTTTGGTTTTGTGCTTGGTGCACGTTATGTGTGTGTTGAGTGGGTTGGGGGCTCCGGGGAAAAAAAAGAAAAAAAAAAAGAAAAAAAAGGGAAAAGAGTGGAGAATCTCATGGCTTTTTCTCTCTGCTATGTATTTTTTTTTCTTTCTCTTTTAGCCCCTCTTTGGCCGGCTGAGCGAGCTGTGCGTGCGTGCGTGCGGCGTGTAGAATACTAGAATAAATATGAAATGACCATCACGTCATCCCTGCCTGGTATGCGCAGCCGTAGGTCCGGCCGTGCGACCCGCTTGTAGCAGACATTGCTATGATGGGGATGGGAAAGAGGCTCAGCGGAAGATTGAAGAGTAGCCGCGGCAATGCAGCCGGGATTTAATTTTATTTTTCTTCTTATTTTTTTTTTTGACCCTCCATTGTTCGTGCATCCGTTAGCTGGTTCTCGGGGGAAGGGAAGAAGGGTCGTCGTCTGGATTGGGACTAGCTGACTTGCAGAGGTTTTATCTAGATTTGGCCCTTCGACTGCAACGTCTGCAAGTGGCCGGTCTAGTCCTCAGCTGGCATTGAGATGATGAAGATGTAACCCCACCCTCTGGCGTGACCCACTTCCTCTACCCCCACTTCCTCTAACCCCACCTCCCCACCGGACTTGAACCCATGGAGGACTTCCTTTCCTTTTCTCCGTGATGGTTGGTGCGTCCGTCGTTGAGTTGTCGTGGCATTGTCCTGCCTTGCCTTCTACGAGATGATGTTGGCAGAAACTGGGGCAGGCGTTATGCATGGCTGACTTTGAAGAAGAAAAAGAAAAAGAAGAAGGAGGAGGAGGAGGAGAAGGAGGAGAAGAAGAAGAAGAAGAAGAAGAAGAAGAAAAAAAGAAAAGAAAAGAAAAAAAACCGTTTCCATCAACGGCAGTCGCATTGTGGATGCAAGTACATCCTCGGGCAGCTACTAGTATAGTAGTACTACTACTAACTAGTACTAGTAGTAGTAGTAGTAGTAGTAGTAGTAGTAGTAGCTGACCCCCACCTTCCTTCCCCTGCCAATGCGTTGTTATGTAGTAGCACGAACCGGCAGAGCGTGCCTGCCTAGTAAGTAAAGTACCCCGCGCGCCCATCCGTCCGAGCCGTCGTGCAGCCGGCGCGCGCAACCAAGGAAATCGACTCTTCGATAAATAAAGCTCACGCTCCTCTTCGTTCGCTTCGAACCTTGTCCGCCCTTGCTCCCTCAACGTCAATCCGTCGCCGCCGATGCCGCGCTGTTCACACCATGGCTTCCGAGCAAAAGGTTCCCACTGTCGCCGAGGCACACAATGTCGACACTTTCCGTGCGTTGCGCAAGCAAAGACCAATCCCAATCCACCTGCCCACCCGCGCCA
Organism: Claviceps paspali; assembly: GCA_013435705.1. NCBI lineage: Eukaryota > Fungi > Ascomycota > Sordariomycetes > Hypocreales > Clavicipitaceae > Claviceps > Claviceps paspali. The sequence goes on along the minus strand of JABAEC010000070.1, from coordinate 127,336 downwards.
TTCGATCCCCTCTCCGTTTCCGGGCATCCAGAGCTGACCAAAGCGTTTCTCTCTCTCTCTCTCTCTCTATGATGTACAGATCCTCCGGAAAAGATGCTCGCCAGTACGTCTTTCTCTCTTGTGCGCTCCTCGGCTTGCAAGTTGTCTCGAGGCGTCGAGCTGCTTTCGGCAGACTTGGCCTTGACCGGCGCATTTCTCGACACGGCTTACACGTTGAACCCTGTGCGCCTTGACGAGCTGCACAACGTGTGCCACCCAAAGAGTGCATGAATATGAATATGCTGACCCTGTCTCTTGTTGTCTCTAGAGCACCCGAGTAAACCCCACCTTGCCAGTAAGTCGCAGTCCCCTTCTCTGATCCTCTCTTCCGCTTGCCATACTTATATGGGGAATCAAAATGAATTGATGAAAATTGATTTGAAAAAAAAAAAAAATAGACTTCGAGGAATACCAGAAGCTGTATCAAGAGTCCATTACCAACCCAGACAAGTTCTGGGCTGAGCGTGCCCGCGAGTTGCTCTCGTGGTATCGTGACTTTGACACCGTCACCAGCGGCAACTTGGCCGACGGCGACGTCAAGTGGTTCGTCGAAGGCCAGCTCAATGCCTGCTACAACCTAGTCGATCGCCACGCCTTCAAGGACCCCGATCGCGTCGCCATCATCTACGAGGCCGACGAGCCCCAGGATGGCCGCAACGTCACCTACGGCGAGCTGCTGCGCCTCGTCTCCAAGGCCGCTTGGACCTTGAAGCAGATGGGCGTCCGCAAGGGCGACACTGTCGCCATCTACCTGCCCATGATTCCCGAGGCCGTCGTCGCCATTCTCGCCTGCATCCGCATCGGTGCTGTGCATTCCATCGTCTTCGCCGGCTTCTCGGCCGACTCCCTGCGGGATCGTGTCATTGACGCCCGATCCCGCGTCGTCATCACCGCGGACGAGGGCAAGCGCGGCGGCAAGCTCATCGGCACCAAGAAGATTGTCGACGATGCGCTGAAGCAGTGCCCCGACGTCACCAACGTCCTCGTCTTCAAGCGCACCGGCGCCGACGTCCCCATGAAGGACGGCCGCGACGTCTGGTGGCACGAGGAGCTCGACAAGTGGCCCAGCTACCTCGCCCCCGAGGTCATGAACTCGGAGGATCCTCTCTTCCTGCTCTACACATCTGGCTCGACCGGCAAGCCCAAGGGTGTCATGCACACCACCGCCGGCTACCTGGTCTGCGCCGCCCTGACCGGCAAGCACGTCTTTGACATCCACGACGGCGACCGCTACTTCTGCGGCGGTGATGTCGGCTGGATCACGGGACACACGTACGTCGTCTATGCGCCCCTCCTGCTCGGCGTGTCCACCGTCGTCTTCGAGGGCACCCCGGCGTATCCCAACTTTTCGCGGTACTGGGAAATCATCGAGAAGCACAAGGTCACGCAGTTCTACGTGGCCCCCACCGCCCTGAGGCTGCTGAAGCGTGCCGGCGACGAACACGTCAAGAGCGACATGAAGCACCTGCGCGTGCTGGGCACCGTCGGTGAGCCCATCGCCGCCGAGGTTTGGAAGTGGTACTTTGAGATTGTGGGCAAAGAAGAGGCCCATATCGTCGACGTGAGTGAAGGAGAGGTGGGGGGGGGAGGGGGTGATTCCTTTTTTTTATTGTTTATGGAACTGTTTTTTTTTTTGTTTTTTTGCGCAACAGCCGTGCTGACTCGTTTGATTTCGCAGACGTACTGGCAGACCGAGACCGGCTCCAACGTCATCACCCCTCTCGCCGGCGTCTCCCCCACGAAGCCCGGCAGCGCCTCGTTCCCCTTTTTTGGCATTGATCCGGCCATCATCGACCCCGTATCTGGCGAGGAGATTTACGGAAATGACGTCGAGGGCGTGCTTGCCTTTAAGCAGCCATGGCCTAGCATGGCGAGGACCGTGTACGGGGCTCATAGGCGATACATGGAAACCTATTTCGACGTTTACAAGGGCTATTACGTATGAAACTCATGCTTCTTCTTCTTCTTCTTCTTCTTCTTCTTCTCGTCCAATCTTTCATTGGGCCTCGCTCCTCCGGAACCAGGCTGACCGTGCACAGTTCACCGGCGACGGGGCGGGTCGCGACCACGAGGGCTTCTACTGGATCCGAGGTCGTGTCGACGACGTCGTCAACGTCTCGGGCCACCGCCTCTCGACGGCCGAGATCGAAGCCGCCCTTATCGAGCACCATGCCATCGCCGAAGCTGCCGTGGTCGGTGTCTCTGACGAGCTCACGGGCCAGGCCGTCAACGCCTTTGTCTCGGTCAAGGACGGCCACGAGGTCAACGATGCGCTCCGCAAGGAATTCATCATGCAGGTCCGCAAGAGTATCGGACCCTTTGCTGCACCAAAGGCCATCCACGTGGTTCCCGACTTGCCCAAGACGCGGAGTGGCAAGATTATGCGGAGAATATTGAGAAAGATTCTCGCCGGTGAGGAGGACCAGTTGGGTGACGTATCGACGGTGAGTTGTGGCAGATGGCCCCTTTTCTCCGCGGCTAGTACTTGTTTCGTTTTTTTTTTTTTTTTTTTTTTTTCAAAAAAAGAAAAGAAAAGGAAAGGAAAATAGGAGAGGCATGCTAATTTGTTGGTAGTTGTCCGATCCGAGCATTGTCGAGACAATAATTGAAGTAGTCCACGGAGAGAAAAAGTCCAAATGAGCGATTTCGATTTCTAAGGTTTAAAAGGGGGATGGATGGGATGAGATGTCATGGACTAGATGTAGTTGAAGCTTGTGACCCGACAGTAATGGGGTTTTTTCTTTTTTTTTTTTTTTTCTTCTCTCTTTTTCATTTTACTTGACTGTTATACCAACGCGGTGGAAGATGGGATTATGGGGGACTACAGAAGCCAACGTACAAGTCGCGTGTTTCCGCATAGATTCAATATAAAGGCGCAATGTGAATCTCGTGGAAGTTGAGGAAAAAAAAAAAAAAAAAAAAAAAGGTTGGTGGCGACCACATGCGCGTACTACGTACGTTGCTTTGCGTCGGGGCCACGGCGCGGTTAGTGGTCGGTGGCCACTGGTCAAGCCGTTGTTTTTGTTCTTGGGCGGGGTTTTGGTCCGCCAAGCCGCCCGGCGGGTGCAGGACGTTTGTAGTTTTGTACTAACGGTCAGCGATCGGTGCGCTGCGCCACCACCACAGACGCAACGGACGACGTACGAGCTGACGCAGCAACAATTTCCGTTCCCATCCAATATGATTCATCCCATTTTCCGTCCGGGGTTAATTGAATGGCCCCCCCTTTCCCCTTCGACTTGCTTTCTTCATCATCACAAACTCGGGATTCAACAATTCCATCTCTTGTGACCTCTCGCTTGAAATCACTCACTGCACAGTCCTTTGTTCTCATTGGCGCGGTTTTTTTTGGTTCCTTCTTTTTTTTTTTTTTCTTTTTTTTTTTCGTTTGTCTGTGTGTTGTCGTCTACCACCACCTCACCTTTACCTCCATTTCGGAAATTGTGAAACCGAGACGAGACAAACCCGGCCCGAGACACGAGGCGGCAAAATCCATCCATTCCTCAGCCAGAAACTCCCTGTCCCTTGTTCAACTCAAAGTAGAAAAAAAAAAAAAAGAAGGGGGAGAGAAAAACAAAACAAGAACGAAAACGAAAAAGAAACGCATCTTCTCCAGTAGCAACGACGACAACAACGACAAAAATAGCCGCCGCCACCACCACCACCCCACCATCGTCGATGAATCAGACAACATACTAGGTAACCCGAGAAATGATGACACTGCGGTCTGCCGCGACGGCACTCGTCGCCGGCATGGCGCTGTTGGTCCCGGCCTCGCTGGCACACTCGGTCAAGCGCAACCCCGTCAGTCACATCTCGTTGATCGAGGACGCCGTCATCCACTCGCCGTCACGTCGCGTCAACGCCTTCTCGACCTTTGACCTCGTCTTCACCCTGCACGACGGCGCCCAGAGGGTCCGGCTGGCGCTGGAACCGAACCACGACCTCCTCGACCCGGATTTCGCCATCACCCACCTGAACCCGGACGGCTCCGTGCGGGAGGTCAACAAGGTTCCCCGCTCCGAGGACAAGGTGTACCGCGGGTCCGCCTTCATCCATCGCCCCGGCGTCCAAGGGTGGTCCAAGGCCGGCTGGGCGCGCGTCTCGGTCCACCGGGACGGCCAGCGGCCGCTGTTTGACGGCGCGTTTCGCATCGACGGCGACGCCCACCACGTTCTGTCGCGCGCCGACTACCAGGCCACCAAGGACGAGAGAGACCCCGATGTGGACGCCGCGGCGGCCGACGACGCCATGGTGATGTGGCGCGATTCCGACGTCGTCGTCGGCGGCGGCGACGCCGACAGCCAGGGTCGAACGGAGCTGAGGCGCGGCCTCGCGACGGGTCCCACCTGCGATGCCGACGCCTTGTCGTTCAACAGCCGGCTGCTCCTCCAGTCGGACCGAGACATCCACCGACGGCCGCTCGGGTCGACGAGCTCCAGATCCCTGTTCGGCCGGCAGATCGATGACGGCGGAGACGTGGGCACGGGTCTCGACCTGCTGAGCTCCATCGGCTCGACGGCCGGCTGCCCGACCACCAAGAAGGTGGCGCTCGTGGGCATCGCGACCGACTGCAACTACTTCTCGGCCTTGAACAGCACGAGCGCCGTCAAGAAGCAGATCGTCAGCATCGTCAACAGGGCGTCGGAGATATACGAGAGCACCTTCCGGATCTCGCTGGCCATCAAGAACCTCACCATCATCGACAAGGCCTGCGCGGGCAGCGGGGCCAGCGCCAGCACGCCGTGGAACGTCGGCTGCGGCAGCGGCATGAACCTCGGCGACCGGCTCAACGCCTTCTCGCAGTGGCGAAGCGGCTCCGAGGACGAGAACGCCTACTGGACGCTGTTCACGACGTGCGCGACGCAGACGGCGGTCGGGCTCGCGTGGCGCGGCATGGCGTGCCGGACGGGGGCGAGCAGCAGCACGGACGGCAGCGGCAACAACGAGACGGTGGCGGCGACCAACGTGGTGGTGCGGACGGACACGGAGTGGCAGGTCTTCGCGCACGAGTCGGGCCACACGTTCGGGGCCGTCCACGACTGCGTGGAGCAGACGTGCCCGGCTTCTTCCGAGGGGTCGTCGCAGGCGTGCTGCCCGCTGAGCCGGAGCCAGTGCGACGCGCAGGGCCGGTACATGATGAACCCGTCGACGGGGTCGGGCATCACGGCCTTCTCGCCCTGCAGCATCGGCAACATCTGCTCGGGGTTCCGGTCCAACATGATCAAGAGCAACTGCCTGCGGGACAACAGGAACGTGCAGACGGACGTGGACGTCGGCAGCGTGTGCGGCAACGGCATCGTCGAGTCGGGCGAGGAGTGCGACTGCGGCGGCGACAGCGGCTGCAAGGACAACAAGTGCTGCGACGCCAAGACGTGCAAGCTGACGGCGGGCTCGGCGTGCGACCCCAGCAACGACGACTGCTGCGCGCAGTCGTGCGGGTTCGCGCCCGCCGGCACCGTCTGCCGGCCCAGCACGGGCGACTGCGACGTGGCCGAGACGTGCCCGGGCGACAAGGCGACCTGCCCCGAGGACAGGCACAGCGACGACGGCGACGCCTGCGGCGACGGCCTCGCCTGCGCCTCGGGCCAGTGCACCTCGCGGGACCTGCAGTGCCGGCACATGGCCAGCAGCCTCACGGGCCGCAACGACACCACCGCCTGCCCGGACACGCAGTGCATGCTGGCCTGCACGTCGCCCGACATGCCGCCGAACCAGTGCGTCGCCTACAACCAGTTCTTCGTCGACGGCACCGGCTGCGGCGCCGGCGGCCGCTGCCGCGCCGGCTCCTGCGAGGGCAGCTCCGCGCTCGGCGAGGCAGGCCAGTGGATCGACAACCACAAGTCCGTCTTCATCCCCATCGTCGTCGTCGTCGGCCTGCTCGTCCTCGCCGCCATCGCGAGCTGCCTCTCCGGCATGGTCCGTCGCCTCGTCCGCGCACGCAGGGCTCCTGCGCCTGCTCCCACTCATCCTCCGCCACAGCAGGGGGTCAACCCCGACATGAGCGCCTGGTCCTCCGGTGGTCCTCATGGCGCCAACAACCAGCCGTGGATGACCATGTCGGGCGCGCAGCAGCAGCAGCCGTACCAGCAGCAGCCCATGTATCCGCAGCCGCCGCCGATGGCCGCCGACCCAAGTCGCTGGGGGAACCAACGAAGCGTGCGGTACGCATGATAATGGGGGGGCTTGTCTTTTCTTTTTTTTTTTTTTTTTTTTTTTATCTCACTGGGCGTCGTAGTCTTTTTTTTCCTTCTTTTCACAAGGGTACAACTACATGGGTGTTTTAGGGCGAATATCTTGGCGTTATGTCTTAGTGTCTTTCTTCTTTCTTTCTTCTTCATAGAAACCTTCCTTTTGTTCCTTTCCCCCCATCTCTCATCTTGGAGATTCTGTTTCCCCCCCCCCCCCCCCACCCACGTCTCTCATTCTTTTTTTTTCCCTAGACGCGGCGTATGGGTGGTGTTTTTATTATTATTGTTGTTGTTGTTGTTGTTGTTTTATTCTATTCGTACTCATGTGCGTCTGTCTGCTTCGGGGTTTGTGTGTGTGTCTTTTGTGGGGTTTGGATTGTGGGTTTGGGGGATGCTTGGTTTTTTTTTTTTTTTTTGAGTAGTCTTTATTTTGGTATGGTTATTTACTTGGTTTTGTGTGATCATCTACCTGGTGCATTGTATGATTGCTACTAGTAGTATCTACTGGGTGCATTGTATGACTATCTACTGGGTGCATTGTATTATCTACCTGGTGCATTGTATGATTACTACTAGTAGTATCTACGGGTACATTGTCAATGGACCCTTTTTTCTCTTCTTTTTTTTTTCTTTTTTTTTGTCGATGGACATGGGATATGCGTGTTTGTGGATGCGTGTTATGGATGTGTGCATTGCATCTGCATGGCGGTCCATGTGCGTTGTGTTGGAGGGTTGTGTTGGAGGGTGGAGTTGTCACTGGAATGTGGGGCTAGGATTGTCCAGCTGCGGAGTACTACTACTACTAGTACGTAGTACTACTACTAGTACTACTAGTAGTAGTACTTCGCAGTACTTACTAGTAGTAAGAGTACTATGTACTGTGTACGTAGCAGGTTGGCTCGCCTTTTCCGCTTCTCGCCCTCCACCTCCGCCTTCCGCCTTCCGCCTTCCGCCTTCCGCCTTCCGCTCTCCGCTTCCCGCCAGGGGTTCTTTCGCGTCACGTGATTCGTCTGGTTTCTGTTTCACGACGTTCCCAATGGATGTTGCTTCTGTTCACCACTTACATTAGTACATACTAGTACTATGTAGTAGTGATTCCGTTTCTCGCAACTTGTTCATTCGACCACCACGACACCCCAAGCCCCAAGCTCGGTGCGTTGGCTTGCCTCCCGCTGACCTTGCTTCACGTCTCAGCTCACGTCTCAGCTCACGTCCAGCCGCCCCCCCCCCCCCCCACACCAAGGATGTCGAGGAGTCGCATGCATCGTCACATTTCGTATCCACCCCCGTCTCAGAAACGACGATGTGTGTGTGGGTGGAGATGCTGCAGGGCTGGTGGTCCCGCGCATCCTCGTTGGGCTGGACGTTTAGCACCCCTCGTCTGTGTTGGTGATGCTCTTCTACCTCAACTTGCATCTTCCCCCTCGGCCCTCGGTTGGATGGATAATCGAACAAAGGTTCCCTGCAATAGGGAGGGGGAGCTGCCATCTTCCTCTTTGGAACTTAGGTATTGCATGCATGGTACATGGGCGTGGTCATGTCCTTGGAAAGTCCGCTATCTGGCTCTCTCTCCACGACCAGTTTGAGTCATAGGCATGGCTCACTTGAGGCTCCAGTGGCAACCTACACTCAGAGTTTTCATGTTCAAGTCAAAGAAGAAAAAGAAAAAACATCCACCGATTGCTGTCTGCCTAGCTGTCCTCACATTTAAAACGTCGTCTTTCATTCTCTTGTCGGACATGTCATTGTTCTCCATATCATCCTTCTCTTCCTCATTCAACATCTATCAACATGCCTTCCCTGTGGCCATGTGGCTGGGACGACTGTCAGTTACCAGCCGTTCAACGAGAAGGCGACTGCTTGCTCTGCGACAGGCATCTCTGTCGGCTGCATTTGCAGGGACCATGGCATGAATGCCCCGATCCAGAGGTACTTGATTATCGATGCAACCCCCCCCCCCCCCCTTCACACCTCACACCCGAGATATGTGTCTCTGATGACAGTGCCAGTCAAATTGGAGCGAGTATAGCGCTCGGTATGCTGCAGCAGAAGCGCAACGTCTAAACAAGCTCTGCAAGAGAATCGATGGCGCCAAGCTCTGTGCGCGCGCATCGCAATTGCGCGGCGGCGGCGGCGGCACCAATGTGCCGTGTTCGATAGACCTGTCGCGGAGGAACCTCTCAGCCATGATGGGCGGCCAGAACTGCCATGCAGATATCACATTCGAAGATGGCGTAGTATGGCTTGCACGGATCCGGCTTTCCAGTGTCGCGTCGCCGCCGAGCGAGGTCCGGGACTACGTGCTACGCAGCGAAGCCATCACCATGCAGTTCTTGGAGCGCCACACGCGCGTTCCTACGCCTCGCGTCTTCGACTGGGCATGCGAGTCCGACCCGAACAACACGATCGGCGTTGGCTATATACTGATGGAGAAGATGCGCGGCACGCCTCTGGAATGGCAAAGCGCAACGGCGACGCAGAAGGAAAAGATTGTGAGGCAACTTGCGGAAATCATGCTCGAGATAGAAAGACACCCATTTGATCAGTTCGGCTCGCTCATCGCCATGACGGCGAGCGGCGGAGCGACACCAGGGGCAGCCGCCGCTGCCGAGCCCCAGATGCAGTTGGGTGGTCTGGCCCAGTATTCAACATCCAGATCCGGCGAGGGCGGCAGGCCGCTGGGACCGTTCCGCTCCTCGCAGGATGCATTCCGCGCCGTCGTGGAGGCACATCTCGGGATGATTGCGGCCGGCGAGATCGGCACGGCCGAGAACGCGCTCGACGTCTTCCTAGCCCACCGGTCCAGGCTCGACCTTCTCGACAAGGTCTCGGAGCAATCCGCCACAGCCAGCACCCACGGCGGTGAGCGGTTCTTCCTCAAGCACGCCGACGACAAGGGCGACCACATCCTCGTCAACGCCGACTTCGAAATAGTCGCCATCATCGACTGGGAATGGTGCAGCACCACCTCCAAGCAGGAGGCCTTCTCTTCGCCGTGCATGATGTGGCCGATCAACGCCTTTTACGACGGCTCCAACGAGCTCACAGACGAGGAGGCCCTCCTGGCGCGCGTGTTCCGCGAGCGCGGCCGTGAGGACCTCGCTCGCTGCGTGCTGGATGGGCGCAGGGTCCAGAGGCTGCTGTTCGGACTTGGCCCTGACGGCGCGTCTTCCGACACGGATGGAAGGACACGCGCGAGTCTCTTCATGGGTCTCGAGCAGGCTTTTGGCCGAGGTGGCTTCGGGACCGGTCGGGAGGGGGGGGTGGAAGACGGATGGGAGGCCTGGAAGGCAAATGCGCTTGAGGCGTGGAGGTGTGAACCTTTGTTGCGAGTCGTCCTGAAGGGGCAGACGCGGAGCAGGTAGTTTATCTGGCGGCTTTCCTTTTTGACGCCCGGACGGGAGGGTATCATGTCATGTTGTGCTTGACAGACGGGCACAGACGGCTTCGATTCCGATTTTTGTTTCCACATGGCGCGCCAAAAACAAAAATAAATAAAAAAATAAACAAAAAAGCTCATCCGCAAACCCTTACCTCGTGATGAAACGGAGAGGTTCTTTTAAACTCTTGCCAGTGTTTTATTTTAACGTAGTAGAGTTGTTGGAACACTGGGTCCTCCTCCTCTGACGATGCGATTCGCGAAAACCTGAGCCTCTATTCGATTTGACGACGGCCCGTAGCTTCATATGTACTATTTGTTCTTTGATGGACTGTCTTGCTGCTTTGTACTTTGTACTTGATGGACTTGTGCGTTGGATTCGTCGTATGTTGAACTGTGTGTGTACCCATGCTTTGGCGTCTTTCCACTTTCTACATCTACAACATCTTCATGTGCGTCGAACTGACATATATACTACGTACTAGTATGACTAGTATATACTAGTAGTAGTAGTAGTAGTAGTAGTAGTAGTAGTAGTAGTAGTAGTAGTAGTAGATTCACCCAAACACACCCACATCATTCACCTCCTCCTCTCAAGCCCATCTCCCCCTCCGCCGCCCTTCCCCCCATCAACATCAACCCCAAACCCGCACAGCATCTCCATAAACCGCAGCCGCTGCCCAGGAACGCTCTAGCAACAAAAACCAGTCAGCCTCCCCTTCACAACTCATGAATCTCTCTGTCTCTGTCTCTCTTTCTCTTTCTCTCTCTCTCCATCTCAAAAAGAAAAAGAAATAAACAGAAAAGAAATAAAAAAAAACCCACATCGCCCCTGCTCAGCGCAAACATCATAAGCTGCTCCGGACAGTCCAGCACAGAGGCAGCGAAGCCCCTCCTCTCACGGACCTCAAAGGGCTCGCTTGGCATCCTTTTTTGGGGGGAAGGGGGGGAGGGGATTCGCCCCGCAGTATTAGCTTCGAGAGGGGGGCGCGGTGAACGACGAGGAAGGGGGGGGGGGGGGGGGGGGGGGGCACAACC
>JABAEC010000070.1:106469-116679 GCA_013435705.1 Claviceps paspali | reverse complement strand
CCCCCCCCCCCCCCCCCCCCCCCCCCCCCCCCCCCCCCCCCCCCCCCCCCCCCCCCCCCCCCCCCCCCCCCCCCCCCCCCCCCCCCCCCCCCCCCCCCCCCCCCCCCCCCCCCCCCCCCCAACTCGCCTTGTGAGGGGGCCTTCGTCGCTGTTCTTGCCGCGGGCTTGGCGGTCGCGGGTTTCTGGTTCTGCGGACGGGAGCGGCGTCGACATGGGTGCTGCTGTTTGTGTTGACAAATCCAAGAGAGAGGAAAGGAAATGAAAGAGAAATGAAAAGGGGGTTGTGAATTTAAAGAAAAAAGAAAGAAAGAAAGAAAGAAAAGAAAAGAAAAGGCAGATTAGATTGCATGGACGACGCCAAGTTTGCAAAGTGAAGCAAGATGCTACGCTGTCTCTCTCTCTCTCTGTGGGCCACGCCCGAATCCCCCCCCCCCCCCCCCACCAGGCCCGAGCTCACGTGTTCTGCTACATCTAAACTTTGTAACTGTATGCGTAGTAGTACATAGTAGTATGTACATAGTAGTACCTTGTCTCCAAACAATGTATTGGATTGCATCTTCTTCGACTCCCCACCGATATAATACATAATACACGCGCTTGTCCATGACAGCCCGCTTGCGCCGCGAATCCAACCGAAAATGAAAAAAAAAACCCAAAATGAAAAAAAAAAAAAAATGAGACAAAGAGAGGAAGAAAAAACAAGACGCCCCCATGCTCCTTTTTTTATTCCCACACACCCCATCCCACACACACACACACACACACACACACACATCCCTCCCCGACCCACCACCATTTTCTTCCTTCTCCCACCTCTAAGCAAAATGCCTGCTGTCAAACCTGCCCCGGCCCGAAGCCGCAGCTGTAATTATTTCGGTCCTTCCCTGTTGGTTTGCGGCTCAATACGCCTCTCCATAATATACTCCGTTATATGGCGAGAAGAAGGGGGGAAGAAAGAAAGATAAAAAAGAACAAAACCGCAAGAATTGCATGGAAAATGTACAAATGTACAATACTTTGCCGACCAATTCCCCCCGTCCCCAATGTCAGCCGTAAAATCGTCATTGGTAAGGAAAAACAAAAAAAAAAGATAGAAAAACAAAGAGAAAGAATAACTCAAGGTGAGGAAAAAAAGAAAAAAAAAACATCAACGTGCTCCTTTTTTTAGCCTTCATTCCAGCTACCGTGTAACAGAGAAAACGGCACTTTTCTCGTCTTCGTGCCGGCCTTGCTCTGCATCTAGAGTGTTATACCATTACCGTCCTAGACAATGTGGGTATTTTCACACATATATACCATGTAATATATATATATGTATGCATGTATGCATATGTGTATGAAGTACAGGGGCTATGCTCGCGTATCGTTTGGGGAAAATGGGAACCGAATGGAATTCGGAGGGAAGGGGAGAAGAGGCCCAGAGCCTGCTGGATTGCGTCGATGCATGCTCGTCCCCCCGGTCGTGAAAGGAGCACCGGACTATCTGCTAAAATTGATCACAGCAAGCTACCGGAACATGTCAGCATCCAGACGAACAAGGACGACAGGAGAGAGAGATAAAGAGGCGAGGATTGGAGGAGGAGGGGAGACGGAGAAAGCATGAGAAGAAGAAAGAAACCATAAAAAAAAAAGAAACCACATACTCTGCTATTAGAACCATATGCCAACTTTTTCCCGCTCACGTCCCAGCACAAGCAGTGCTCGTCCTCTTCGTCCAGTTCCGATGAGCCCTTGGGGCTCAGCCACCCAGGGTGCGGTGGTCGGTTCCAGCTCGCCCTCGGTATGGAGTGGTTGTCCACCTTCCATATCAAGACCCGCCGCGATGTGGCGCCGGCGATGAAAGCCCCGTCCGGTGTAAACGCAAGCCGTACAATCGGAGAGTCCATGGTAAGAAAACATTTCGCCCTGCTCTCTGGTTTCCGCGCGTTCCAAATCAGAATGGCACAGTCCTCGCCTCCTGTTGCGATAAGTCTCTCATCTTCGGGTAACGGTTGCGTCGGCAGCAGGGGCTGCCATGCCATGGTGGTGATGGCTCCCTGGTGGGCCGAGATGGACCGCCTCTGACCCGATTCGTCCCAAAGCTGCAAAGCAAGCCCACGAGTTTTCAGTCAGTCAGTCAGTCAGTCGGTCGGTCGGTCAGTACTTCCAGTTGGCGGAAAAAAGGAAGAAAGACGGGGAGGTGGGTGGGGGGAGGGGGGGGGCGGTAATATCCTTCTTTTCAACGTGCGACGTACATCAAGAATACCCTTGTCACTCGAGGTGGCCGCGAGATTGGACCGCCAGTCAAACAGCACTTGGGTGAATCCGTCGTCCTCATTGGTCTTGAATTTTCGTGCTTGGGTAATCGACGTGTCGCTGCAGCGAAGGCACAGCAGCACATCGCCACCCGTCAGCAAGAACTCGGCATCGTTGGTCCACGTGGCATCCAGCGGCGTCGCGGCAATATCCTGTCCGGGCAGGTGATGCGTGACGGCTGTGCCTGTCGTTGACGAGTACACGGTGATCAGGGCACCGCCCTTCTCGGGCGAGATGGCGAGCAGGGCCGTATTGCTCGGATTCCAGCACAGCTTGATGATGGGCGGCTCCGACACCTCCATGGTCTGCATGTGAACGCCGTCCGCCGACCACACACTCACGGCAGCAACCGACCCCGAGTCCGTGGCGACGGCGATGGCTGTGCCGTCCGAAGTCCACGACAGCGCCGTCACCGTCGTGGTCCGCGGCATCTCCGGGTCGAGCAGGGTGTGCGCGCGGGGGGACACGTAATGGTGGCCGGGCTCCGCAACCGTGGAACGACAAATGGTCCAGACGCGGGCCAGCGCATCGGTTCCGGCAGCCGCCAGTACCGACGGGTCACGGGGGTTCCACTCGCACTGTAATAGCACCGGCGCGTTCCCGGCACTGGCCGGTGAGGGCGATGGCGTCGTCATCACCTCTGACATGCTGCGGTCGCCGTCGTCGTCCATGAGCCGAATAAACGTCGTGTCGGGTGAGAGCTCCTCGACCTTTTCCACCTGCGTGCCTTGCTCGGGCCCGTCGGTGCGCATCATGGCCGGCGTCAACTGCTCGCCCTCCAGCGGCGACGGGTATGAGTGGTTGTTGCCCGGGTCCTGGAGACTGCTGCTGCTGCTGCCATCTTGGTTGCGAGGGTGCGACGACGGAAGGGGATGGCCGTCGTCATCAATGTCCATGGGCGTGGGTGCCGTGGCCAGGTTCGGGGCGGACGCGTCGGTGGCCGTTGCGCTCGGTGTGTGGTTGTTGACGTCGGCGTCATTGATGCTGGTGCCCACCGGCGGGCAAACCGTGACAGAGGTGGCGGTGTTGGCGTTCGTCAAAGTCGTAGTCGTAGTCGTGCTCGTGGCCGCGGTGGTTGCCGTACTTGCGGCGGCGGCAGGGGTAGCGACAGGATCGATGCCACCACCCGTCGCTGCGGGCGCCGAAGTGGCAGTCGCAGGCGCAGATTCATTGACATCTGAGCTCACACACGGATCTGGGTTGACAGGTGCATCAGCGTAGCCATTGCTGAGCCGCGGCCGCTTTGCCGGTGAGCCATTCGGCAGATGATTTTGGAGGCGCTTACGCGACACTTCCGCTTCGCAAGCCAATGTCCCTCTTTGCGATGACACTTCCTCCAACTTGGCTTCCTCTTGAGACTTGAGCGGTCCGAAAATGCCAAACTGCAGCGCCTCTGCCTCGGCACTGGAAGTATCGCTAGACAGCTACACACAAAGGTGATTTCCCCGGGTTAGCCGAGACATATTCCGTTTCTTTTCTTTTCTTTTTTTCTTCTTTCGTGTTTATTGGTTTTCTTGGGAGGGTGAGCGAGCAGCCGCCCAGTTCGCGCGGCTAATGTCCCCAAACCTTCCACCAGCCTTCCTCTCCGTATCTCTCGCCGCGGCTTGTAGCCACGCGCCGCTTGTTCTTCTGGGCGAGAAGGTAAGATCGGATAAACGACTTCGGATTGAGGGGGGGACAATGGGCGGCGGAGAAGCGCCGGATAGGTCAGGGAAGAGACAGATACTAGGACAAAGCGCCAACCAGAATATACATACCCTATTGAGTGCGAAGTCGCGTTTTAGTGCATAATATAAGAGCCCGCTATTGACAACGGAAATGAGTGCACGGCCTTTGACGTGAGGCGCAAAGGCAAAAGCTCGGTGCGGCTCCCTGACGTGCCACTCTTTCTGGAATTTGGCAGCCGTTTCGCGATAATCTGGAAAACATGAAGACATGAGTATAGCTGAAGCGGGCTGACGTCCGAGTGAACGTCCCATTGACCGTAGACGAGAACAGTTCGATGACAAGAAGAAGAAAAGAAAAGAAAAAAAGCAGGAAGGGGGGAGAGGGGGAGAAGGGAGGGGTTTTTATGTTTTGTGTCGTCGATGGGTAGGCAGGCAGAGGCAGGAAGAAAGGCTGCCTCGGGACCGAGTTGGGTGTCACGTACTCCCTTCCAGTAAAAACCTGCGCCGTGACGGATTAGCAAAATCGTGTTCCGCAAAAACGACTGGAGAAACAAGTGCCGAGATGGTGGAAGATCAACGCGAAGGCGGCGGCGGCGACAACCGACTGAGGCATGGACGACGCTTAAGAAGGCAAGCAAAAGGCGGACAAGAATTGCTTTCCTCGGGTCAGACCCGTGGCGCCGAGGGAACGATCGAGGCATGGGATATGGGAGACGAACCTCCAGACCAGAAAGTTGACCCTGTCCGAGTCGAGAAACTCCTTGGCCACCATGACTGCCCGGCCCACGCCTCGAATGGCGGCTAGCCCGGTGATGATGGCGGAAGGGCAGTCGTCAGCCGCAGAGTTGGCAGACGCAGACGGGGATGAGTTGGTCGTCGTCGTCCGTCGTTCGTCGTCCGTCGTCCGTCGTCGTTGTTGTCGAGGGGGTATCGCCAGGCCGGGGGGCTGCTCGAAGGGAGACGATCGTCAGCAATCGCTGGCGGCGGTTGGACGAGGCGGCGATGAGGTAGAGAGTTGAGAGGTCAGGTGAGAAGCGAGCTGGTGAGTGAGTGAAGATTCAAGAGCAAGATGAAATCCACATCCAAAATCCACATCTTTGCAGGGCCCGGGTGGGAGGGGGGAAGGAAGCCACAGGGCCACAGGGCCACAGGGCCACGGATGGGGTGGGACGTGGGAGCCTCCGGGGGGGGGGGGGGGGGGGCCGGGTACGTACCACACCGGGGGCCCCCCCCCCCCCCCCCCCCCCCCCCCCCCCCCCCCCCCCCCCCCCCCCCCCCCCCTGGTACGTACCTCTCCGTGGTCGCCAGCTGCCACAAACCCAGAGCCAGCTGCCAGAGCCGGCCGTTTGGACATTTCGACATGGCCAATATATGGGCCGGGTTGACTCGCGATGGAGTCGGTTTGAACAAAATTGGTCCCGGGTTCCCATGACAAGAACTTGAAGGCAAGGCGCATACAAGCGTCCATACATCCATACATATCTATAACGCACGCGCACGCGCACGCGCACACACACACGTTCAAACAGCACATGTCATGACTGGCTGTGCAGCAGACGTGGGACACGCGATCGAGATATGGCTCCAGTTTTTCACAATTGCCCGACCGCCTAATCGCCGTTGTGACGGCGTCACCATTTGCATTCCAATCGACTCGGGCGGGCCTGAACACGTCCTGAAGGCATCGCTGCCGGCCAGGCTGCCGTGCGCCTGACCACTCGCAGTCGAGCAGTCAAGCCTCCGAAGTCGATTCCCAAAAGCATCATGCAGGTAGGAGAACCATTGGGTCAGCAAGCAGCCATCCCGATGTCCAGGGACGGACGGGTATTGGTAGCGCCAAATATGCATCAGCAGACAGGCTAATTCTGTTCAGCATTGCAGGCGCTCGCTGGCTTTCGTCTCATCATGTTGCGCGCACAGGGAAGGAAATTGAAAGGAACCGGGCCCCAAAGAAAAAGAAAACAGAAAAGGGAAAAAGAAAAGAAAGAAAGAAAAAAGAAAAGAAAGGAAAGGGGGTGGGGGGGACCGCAGCGGCTTTGCTGCACACAAACCCGACAAGGAACCATTGCCGTTCGTTCCTACATACTACTTGCTGCTCACGTACGTCCCTCCCTGTTGGTCTGGCGGACTGTATCATGATAATATCGATGCAGATCGTCGGCGTCGTCGTGTCTACATATGTGCATACATACATATGTAGGGCCAGTGCAGGGACCAAGAGAGCCGGCTCTGCCTTGCGGTCCAATGATGTGATGAACAACTTCGGAATGACAGGGGACTGTCCGCGCCTGTGCCTGCCTGCTCTCATCACTCGTCATCAAACCTTGACCGTTGCTGTGTCTTGCCGACAGGCGAATCCCGGCTCGCAGATGACAGAGCCAGTCATCGCGAGGCGCAGAACGTGTGCGACTTGCCTGCGTGGCGCGCCGATAAAGGTGTGCGTTTAATCGAATGAGGGACGACCACAGGTTGTTCATGGGCATGAGCCTCGGAAACTGTCTGGTGTCAGATCGTTCGGAGAGCCTGAAGGATGGTTCCATCTAGTCGACAGAACAATCAGATTCCACAGACACAAGAGGCCGGCCTCCCCTGGTTTTGGTGACATAAAAAGAAAGGGTCACGACGGCCACATCAATGTTCCGAACACGAGTTTGTCCGAGCTAGCATTAATCGCTTGGCCATTCCATTGCGTGCCAGGCAACCAGCGCCTCTGAGACAAACAACATGGGTCGTATGCGGGCCGAACCAGGACATCATCATGTACTCACTCCCCCCCCCCCCCCCCCCACTCTTTCAGTTCCTGGCAGAAGGGGTAGAGGGGTAGAGAGCTGTTTTAGAACTACTACGTAGTACCAATCTGGTCTTGCGTCTCGCTCGCCAAAGACACACACGAGTCCACCATGACGAAGACCTTGACCTTGTAGTAGTAAAACAAGCGCTCTGTTCATTCAACGCGCCAAGAACCGACCTGCTTACCTGCACCTACCGGCCAAAGACGAAAGACCCTGGTTGGTATATCAACACCCACCCTGTGTCTTCGTCATGGGAAACATCAACTTTCCTCTGCCGCAATCCGACCGTGGAAGGCTGCGATGGGGGCCGGCCACGTTCCGTTTCACTGTGGGTCTGAGCAGGACTTTTTTATTCCTACCCAGCGGCTCGTTTAGCTTAAGAGAAGTAAGGAACAGATGTGATCACCAATGGGCGGCTCATGGTGATTTCTAGTAAACGGTAGAAGCTCAGCTTCTTCTACCGAGACAAACGGGACACCGTCTTGTTTTGGCCTCGGTGCTTCAAACTTAAAAAGCCGGCTTGTCTGCTACTACTATGTGGCAGCATGTCGTCCGTGCGGTTCGCATCCTTTGACGTCCGCTCCCACGGCTTTTCCAATCAATCAAGAATGAAGAATGCATTACCGACAAGAGACATCGCTGGCATCCATTCTCCTCCCGGACGACTCAAGAGGTGAATTTCTTTCCATCGCCCCCCGAGTCCCACAATGAGACAATGAGCTAGCTCCCCTTGTCCAAAGGATGCGCCCTTCTCGGTAATCCGCGCCACCGCCTTCCGCCTTAGGCCGCAATCAGCCAGCCTTTCCAGCCACATGTTTCCTCCAAGACCAGACCGCCATGACAATCTGTCCGCGACACTGGATATCCTCACGAAACCTCTCTGCACGGAACCCTCAAACGTCGGGCCATCGCCCCCCTTCGACCACAGCTGCGTCACCTCTCTACATAGTAGACGACACCGGCCGTCGTCTCGTCTCATGAAGATCTAGCCGCCGCCGCCGTCGCTATATCCTTCTCCCCTTTCTTCAACATGGCTCCCAGAATAAACCTCCCGCCGGTGACCCGCGCGGTCCTGATAGTTCTTTTGCTCCAGTCTTTCCTCAGCGCCGCGATTCGGTACCGCCAATGGACTGAGCACTCTCGCATCGTCATTCCGTACCTGACGCTCGTGCCGCAGCTGTCCCTCATGTACCCTTGGACATTCTTGACGTCGGCCCTCGTTGAGAGCAACGTGTTCACACTCGCAATCACGGGGTTGGCCCTGTTCCACGGAGGGCGCTATCTCGAGCGTGCTTGGTCGTCGGCCGACTTGGCCAAGTTTTTGGTCGTGGCCACGTTGGTTCCCAACTTATTGACGTTTTTTGTCATGATATTCTTCTTTACTCTTACTCGGAACGAGAGCTGGACGTATGTATTCATTCTCCCCTTTGGTTTAAAAAAAGAAATACGAAAATTAGTCTGGCTTGCTCGTGCACAAAGAAAAAAAAAACCCCGGTTCTGTCTAGTCTGTAACGACTCAGTCGCTTACCCTTGATATGCTCTCCGTTCTAGTCTCGCGAGTATTTCTGGCGGCATCTCGATTCAAATCGCGTTCCTCATCGCATTCAGCCAACTCATCCCGGCTCACACGGTCACTCTGTTTCGCGGCATTCTGTCTCTCAAAGTCCCCCGACTCCCTCTGCTGTTCATCGGCATCGTGACGGCGTTCTCGCTGACGCCTCTCCTGTCGCGAGCCGCGGCATGGCAGGCCGCCTTTGGCTTCCTCTCCAGTTGGATCTACCTTCGATTCTACAAGAAGGTCTTCCCAGACCTGGACAGCTCGCAACCCGCGTCGCTCCGGGGTGATGCGAGCGAGACGTTTGCCTTTGCCGAGTTCTTCCCAGGGCCGGTGAAGCCTTTTGTCGCCTCGCTTTCCGACAAGGTTTTCAACATGCTCGTCACCATGCGCCTCTGCACCCCCTTCTCCCACGCAGGCATGTCGGCTGCGCGTGGTGAACGCGCCTTGCAGCGCGGCACGCCGGGTTCCGCGCGAGCGGAAGCAGAGCGCAGGAGAGCTCTCGCCCTCAAGGCCCTCGACCAGAGACTGAACGCTGCTTCGGTCAGCGCGCCAAGCAGAGCGCCTGCGCAGCCCAGCGGCCCGGCTGTACAGACGCAGCCCCAGCCCGGTACGCACACCGTCATGGCCTCCAAGTCTGACGACGTGCTGGGGGAGACCAAGCTTGATCCCGACAACAACGACGACAGGGAATAAGACGTTGAAGATGAGAGTGTCTTTTTTTTTTCTTCTTCTCTTTGTAGGATGCGTGAGCGGCGCGGTTCTATGTCACATGCGTGGGCGCGAAGTCTTCTCTTTGAAGCACCATCATCGTTGTTGTTTTTGTAGCTTGAAATACCCCTTTCCCCCCTCCTCCTTTCCCTCCATTCCACCCACTCACCACCAGAGACAAACATGCAAACCCCGTTTAGTATTTTCTCGACAATTCAAAATTCAAATCGAGAGGTTGGAGAACAAGGTTGTGAAATGATACACATGTGCCCCCCCCCCCCCTGTACCAATGCACACACAACTTACTTGCTATTGGGGAAAGGGGGAAAAAATAATCAAAAGAAATCAAAGCGATTGCACAGCGTAGCAACAACGACATGAGCCTGTCCTCTCCCTCCTCCCAGCTCAACTTAATAAACCCGTCCGTTCCATATGGCTACGTGATCGTGCTGTCCCGTTCGAGATGCGTGGCGCTCCAGGGTAGGGTAGTGGGTAGACCAGGAGGTTCAGATGGTGGCCGTGCGTGATGCGTCGTCTTGTGGAGGCGGAACGGCGTCGCATGGCTGAGACACTGCGTGCAGCCACCAAGTCCACGAACATGTGTATGTATGTGTGCAGGTACATGTATGCAAAATTCCAAATCCACAAAGACAGCAGCTGACTCCCACATGTCAGGTTCCAACAAAAGCCCGCATTACATTGCGTACATGTTGCCCACCAAGGCCTCAATGGAAAAAAAGAAGGGGGGGGGGGATATGGGGAGATATGCCGTGCCGGAGAAACGTTGGACCGAAACTTCCAAACTGTCAAACTCCCAAGCTCCCACATTTTTATTCCTGCCTTGAACCATGTATCAAACATGTATCAAAACCACACGGAGCATGGACGTGGCTTAGTTGATCCGTCATCCCGTCAAAGATGGTGGCTTGGGCCTGGAAAGAACGACGCGTGCTCAGCGATGGTACGTGGCAAGGGGGTTAAAAAAATAAATAAAAGGGGGAAAGAAAGGGTTCGTTCCCACATGCCGTCTCTCTCACCTTTGTCGAATGGCAATACTCCGCAATAAGGGGTGGTTGACGCCACCCACTCGGAAAATAACATTGTTTTTCGACGCAAGCTTTTTTTTTTTGATTGCCTACGCCTTTATTACTAAGTAAAATAAATGCCTATATATAGTAACTAGTGCCTTT
>JABAEC010000070.1:93820-106459 GCA_013435705.1 Claviceps paspali | reverse complement strand
CCCCACCTTTTTTTTTTTTTTTTTTTTTTTTTTTTTTTTTTTTTGAGTGTGGTGGTTGGAAAGGTTCTGGCCCGTTCTTCCGTACCACCCCCCCCCCCGTTTCCTCTCACCCCGGTTGAGCCGACACGAGCGTCCGACAAAGATACAATAAACAGTACAGGCATAGGCATACACAAGCAATGTACCAGCCGTGGGTATGCCCTGCGTGTTCGGTGTTCGTCCTGATAAAAGCAATAATTATGAGCGGGGGGCGGGGGGGGGGGGGGGAAGGCGCATGCAATCCTATATTTACGATGGGGAATAATTACTACTAGTATCGTGGTATGGATTACTACTAGTACGTATGGATGCAATGTTTGCTGGAGGTACAAAAGGGCAACTAGATCTACGTACTGTATATGGGTAGCCGCTACCAGTACCAGTACCAGATGGCGGATGGCAAGGCAAGGAACTTCCCGCCTTGCTGCTAGGCACCTACCACGAGTGGGAGGTAGAGGTTACACATTCGCACGGCGGCGGCGGGCGGGCAAGGGGGGGGGGGGGGGGGACAGGACGGGGCGGGGTCTGGCTTGTGTTCGACCTGTCTTCCAGTGGGGCCAGTCTTCCAGTGGAGGATCAAAGGAGGAGGTTCTGGTGGGGCGCGCTGGCCTGTGCCGGCGTTCGCGGCGTTCTGCGCGCTCTCTCTCTCTGGCCTCTGGCCCATTTCTCTGCCATGTTGGTACGGTACTGGTAGCGCCTGATGGGTTTTTTTTTTTTTTTTTTTTTTTTTTTTTTTTTGATGGGGCCCGACCCAGGCCAGGCTCAGCCCTTTTTTTTATTTTATTTTTATTTTTATTTTTATTTTTATTTTATTTATTTATTATTTTTAATTACGCGCACGGATTCGAGGTTGCAGATTCGGCGTCTCACAGTCTCACACGCTCTTAATCCCGCAGCAAATCTACAAATGTGCATGAGGACGTCATGGGCCCCCTGGGTCACGTGATATGCTGCTAACATGGGTTCCCTCTTATCGGTTCCGGACGACTTGCCAGCTTGCCAGACGCCACACAACCCTATATTACCTCCCCCCTCCCCCCCTTTCGGTCAGTGGTCAGTGGCTGGGAAAAACGAATGGACAGTCGCATCGATTGCCTCGCCTTGCGTCGTCCCCGGAGCAGATGTGATTCACGCTTCAAAGCAAAAATGCACACACGCACACACACACTCACATACATATATATATTCATGTATGTAAACTCTCTATCTATATATAATATGGTTCACGCTAGATGGAAGCTCCATCCGCTTGGATTAGGTCTTGTCAATGCCACTCGGCGACGTAGTGAGGCATCAACGCCCCCCTTCTCCACCGCTTGCTTGCTACAGTTCTAAGATTTGGGGTGGGGAGGGCGGGCGATCAAATCACGGGCCCAGCTCGTAGTGCGACTTTATTTTCAAGGTTGGGAAACGCAGAAAATAGAAAAAAAAAATAAAATAAAAAAAATAAAAAAAAATTGCAAAATTCCAACTGTTTACATGGTACCCAGCCACCACAACCCAAGCCAGCCAAGCCCATCGAGGTTGTGG
The DNA here is from genome assembly GCA_013435705.1 of Claviceps paspali. NCBI lineage: Eukaryota > Fungi > Ascomycota > Sordariomycetes > Hypocreales > Clavicipitaceae > Claviceps > Claviceps paspali. The sequence goes on along the minus strand of JABAEC010000070.1, from coordinate 104,890 downwards.
TGTCTCTGCAACGGGCCGGCAGGATAAGGTGACCAACGCAGGACACAGGATAGCGATGTGACAGGGCCAGCCCCTGAACCGAGATGCGAATGAAGTGAAGCGGCTCGCAGCGAGCTGCTCGCAGTGAGTGGGGGGCGGTGATGGTGGTCCGGTTCTTCCCCCATCCCCATTGTGCGCAGAAAGAATAAGAATGCGCGGAAGAAGCCCAGATGCTGGGCGACCAGAACGGGGAGTCCTGACTGGACCAGGTAAAGCGCGGCGGCTGGGCCAGTTGGGTACCACCGTGATCAAGCCGCGAGCTTCTGCCTACCGTGCCTAGCACGCCTAGTACTAATACCGTGCCGCCCTTTCTTCCTTCCTGCAATCCTCCGTGCAGCTTCTTGAGAGCAGGAAAGCCCCCGACAGCCCCCATGGCGCCAGAGCCCACCAACACAAACAACCTCGGGGGGGGGAAGGGGAGGGAGTAGGGGTGGAGAAGGCGTGTCCAAGAACGTCAAGTCGAGTGGGGCGCAGACAGGTGGCGTGTGTGGTGGCGTGTGAGGTGGGTGGAAGGGGAAGTGGAAGGGACGGGGAAGGGAAAACGGGGAAGTGGATGTGGATACTCCTGGTGGGGTGCGTGCCGGTACGTACTGTCTTTTCCAGAGTAGTACCCTAGTAGCAGTAGTATCTTGGTGGTATTTGTAGTACTAGTACTAGTCGTAGGCAGTAAGGATATGTGGCTTCTTATGTGTATGCCAGTACCTACTACTAGTACTAAGTACTAAGTACTAAGTAGTAGTAGTAGTAGTATGGATGACGGAGCCATGTGTGTGTGTGTGTATGTGTGTATCTATATATATGTATGTGTATGTGTGTATATATATATGTATGTATGCGTGCGTGTGCGTGTGCGTATTGCGTGTGTGCATGTGTGTGTGCGATGTATGCGATGTGCGATGCATACGATGCACGATGCATGCGATGCGTGCAAAAAAAAAAAAAAAAAAAAAAAAAAAAAGCCTTCGAAAAACTCGGGCGAGGCGCACGACGTGCGGCTTGCAGCCGCTGGTGAAATGCTGCTTGTCCAGGTTTGCCAGCCAAAAAAAAAAAAAAAAACCAAAAAAAAACCCGCCGGTGCTGCCACACTGTCAAACTCGTGCTGCTCACATCCTCCTCCGATGCGTTGTAAAAAGGTCGGTGGTATGTGGTGAGTGGAACGGCTTATTTTTCACATCGGGTTCCCATCGGGTTGGTGCAACAGAGAAGGAGAAACAGATCAAGCAGAAAGCAGACTGTCCACTGGCCAGCCAAGCCGACAGGACAGATTGGACACATGCGCATGAAGCCAGGCCGGCAGCCAGGCCCGCGAAAGCCACACCAGAAGCGAAAGCCAAGACGAAAGCCAAAACCCCAAGAGCCAAAAGCCAAGGCTCCAAGCCACAAGTTACAGCAAGCATCAATCACATCACCACCACGGCAACAAAAAAAAGATGCTTGTTGAGCCGGACCCAGAGTGCAAGGCATGGGTTGCCCCGCTCGCTTCTCAGTTCACACCCCACGGGTGCTTCTAACACCAGTGCGCCCGTTCCCTCCCATTCTCATGGGTAAGGTAAGTTTGACGGCCAGCTGTGCAGGTCCTTCCTCCACCAACAGCCTCTCCCCAATTGCCCGATTTTCCTCCTTCTCTTCATCGCCCCCCCCCCCCCCCCCAGTTGTCGCCAGTCTCGCCACGGCTCGCGCGGGATCAGGACGAAGACTTCAACCCCATCAAGCCATCTTCAACCTTTTCGTCCCATCGCGCACAAAACAACATCATCATTACCCTCCGCTTCCGTCGCACGGCCGTCTCGTCATCGTCGTCTGTCGCTCGTGCCTGGCTTTTCCTCCTTGCCAGCCTGTTTGTTGATTTCCAAAAACAATCGGCCCTGCCTCCAGCCTATGCGCTAGACCCCCATTGCCACTCGAGCTCTGGCTTCTCAATCCGTCTCGACCTTTTATCTTGCCAACATCACCGTCAAATATTCCTCGCGCAACGAGCAACTGGCAACCCCTTCCAGCGCGCATCGTCTAGTGCTCCCATCGCTGGATTCGTCGCCGTCGCGGCAGCATCGACGTCGCGCCGTGTCCCATTTGGCCCCGATTCCAACATGGCAAATCACCACCCTTCCCCGACAATGATGCAGTTGCAGCAGCAGCAGCAGCAGCAACAACAACAGCAACAGCAGCATCAAGCTGCTGTGGCCTCGCAGAATATCCAGCCGAGTCACTTCGCGCCGTCGCATCAGATTGCGGCCTTGAACGAGGCTGTCTGGCTGCAAATTGGTATGCACATTCTGAGCCTGCCGAGAGCTTCCCCTTGTGAGAGAACGAGCTGCAGTATGGCTAACATGTCTGTAAAGGAAGCGTTTCTGAACTTCTTCGCGTCCCGGATGAGGCCATGCATGCTTATGAGCGAGCTCTACAGGCCAACCCGACCTCGACGGCAGCAATGAACGCCGTCGGCATGCTTCTCAAGGGTCGTGAGGCATTCGACAAGGCTCTCGAGTACTTCCGCGCTATTGTCCAGATCGAGCAGAACAATGGCGAGGCCTGGGGAAATCTTGGTGAGTTGCCAGTCAGTCGTCAGATTTTCCCTCCCGTCCTAACTAGCTAACCACCGTGCCGCAGGCCACTGCTATCTCATGACGGAGGCTCTGCAAAAGGCGTACGATGCTTACCAACAGGCTCTGGTAAACCTGCGAGACCCCAAGGTGAGTCTTGATGTGGCCAGAACTGCTGCACAGTGCCCCCCCCCCCTCTCCTGGGCTTTTTTTTTTCTAACTGACATGGTCGCGGCAGGATCCCATGTTGTGGTATGGTATTGGAATATTGTACGATCGCTACACCAGCTACGACTATGCCGAAGAGGCCTTCTCCCAAGTCATGCAGATTCAACCCGACTTTGAGAAGGCGAATGAGATTTACTTCCGTCTGGGAATTATATACAAGCAACAGTCTAAATTCGCGCAGAGTCTCGAGGTAGCTCACTGTCCCTGCTCTCAAACGACGCCTGCAGTCTCGACTGACCTTTTCAAACTAGTGCTTCAAATATATTGTCAACTCTCCTCCTGCTCCACTGACTCAAGAAGACATTTGGTTTCAGATTGGCCATGTTCATGAACAGCAGAAAGATGTATGTTGCCACCCTGAGGGCGTCTTGTTTTTTTTTTTCTTTTTTCTTTTGTATGCGACCCCATCGCTGATCCTTGTCTTTTCTTCTTCTCCAGTTTGACAGCGCCAAAGCGGCTTACCAACGAGTTCTTGACCACTCCCCCAATCACGCCAAAGTCTTGCAGCAGCTGGGTTGGTTGCACCATCAACAGAACAACTCGTTCGACACCCAAGATCGTGCGATACAATACCTGGAGAAGTCTGTCTCAGCAGGTAAGACGCGCCGCCAGAGGGGCAAAGGCCATGGATGAGTGACGTGGATTGAACAAGTCGTGCCGCTGAACACGTTGCCGCTGACAATCATATTGCAGACAATCAGGACGCACAGAGCTGGTATCTCTTGGGCCGGTGCTACATGGCTCAGCAAAAGTACCCAAAGGCTTACGAAGCCTACCAGCAGGCCGTGTACCGAGATGGCAAGAATCCCACATTTTGGTGTTCGATCGGTGTGTTATACTACCAGATCAACCAATATCGCGATGCCCTAGATGCCTATTCTCGAGCCATTCGCCTCAATCCCTTCATCTCCGAGGTGTGGTACGACCTTGGCACTCTGGTATGTCTTTGACTTGGTCATCCTCCATCTCACTTTCTCTTTTCTTCTTCTTCTTCTTCTTCTTCGCCTTCCCCCCCCCCCCCCCCCTTTTTTTTTTTTTTTTTTTTTTTTTTGCGCGAACTGGCGGAAACAGTGTCTAATCTGACCGGCTGCACAGTACGAGTCCTGCAACAACCAAGTTGCCGACGCCCTTGACGCCTATCAAAGAGCGGCAGAACTCGACCCCGGCAACCCTCACATCAAGGCTCGTCTCCAACTTCTCCGCAACGGAGGCACCAACGGTGGGCCTCAAGGCGCACCTCAACCTGCAGACGTTCACCCACAAGCATATCAAGCTGCTGGTCCTGCAGGACCTGTCGGACCTCAATGGGGTAGCTCTGCACATCAACCTCCCGCTGGCGGTCCACCTCCCGGCCCCACGGCAGCGGGCGAAAACTGGGCTGGTAGGCTCAACAACGTCAACCCCCCTCCTCAGCCTCCGAATCCATATGAGAACCGTGGCGAGCAATTCCGAGGGCCGCCTCTCCCCCCCCAACGCCAGCCGAGTCCACAGCAGGAACAACAGATGCGCCCGGGATATCCCGAACCCCGAGGCGCGGCCCCTCCAGCTCCCTCGAGACGCGGCCCTTCACCAGCCGCCGCCAGTCACCAGTACGGACAGCCTCCCCCTCCCCCTTCACAAGGCCCGCCCCCAACCGACCGAAGAATCAACAATCCCAATTGGGGGGGCACGGCTCCGTCCACATCGACCGGCATCTCTAACAATCTCAACGGTGGTAGCGCTCCTCCGAATGGCGCAGCGCCTTTCCGGCCAAACAGCAGCCCCCGGGGCGACATTAGACCTCACGACAGCCGTATGCCTTCCCCAAAGTCCGCTTATCCCCAACATCAGCCTCCCTCGGGCTATGGTCATCATCCAGAGGGCCCTCCGCCACCTCCTCCAAACCCCTCTGACAGTGGGCCTGCTCCACCGCCTGCCAGCATCCCTGATCCAGCCGCCCAGCGTCCTGAAAGCCGTCCTTCGTCTGTCGGCCCAAAACGCATGCGCGAGTGGGAGGAGGAGCCCGCGGTCGTCAAAAAGCAAGCCAATGAAGAGAATCGCGCAAACATCGAGGACAGGAGACACCGCCGACCCTCAACACCCCCTCGTGACGCATATCGTCGCAACTCTGGTGAAGCACGTCGGGTCGAGGAACAGCGACGCCCTGACGAGCCTAAGAAGGAGGAGCCACGCCCCCATAGCGACAGCTACCATCCGTCCGAGGCCGCCCACCATCCCCAGAGCCATCCTGCCGTCGGTTCGAGCCAGATTCCCCCAATGCCGTCAGCCAGTGCTCCCCCGAGCGATAAGGTACAGACGGGTATCAAGCTCAAGGAAGAACGATCTCTCTCCGAACAGACTTCTTCCGTGGCGCCGTCAGCCCCCGTTCCGCCAGAGCCCGAACGTGCTGCTAGGCAAATGGACGTCGACGAGGATTACGATGACAGCCCAGAGGATGAGAAGAAGCCCCCGACCGTTACAAACGGATCCGCGCCGACGTCTGGACCTGGCGACGCCAAGACGACTTCCCCTACGAGTGCTGGAGTGAATGGTTCCACCAGCACTACTACTAAAGCAGAATAATTTGCTGAGGTGATTGACTAGACCACGAGCACAGCGGGGCCAGATGGTGTTTATGAGCTTCCTTCTGGAAAGCCATCAGGCAAAACAAAAAAAAAAATACAAAAAGGAAAAAAAAAATATAAAAACAAAAACCCCAAACCAGACCCCCCCCACCAAAAAAAAGAGGGCTGACGTCTAGCCTATATTGTTGTTTTCTTTGCTTTTTTTTTTTAGCTTTTTTTTTTTCCAAAAAATGTATACCACGGGAATTATGGTCCGGATCATCTCATTTGTTGAGGGGAATGAAAGTTGAGAATTTCAGGTTTTGAATGCAATGGAGGCTGCAATGTGGCATCTATCCTGTTCCTCTTCTCGTTTTTGTCTTTCTGCCACTGTCTTTCTCTATCACCCAAAACCCCAAAACCCCCACCACCCCTTTTGGCTATAAAAAGTCACTAGCAATCAAAGAATACCTACTGCGAGCAGCTTTTCAAGTCATAAAAGGAAGAGACGGCCATGATATCTGTACTCAACATATGAAGATGCGATGTAACAAATCCTCCCCTTTGAGTTGTCTAGGTCACGTGAATAACATCCTGAGTAACTGGAGTGATCTCAGAAACGAAATCACGTGAACAGGGATCTTTTGACCAAGTTGGAGGTTGGAGTAGAAGACCGTAAAAGGACTAGCGCAGCCTGTCTGTGCGCTCAGCACAAATCACAATGACGGGCCTCGCTTAAAATTTCGCCCACAAGTTGTGTGAGCCCAAAACTAGCCCTACCAGAACGAACCCCAGCAGCGTGTGCACTTGAAGGGGCATTCACTGCCTACTCGACTTTTTCTGCTCGGCACGCAGGCTTCGTCGACTTTTTTTTACTAACCCCCCCCAACTCACCCAGCCCGCCAAAATGAGTGTAAGCAAAAAATTCGCGAATCAGTCCCCTCGAGACAATAATACGGCATTGCCTTTTGCTCATTCGCCGTCACCGGTGTCGATGTCGTCGATGGATTGGTTGAGTGCTAATCAGGTTTTCTTTTTTCCTTTGGCGATAATAGCACCGCAAGTTCGAGGCTCCCCGACACGGCTCCCTGGCTTTCTTGCCCAGGAAGCGCGCTGCCCGCCACCGTGGCAAGGTCAAGTCGTACGTATTTTTCCTGCTCTGCCAAATTCTTGCTCTTCCAAGGGAATACGGGTCAGGTGACTTGAATTCCAATGTCGCGTGAAACTGGTATCCGTCGATTGTAATGTCAGGCAAAGAAGGGGGATGTTTTTTTTTTCTTCGAAAGAAAAACGAAACAGGGTTCAACTTGCTGATCTAGTACTAATCTCTGCGTCATTTGGCCTTTAGGTTCCCCAAGGATGACCCCAAGAAGCCCGTCCACCTGACGGCCGCGATGGGCTACAAGGCCGGTATGACCACCATCGTTCGTGACCTCGACCGACCTGGCGCCAAGGCCAATAAGAAGGAAGTTGTGGAGGCTGTCACGATCGTCGATACACCACCTGTACGAACAACCCAGCCCGCTTGGCTTCACCCCTCTCTACCCAGTCCGCGTCTCTGCTCTGTGATTTGAAAGAGATGAGCGTGGACTCGAGTTTTTTGGGGATAATTGTTGCTTATGGCTAACATCCAAATTCTTTTTTAGATGATCGTTGTTGGTCTTGTTGGTTACATCGAGACTCCTCGTGGTCTTCGATCCCTCACCACTGTGTGGGCGGAGCACTTGTCAGACGAGGTCAAGCGTCGCTTCTACAAGAACTGGTACAAGAGCAAGAAGAAGGCCTTCACCAAGTACGCCAAGCAGCACTCGGAGAACAAGGGTGCCAGCATCACCCGCGAGCTGGAGCGCATCAAGAAGTACTGCACTGTCGTGCGTGTGCTCGCCCACACCCAGATCCGCAAGACCCCTCTCAAGCAGAAGAAGGCCCACTTGATGGAGATCCAGATCAACGGCGGTTCCATCGCCGACAAGGTCTCGTTCGGACAGGACCTGTTCGAGAAGCCCGTCTCCATCGACTCCATCTTCGAGCAGGATGAGATGATTGACGTCATTGCCGTCACCAAGGGTCACGGATACAACGGTGTCACTGCCCGTTGGGGAACCAAGAAGCTTCCTCGCAAGACTCACAAGGGTCTGCGAAAGGTCGCCTGTATCGGTGCCTGGCATCCTTCCCACGTCCAGTGGACTGTTGCCCGTGCTGGTCAGATGGGCTACCACCACCGTACCTCGGTCAACCACAAGGTTTACCGTATCGGCAAGGCTGACGCCGATGACAATGCCTCGACCGACATTGACGTTACCAAGAAAAAGATTACTCCGTATGTTTTCCCTCGGCATCCACGAGCCCCTGGTGTTACCTGAAGAAAAAAAAAGGAGAAACGGTTTTTTTTTACCCCCCCCCCCCCAAAAGCCAATAGTCACTAACATCCTTTTTTTTTCGCACAGTATGGGTGGCTTCGTTCGCTATGGCTCAGTCAACAATGACTTCGTCATGCTCAAGGGTTCTATCCCTGGTGTGAAGAAGCGTGTCATGACTCTCCGCAAGTCCATGTTCACTCACACCTCGCGTCGTGCCCTCGAGAAGATCAACCTTAAATGGATCGATACCTCCTCCGAGTTCGGCCACGGTGCCTTCCAAACACCTGCCGAGAAGAAGCAATACCAGGGTACCCTCAAGAAGGATCTGGCCTCCGCATAAAAAGCGACGAAGTCCGATCTCACTGTTTTTATTCTTGCGTGTATCTTGGCCTCTCTTTTTCTTTTGTTCCGCATTCGGTGTATCGAGGGTTGGGTTTTTTTTTATCCCCGAAAAAAAAAAGGGGGGAAGAGGGCCTTGTCTGCTCAGGGGACTGGCCTGGTTGGGTTTTCGTGGTGAACGAATTTACCATTGATGGGACACCTAGCATTAGATGGACGTCAAGAAAATTTGCCAAATCAGATTTCCAATAACGAAAAGATGAACATAGTTTTCTTTCTTCTTAAAAGTACGTGTTGTTTCCTTGGGCTTGTTCTGAATCATGTACGTTTTGATACCGCTGTGAGGGGATGGTCATATACGTGTGGATGCACATATTGCGTAGTTCGCCGTATCCTCTCCAACAGAATCGCTTGTCTGAATGGCATACTCCCCCCGTCCCGGGACATGGTCAAGAGATGACGGAGGATTTATAGCGAGACGTGATGAATTTTCGCCCGCCATGTAACCGTGACCTGGCCAAAACCAACCGCGAGCAGCACATTCTTAAAAATAACGCTCCGCGAGTCAGGATAGTTCATCTCGAAAGTTTGTGCTGCCGGGGGGGTGGGGATGACCAAAGGAAAAAAAAAAACACGAGCACGTAAGTCGAGACTGAGAGCAGAGGGAATCTGTCAAGAGATTGAATGCTGGTACTTGAACGGAATTTTATTCTAAAACACAAAGAGGATGCTGATGCTGGGCTATAGGAGATGCTGCCGATGCGACTTGGCTTGGGAGTTTGTTATCGTGTCCTGTGTCTTGTTTCTTGTGTGTTGATGGATTGAGAGGAGGGCCTTCAGTACTGGTACCCTCCCTACCTGATACACCCAACCCAGGTGGTAGTTACTTAGTAGTAGCGATGGCTTCGGAATTTTGGAATAATAGAAGCAGCCCTTCTGAGAAGTGTGACAAGTGGTGGTACCAAACAAACACGATGGGCAACGACCGAGGACGGACCCACACCCGATGGCTCGAATCAAATCAAACCTGTGTGTGTGTGTGTTTTTTTTTTTTTTTTTTAGGTATCGGCGTGACGTCACCCACCCACCATCCCCGTCGTAGTCATGACGAAGCCAAACTTCTCACGAGCCCAAAAAAAAAAAGACGCCCCCCCCCCCCCAACGAAGAAAAATCGTCTTCAAAGCAAAGTCCCAGCGACACACCCCTCAATGACCAAAACCCCAACCCTCTGCAGAACCTGTCCTCCAGGCCTTCAGTCGCTGCTCGTCTTCTCCGCATTCGCATCCCGCCCGGGCAGCAGCCGTTCCGCGTTCCTCCAAACCACGCGAGCTTTTTCATCGTCGATTGACTCTCTGGCCTCTCGGTCGGGCGCTCCACTCGGTCGTTTGACTCTTCTCTCGCGTTGCCGTACACGAGATCTCGCGTGGCGGCGCTCGTTCTCGAGTGACGGGCTGTGTTGTCGGCTTAGAATGGCTGGCGACGGAGACTACATGTCCTTTCTGGACAAGGCCAACCAGGATTGGAGCGACGGCCAGGCACTTGCCAAGGAGGAGGGCGGCCGTGGCGAAGCTAAAGCCGTCTTCAAAACTGCCGACCAGGGGATGCGGGCTCCTGAGGTGATTAGGGAGGCGTGCAAAGATGCTGTCTACGTGACGGATGCGGATGAAGCGTTTGATGAGGTTTCGCTAAAATGGGATGGAAACGGGCTGCCTGACGAAGGTGAGTTTTTTTTTTTTTAACCTCAAGATCTCCTCCACTAAGCAATGCCTCTTCTCTCTCTCTCTCTCTCTCTCTCTCTCTCTCTCTCTCTCTCTATTTCTTTTCTTTTTCTACCCCCCTTTCCTCCTTCTCTCCTTCTCTCTTTCCTTCTTTCCCCACCCATCTGGCATTCATTCTGACCATTTTTGCTACAGCTGAATTCGCAAAACTCATCGGACACTGGGACCCTGACTCTGCAGACATAAGCATCACGGATCCCTTGGACTGGGACTCGCGAGGACAGTACTCCAATCTGATCGAAGCTGTGCGAGAAGCCACCAAGGGCAATGACGTCAGGGTGTACTGTGTGGTGAGGGATCAGACGAGGACAGAGTATTGGCTCATATCGAGAGAAGAAGGCCGCATCGTTGGCGCCAAGGCCCTTGGGGTGGAAAGTTGAGCTGCTGATGTACGCCTGGACCACAGAACTCTGAACAAAGGGGGGGAGGTGGGAGAGTGAGAGCTATCGGCATATGTGTTTATTGACTGGCTACGAGTGCAGGAAATGCCTTGTATACGTACGTACATACTATACATAGTACATGAAACATGGCTCTCTGCCTCACAGCCCAAGCAAAGCATCGTGCTTTGCTGCCCCCCCCATTCTAATCCTTCTGCGCGCCCTTGTTCGTTTTACACCAGTGACCGGATCTTGGCGGAGTGTGTATCTGCAATCTACTGGTACTACTAGTACTATGTTTTGTACTTGGGTTGGTTTCCCACTCGAGATAGAGATGGAACTGCTTCCCGTGCCGCCAAGAACGAAAGAACGAACAAAAGACGGAAAGAAAAAGAGAAGAGAAGAGAAGAGAAGAGAAGAGAAAAGAAAAGAAAAGAAAAGAAAAGAAAAGAAAAGAAAAGAAAAGAAAAGAAAAAAACCAAAAGCCGTTTCACTGCCTAGAACGCATTAAACTGCCGTCACAGCGGAAAAGTCCGTCCACGACTCAGAAATTGTCCCGGCGACGGCGATTTGGTTGCAGGGACTCTGCGACTGGTTTCATCTCGGCACTTGCGTAGTCCATTGATTGAAGTTCATTGATTGAAGTTCGCTGATTGAGGGCCCCCCCCTCATGGTTCCCAGTACGCGGGGAGTACCTAGATAGGTATGGGCTAGTCAACCCAGCATCCAGTAACGATCAAGTATACCCCCCCCCCCCTCCCCTCCCCCCTCCCCCCTCCCCCATCACCGATAACGGAACAGCGATAACGTTTCTTACTCCTTTTCACTACCAGGGGGGGGGGGGGGGGGGGGGGGGGGGGGG
>JABAEC010000070.1:19382-93810 GCA_013435705.1 Claviceps paspali | reverse complement strand
CGAGCTCTGGTGAAAATGCTTACTTGGCGATTCAACCCCCCCCCCCCCCCCCCGGCCGCAACACCAGGACGAAACAGAAAAAGATTCGAGAGAGAGCGTTTCCCGAGGACTAGAGAGGAAGAAAAGAAAACAAAACAAAAAGATACCTGGACAAAAACACATATACCAAGAAGAAAAGACGCATAATGGCGAGCCCAGTACGTGGGGCTTACCGCGTTGTCGCAAGCAGCGAAAACAGCCTTCCCCCCTCTCCCCCCCCCCCCCCCCCCTTCCTCTCTTTCCAATGCCAAGCCGGACTGACGAAAGAGAATCGCAAAAAAAACAAAACGCATTCAACGAAACGAAATGTGAAAAACAACGAATAAACAAACAAACAAACAACAAACAACAACAGTCAAACGTTGTGCCCACGCTCGAAACCGTCCGGTCGGTCGTCGCTAGCGCGCAGGCCGGGCCGGGCAAGAAACCAACACTCGTGCCGGTGTACCGGCAGATCTCGTCGGACCTGATCACCCCGTCGGCGGCGTACCTCAAGATCTCGGGGGCTTCGTCCTCGTCGTCGGACTACTCGTTCCTGTTCGAGTCGGCGTCGACGGAGCAGGTCGGGCGGTACAGCTTCGTGGGGGCGGGACCGCGCAAGGTGCTGACCACGGGGCCCGGGTTCGGCGACGAGACGGATCCCCTGCCCGCGCTGGAGGCCGAGCTGGCGAGGCATGTGGTCGCGCATGTGCCGGGGCTGCAGCTGCCGCCTCTGACGGGGGGCGCCATCGGCTTCGTGGGCTACGACTGCGTGCGGTACTTTGAGCCGCGGACGGCGCGGCCCATGCGGGACGTGCTGCGGATCCCGGAGTCGCTGTTCATGCTGTTCGACACCATCGTCGCCTTCGATCGCTTCTACGGCATCATCAAGGTCATCAGCTACGTGGCTGTGCCGGAGGCGGCCCCGACGACGACGGGGGACGGCCTCGACGAGGCGTACCGCCGGGCCGTCGGGGACATCGACCGGCTCGTCGACCTGCTCAACTCGCCCGAGGTCAGGCTGCCGGAGCAGGGGCCCGTCTCGCTCGGCGGCGAGGCCACCTCCAACATCGGCAGGGAGGGCTACGAGGCCCACGTGGCCCGGCTCAAGGGCCACATCGTCAAGGGCGACATCTTCCAGTGCGTGCCGTCGCAGCGTTTCGCCCGCCCGACGGGCCTGCACCCCTTCAACATCTACCGCCACCTGCGGACCGTCAACCCGTCCCCCTACCTCTTCTACGTCGACTGCCGCGACTTCCAGATCGTGGGCGCCTCCCCCGAGCTCCTGGTCAAGTCCGAGGAGACCGGCCGCATCATCACCCACCCCATCGCCGGCACCGTCAAGCGCGGCGCCACCCCGCAGGAGGACCAGCGCCTCGCCGACGAGCTGAGCAGCTCGCTCAAGGACCGCGCCGAGCACGTCATGCTCGTCGACCTCGCCCGCAACGACATCAACCGCGTCGCCGACCCCCTCACCGTGCGCGTCGACCGCCTCATGGTCGTCGAGAAGTTCAGCCACGTCCAGCACCTCGTCTCCCAGGTCTCCGGTGTCCTGCGCCCGGACAAGTCCCGCTTCGACGCCTTCCGCTCCGTCTTCCCCGCCGGCACCGTCTCCGGCGCCCCCAAGGTCCGCGCCATGGAGCTCATCGCCGAGCTGGAGAAGGAGAAGAGGGGCGTCTACGCCGGCGCCGTCGGTTACTTTGGCTACGGGGGCCAGGACGAGAATGGCAGCTATGTCGAGGGTGCTATGGACACCTGCATTGCCCTGCGGACCATGGTGGTCAAGGACGGCGTGGCCTATCTGCAGGCAGGTTCGTGTGCAAAACAATCCCTTTTTTTTTTTTTTTTTTTTTTTTTTTTTTTTTCCCCATTCTCCCCCTCTCTCTCTCACACACACATATAAGAAAAAAACCCAACAAACTTGGCTAACTCGCCTCTCTCATCCCCAGGAGGCGGCATTGTCTTCGACTCGGACGAGTACGACGAATGGATGGAGACGATAAACAAGCTTGGCAGCAACCTGTCGTGCATCAAGTCAGCAGAGGAAATGTATCACCAGCAGCAGCAGCAGCAGAAGCAAGGCGTCCAGCCCAAGTAGACACGTTGTTCTCCCTTCCACAACCCTCCGCCGTCATCTATATATACAAAAACGAAGCCGGTAAAAAAAAAAAAAAGAACCCCACTTATATAAATATATATACGAGTACACAAAATTGGGCTTGACCCCCCCCCCCCCCCCCCCCTAGTCGGGTGTACAACGAATCGAAAACAAGATCAAACCCCTTCGTTTTCTCCTACCCGTTCCATGCCATTTCCGTCATAAACCTCGTATATGCGCGCTGGTGTTGTCCACACTGTCCCCACCGAAAAAGAGAGGAAATACATATATATATATATATATGTGTGTGTGTGTGTGTGTGTTTGGAAGAAACAGCATGAATCCCAATGATGAGGCGAGAGAAGGCTTCTCAGAATCCAGTGGGGGTCTCATCCTCGGCTTCTGCACCCGAGAAAACTGAGAGGCGCGGACTTTGGTGGTCTTCCGGGGATCCAGGGCTGGGGGTGTCGGGCATTCCCACCTCACTCCATACCTCGGCGAGTGGGCGTGGACTCTTCGCGTTCCGCGTTTCCACGTCTTCACATCTCGCCTCGCCAGCCGAGGAGGAGGAGGAGGAGGAGGACTGATGCCGCGGTGTCTGCATAGTCCTGCAGGTCGTCTGGGTCCGGAGGGCGGTGGTAATCGCACCCCCGAGGTCGTCGTCGTCCCCTTCCTGGCCGATGGTCCATACCCATTGCCGCTTCTTTTCCAGCCGTTTCCGCTTGCGGTTGGCGCATGCATCTGGCGAGGATGAGGCAGCCAGTCCCGCCATTTTGCGGATCGTGTCTTCCAAGGGCCCGGGTGTCTGGCCACCATCCTGGATTTCGTTGGGCGTGAAGGACAGGGCCACGTCCAGGATGAAACCGGGTCCAGAGGGGGACAGCGGCGAGCCGTCCTCGGCCAGGAGGTCGATGTGCGACCTTGTGTATGTGAAGGTTTTGATCTCTTCCTCCAGCGGACTGCCGTATCCCACCTTCTTGGCGGATGCCTTCTGCTGGCGGGGGTGGTGGTGGACGGACCGACGTCTCGGCGAGGGGGGCGGAGCGGCCGGGCTCGCGGGCAGTGGGGAGTTGCGGAGGATGCTGTGAAGACTCCGGGGATGCGTGTAGGGCATGCGGCCGGGGGGTTCTGAAAACGGGAGAGAGGGCCTCCGCCGACGGGGGGCGGAGGCGCAGTCGCCGGCCGCGGGTGATGGCATCGAACGACAGGCCCGGGGTGGTCGGGGGGGCGACGACGACGACGACGACGGATCCCCCAACGAGTACCTGAACAGCTTGGATGCGGCGTTGTCGAGGGCGCCCGCGGACAAGGGGGGCGTGGCGGTCGTTGCGCCGGGATACAGGAAATCCGCCTTCTGCTGCGGCGACAGAGGCCGGGCTGTCAGAGGCGTCGCAGGACATGTAGAGGACGACGACGACGACGACGACGACGACGAGAAGGGCGTGCCGATGCGTGACGACGGCGAAGGGACCTTCTCGGCGTGTGTCTGCTGACCGAAGTGCTGCAGAGTGTTGATGGCCGTGATGGGTTCGGACGGCAGGGCCGAGAAGCGCTCCATGGCCGTCATGTAGATATTGGACATGGTGTTGAACGACGTGGGATCGCTTGGATCCACGGCCTGTTGTTGCTGCCCTCTGAATCCCCTCGACGACGCGTTGCATGCCGTGTTGATCTGCAGCGCAAGCCGCGGTCTCTTGGAGAGTTTGGGCATTTGCGGCGAAGCCATGACTGGCCCTGGGGGGGGGGGGGGGGATAAAGATGAGGAGGAGGAGAAAGGGGGGGGGGGGGGAGGACAAAACGTGGGGAGGGAGAGCACCGAGATGTTCGTGCGGAGACGATTTGTGAGAGGCGGGTTTTTGTAAGGGTTTGTTGATGTCTATAAAAGCAAGTGTGCGATGTGACGATGATGTTTCGGAAGCCAATCAGGGAACCCAGCCAAACACACGTGCCCCAGGGTTGGTTTTTTTTTTCTTATTTAAAAAAAAAAAAAACCATCCCCAAAAATAAATAAAAAAGGCCGTGCCATGAACTTTGTGTGTGGTCTGGGCACGACGTTGGCAGAGAAGTAAACGCGAGCATCAGGTACGCATCAGACGACCGACACTGTTGGTCGGAAAGCCAACCGATTTATTTTTATTTTTATTTTTATTTTTTTTTCATGTGATTTCTTTTTGCTTTTTACCATATACCCCTTTCTGGCCCTCGGGGGAAGGGGGGCCGCTACCGCACTCTAAATCTAAATCGAGAGAATGCGGATGTGGTTGGCTCCTCGTGATGCTTGCGCAGGGCACCGTTTAAGCGCCAAACCCTGCTGCTGCGACGTGGGTGGACAGGCATATGGTGGGCTTGGCCAATCCTTTGGCGTGCATGCGGACGGAATTCATATTCATGCTGCGGCGTCGGTCGGGTCATACATAGGTGTTGTTCAATTTCCGTCTTGGCCGCTTCTTCGCGTCGCCGAGGTCACGACATTCCTCGTCGAGCCGCCAGAACCGACCATGTATGTATGATGTGTGTATTTATTCTTCATGCGACAACAGGTGGCGGGTGGTGTGGAACAAGACAAGCCACGATTGAAGGAACTGGCTGCCTCCTCGGGGCGGTTTTCATTTCTCATTTTCTCATTGCGGTCTGCAGACAATAGCAGCGGCGCCCGCCCCTTTCCCTTCTTCCTTCTTCATGGCACTCCGTCTTGCGCTGAACAATGGCCGGACTTCAAGCTTCAACCAGCCTAGCGCACGCGCGTCTATTCTTTTGCAACAGAGGCAGCCAGCCACCTTTCCGGTCTTGCCGAGAAACGTTCGCGCTTGGCTTAGCCTGGAGCTTGGCCGATGCTGGCTGTTTGTTCGTTTGTTCGTCTGTTCGTTCGTTCGTTCATTGGTTGCCAAAACCGGAAAACACAACTTGTCGTCGGCCGTCAGCAAGCGGATCCTTCTTTCTTTGTTACTTGTATTGCCCCAACCAAGGGACGGACCACTGCGGACTCGTGTCGTCGGGTACGAGGAACCCAAATGAAGATACTACTACTATTGCTAGTAGTAGTAGTAACAGTACTACTACTAGCAGTACTCAGTACTTGACTTCAACCGCCGCAAGCCCGACTCTCCCCCCACCACCAACCTCATTTGTCAGCCGTCGGCTTTGGCAACGTACGTCCCCCGAGTTTCCCAACTCACGCCGCCAATCCTTGCCAATCCGGAACGTCCCGTGCCTCTTCGCGACCACGTCCATATCCATATCCATATCCATATATTCGTGCTCATCTCCATGCCGAGTAAGACTGTCTCGTGGGGCGGTAGAAGGAATCAAGACGCACTCGTCGTATGGAGCCGCAAGTGAGACGCCCGCCAACGCAGAAACATGAGGCCGTTATCCTGCAGTTTGTGCGTCTCTTCTGTCCCTCGCTCACCCTTCATCACTGATCAGTTCGTGTTGGATCAGGACTATGACTGCTTTTATGCCCAGGTTTTCGAGAATCGAGACCCCACTCTCAAATCCAAGCCGCTTGGCATAAGACAAAAGAACATCCTCGCCACATGCAATTACAATGCGCGCAAGTTTGGCGTCAAGAAGCTGATGCTCGTTGTCGAGGCTCGCAAATTGTGCGAGGACTTGGTTCTTGTCGACGGTCACGATCTGACCCCCTTTCGTGATGCGAGCAAACTGCTCTTTGATTTTCTCCGCACATTCTCTTGGAACGACAGAGTTGAACGACTCGGCTTCGATGAAGTCTTCATGGGTGAGAGAGCGAGTCATCAACGAAATTGTCTGCAAATAGTGCTCTAACCCAGCGCGTAGATGTGACGGACATCATCGACTACAACATTGAGTGTATGAACATCAGCAGCCTGTCGCAGTCTTTCTTCTTCTTATCCAAGACAGATCCAGAAGCCGGCTTTCAATGTGACCTGACGAGCTTTGCCGGCTGTGTTGAGGGCAACATCCCATGCGAGGCCCCTCTGGACAACAAGCTTTACTTGAGATTGCTTCTGGGGTCCCATCTTGCAGAGCATCTGCGCACAAAGTTGGAGACGGAGCTCGGATACACATCCACCTGTGGCATATCCACCAACAAGCTTCTGAGCAAGCTCGTCGGCGCAAGAAACAAGCCTCGGAATCAGACCACCCTTTTGGCGCTCAACGACGACCATGTTTGCTCGTTTGTCGATGTGCACAAGACCAGACAGATACCTGGAATAGGTTCCAAGATGGCCGTGCAGCTGGAGTCCCATGTCCTCGGTAAGCAGGTCGAACTAGACTCTCAGTTCACTTCTGTCCTATTCGTGAGTCAGGTCCGTCTCCATCCCTCCATGTCACCCGCTCTGTTGGAAGCCCTTCTCGCACGACCGGGGGCTGAAAGAGGAATCGGTGCGAGGGTATGGGGCCTCCTGCATGGCATCGACCCTACAGACGTTAAAATCTCGGGCAACAACATCCCCTCGCAGATTAGCATAGAAGACACCTTCAAGGGACTCAAAACTGTACCCCAGATCACAGAAGAGCTGCACAAACTGTCGTGCTCGCTGATACGGCGGATGAGAGTCGACCTCTTGACACTGAACCAACATTTGGACATGTCGGGAGCACAAAGATGGATTGCTCGGCCAAAAATCGTGCGCTTGGCCATCAGATCTTGGCTGACTCGTCAAGACACCTGCGCTTCCCAGAACGCCCGTCGCGTGTCCCGATCCGGACCGCTGCCAAGCTTTGTATTCGATATTCATAGTGACATAGATGCGCTGGCACATAGGTTGGTCTCGGAAGCGTTGTTACCCCTTCTTCGACGCTTGAGGGGAGAATTTGGCAACCGTGGATGGAATCTGCAGTTGATCAACATCTGTGCAACAAACATGGTGGCCGGCGCCGGTGATGATCGAGAAAACGCTGGACGGGACATCTCGACCATGTTTAAGAAGCAGAACGGAATGCTCAACCCCTTCAAAGCTGGTCCTGTCCCTGTTGAAGAGAAAGTTGATTTGATTGAGAGCAGTCCTGTCGATGTCTCTGAAAAGAACATGGCCTGGGACGACCACCAAGTCCACCATTCCATGTGCGCAAGGTGTGGTCATCGTCTACCCCTCTTTGCTATGCCCGCGCATATGCGCTATCATGAAATGGAAGGATAAACTTTTTTTGTTTGTTTGTTTGTTTGTTTGTTTGTTTTCACCTTCCCTCTTCATCCCGGCGAAGCCGTGATCCCCCCCATGGCTGAACCATTATTTGAATGGTCCCCGTTCACTAGCTCGCAGGGCTTTCGGGTAACACGAGGCTCGTCGAGTCACCACCTCCTTCTCGCGAGGTTGGGAATGATCTCATCCACGTCCACAATCAAAGAGCCGCGGCATGGTCCAGTCGGATGGTAAAGCAGCGTGATCCAGAATTTCTATAGGGCCGAGACCTGTTTGTACCAATCGCAAGGCGCTATTTGTTCGCATTCGCAACACAAAATCCAAAGCGCCAGCAAACAGTCGAGACGCAATGAACATAGCATACTCTTGGCTTTGCAATCAACCGGATTCCCGTAACAATAAGAAGAGGCCAAGGATTCTGTGCGACATCAGCTCAGCGGGCGTAACCCGACTGCATCATCTTGCATCTTGCATCTTGCATCTTGCATCTTGCATCTTGCATCTTGCTTGGCGAGCTGCCAGATTAGGTCATCTGGCAGCACATTTTCTTCTGGCCATGTCTGTGAATTGGCGTGTGTTGAAGCACGGTTCCATGCCACGGACGTTTCGCTTCTCTGGCCTTGCCCTTGTGCAAAAGCTGAACCCGGCCTAAGCAGCATGTGTCTGGGTAGGAGCACCAACTTGCACAGAAAGTATGGCAATCACTGTCTGTGTTTTCTCCCCCTTTCCGTCAGTGGTGCTCGAATGGCGATCGAAATTCCTTTGGGTTTGTGCTCCGTGCCCCATGGGCTGAAAAGGGGCACCCGCGGACGGCTAGGAACATCCCGGTGCATGAAGACGACGTTTGCGACTGTTTGGCAGGCAAAAAGACGAAAGATGACTTTCTGCCAGGCCGTTCCTCCTTGAGTGATCTGCGTCGGCAGTCCTTCATGCAGGTCGATGCAGTTTGATGCACTCCATTCAGCCCACCCTCTTCTCTGATGGCGATTTCACCAGGTACCTTCTAACAGTTCAGGCAAGTGGCACTGTCTCGTGCCTTGCCTTGATGTCTTCCATGTGCTTGGCAGCTGTTTCTTCTTAGCTGCCAGCTGCCAGCTGTCACGGGTGACATATCAACCAGAGCGGGTAGCTCTTTCTCGATGTGGAGTCTCAATGTGAGTCGATACTGAACAAAAGGTAGGAGCTCGAGTTTTAACAAGCGATATGCTGCTACCTTTCTTCGCCTGCAGCTTCGCCATGCCTTGTTTACAGCTTTTTTTTTCTTTGCTCTTCGAATCAAATGTTCATCTTGGTCTCCCCCCCCTACCCGGAACCAAGTCAGACAGACGCCTTCCGGAACAAGGCCAAGTAGACGTGAGCCTCGGTGTCTGTGACATTGATGGAACACACGTCCGTCTCCATGACATTCAAGCGTTTCGGTCTCTGCTATTGACGCCCGTCTTCAGCATGGGTAGAGGTCCCAGAGGAAACGGGCACCAGGCGGCCCGTCGACCTGTTGACTTGACGGGCATCATATCCTCGGCTGAAAAAAACGATTTTGTCACGCTTGTCAATGCCATCACGGAAAACATGCACAGAGACATGAGCAACATGTTTGATTCGCCGCCAGTTCGGCCGATTCGTGGAGAGACAGAGCAACATCATTGGCTCTCACTTCCCCTCATCAACCGGCGAGGAAGTAACAAAGAGAACGTTTCGGTTCCGAATAACTTTCAGGAGAACTCGCACCTACCATCGTCGGCCATGTACAAGAAGACGCATCAAATCATCGAGAAGGAAGAAAACGAGGCCATGACTCCACAGCTCGGGGAGCTGAAGAAAGAAGCTCTGGCATACTTCAGAAAGTGGCAGGCCAGTGTGCTTCAACGCCTCGGCGAGATCAATGTGAATGACTGCATTCCATGTGTTTCTGGCCCCAGGGCCCGAGGCCGCGGTGTCCGTGGAGGATATCGTGCTACGAGAGGTGGTCGGGGCACTGGTCGAGGCGGCACCGTTGCTTCAACTCTTGCAACAGGTGAGACTTTCGTTGCTTCTTGTTCTCATTCATTGGTTGTTCTTGTCGGCTCGTGTGACTGAGTTTCATTCACTCCCTGTGCGCTATTGTCAACTGACGAAAGATGGGCCAAAAGGACCTCCTCGAGCACCGACAAATCATGTCGATCCCCAATTCGCAGCGCGACACCCCCCCATTCCTAACACTCTGTGGACCCTGCGTATGGAAAGACGAAAGCTCCTTCTGCACATCGCCCTCTTGGCTCTCGTGTCGCTGCAAGAATACAGTGCCAACTCACGAACGCTCCTCGTCTGCATCGCCTCCTCTCTCAACCTTCCTTATAGAGTATATCAAATGGATGAAAATCGCCTAGCTCTGGGCCTAGCCAAGGCAGCGCTTGAAGTGCCATCATCAGAAGAAGACAAGACAGCCAAGCCGGATGAGGTGAAGTCGTCGAAGAAATGGAAGCTTGCCCTTGGCAGTGCCTCGGGATCGTCTACCCCCGTCAGTCTTGCTGTGCAACTTAGAAATGTCGGCATTGGAACGCCCCAAGGTGGCCTTGGTTTAACAGCTGCGGCGGCTGCAGGATTGTTAGGCATCATGGCTGAAAATGGCTTTTTAATGGGATCCTTGTTCGGTATGAATCTGACACGCCCACTGGGCAAGATTATGGAATCATTCGTGAGGGAGGTTCAGGATTTCGCCTTTATCCGGCTCTGCAACAGCATTCATTATGAGTATACTGATCCCAGACAGTCGCCGGTGGAGGATCGTAGGCTTCGTGTCGTTGTAGCTATTAGCGGATGTCTCCTCGATTCGGACGACATCACCAAGCCGTGGCGCGCCCTCAGCAGCCAAGCAGAGGTATATGCGATCCGATGGGAAACGGCCGCCTTGATGAACCTCGGAAGCGCGTTGGAAACGGTCATCAAAAGCACGGCGTGGGGGCGTGCCAGACGAGACATTGAGGCGAAAACAAGTAAGTGGGGAACAGGATTTACTGTCTCCCATGTATATATATCAATATATATATATATATAGCCGAGGGGGTACGCGTCTAACAATGGCTATGCTTGCAGTCTTTCAAAGCCTCATCGACTCGGCATGGCCGGAACCACTCTTGAGAATCAGCAAAATTATTGACAATCCTTGGAGTGTGGGCATGGTACGCGCGGAAAAGGCCGGTGCGGTTCTCGCCGACTCGCTCGTAAGACAAAGGTTCCAGGGTGACCGGCCTGTGTCGCTGGTAGGATTCGGCCTCGCGGCTCGCGCCATTTATGCCTGCCTCATGGTTCTGGCGGAGCGTCGCCAGTTTGGCGTGATTGATTCGGTCATTATGCTGGGCACTCCTGCTCCGTCGGAGAGCCGAGTTTGGTTGACGTTGAAGAGTGTCGTGTCTGGTCGACTGATCAATGTGTATTCCGAGAGCGACTACATATTGGGCTTTCTTTCCCGCACATCGAACACACAATTCGGAATCGCCGGCTTGCAGGAAATCCAGGGCGCGGACGGGGTGGAGAACCACTGCGTCAAGGCATTGCCTAGAGGGCATTTGAGCTATCCCTCCATGATGGGGAGCATATTAGGGGATGTTGGCTGGGAGGATCTTGATACCAAGAATGTCCGGGAAGACACTGTGCTGCCGTTGTCCCAGACTCGAAGGAGGAGGTTTTAGATGGGTGCAATGGAGCATTACAATGGCGGCGGAAATCCTGATCTGGCTTGGTGTTTGGAGTGAAGGGTGGGATGGTGGACATTTGCTTGCTGGTTGTGTGTAGGTGCGCTTTTTTCTACATGTATTATCGTGGAGGTGCCGTCGAGATGTGGAGTGAAGGGTATGTGCTAGAATTGCATCGCAGCATGACGAGTCGAGAGTCGGTGCGGTGCAGCTGGTTTATTGTTACTACTTGTCAGCCGTCCACTTCCATGCAGACGGCACGAATGTGATGGGGTTGCTCGCGGTGATGACTACTGGATTACGAGTATACTTGGTGACTTTTCCACGTACACAGCACAGCAACACATGACCATTCCACCTACTACTACTAAGAGTAGATAGTCCGAACAAGTCTTTACATGATTACAATACAAGGTCTTTTGGCCTGATGCTGCGGTGTGTTCCTTCCTGCATTATACTAGTACCATGTAGTATGTAGTATGTACTGTTACTAACTTACTAACATACTACTACATACTAGTACTTAGTAGTACTAGTAGTTACTATAGTATGCAGATACTATATAGTACTAGTATGGATCTGTAAACCCCATGGAGCAAGAGTCCCGAACCCCGACGACAGCGCCGTACTCATTACGGAACACATCTTGTGCCTTTATTCTTTTATACAGCCGTGTATACCATTTTTTCTTTGTGGGGGTTTTTTTTTTTTTGGTTTGGAAAGGGAAAAGGGGGGGGGGGGGGGGAACCAAACCCCGACTGTCGCTGCTAGACTGGACCAAACCCGTAACAACGATTCTAGTACAAGGCCACGAATGATTCCCATCGATTTCGGTAACGTACAATATTCTCTGGTCTTTTCAATTTTTTTCGTTTCTCTTTTTTGTTTCTTCACTGTTTTTCTTTGTTTGTTCTTTCTTTTTTTTTTGCTTTTGTCCTTATGGTCTTGATGTAGGAATAGGATTTGAACAGAAAAAAGAAAAGAAAAAGAAAAAGGAAGAGAAAATTCGCTATAGTACAGTTTTTTTTTTCTTGTGTCCAGGCATTTTGATTGCCCTTTTTGAGAGAGAGAAAAAAAAAAGAAGGCATTTCCTGTTTTTGTTTTTTTTTGTCTTCTTTTTCTTTTCATTCACGGTGGAGGAGTGGTACCTAGCATGCTGGGTACTTGCTTTCTCATCAGGGCCCTCGTGCCGCGTTGTTCCATCCTCGGGACGCCCTGTATGGCACGTGGTTCGCGCATGAGCGTCTTGTCGAGGTGAGAGGGTATCCGGGTGATGACGGAGCGGTACTCGCCGGGAAAGTTTCCCTTTGGTAAAGGCACCGAGGCTGTGCGCCATAGGTGGTCGGATGTGTCGGTGAGGTAGGTCGCTTTGGAGGGAGGCGACATGAAGGAGGTGACGCCGTGGTTTTGGCGGATGGTGGAGAGGCGAGAGAGGCCGGAGCTGAGGCCCGGGCGGCCGCGGGCTTTCTTGGCCATGAGGATTTCGTCGAAAAGTCGGATGCTTGGGTCATGGGCGGGAAGCATCTCCCGGTCATGGATGAATTCGTTAAAGGCTGTGTTTACACATGAGAGTGACCTGGTTAGAGAGAGGAGAGAGAGAGAGAGAGAGAGAGAGAGAGAGAGAGAGAGAGAGAGAGAGAGAGAGAGAGAGAGAGAGAGAGAGAGAGAGAGAGAGAGAGAGAGAGAGAGAAGAGATATAGAGAAAGAGAAAAGAGACAGAGAGAGAGGGAGAGAGGGGGGGAGATAAAGAAAGAGAAAAGAGACGGAGAGAGAGAGAATATATATATATATATATATATGTATATGTGTGCGTGTGTGTGTGTGTGTATGCGTATGTAATCAACACAAGACTGCAAAAGAAGCCTCCCCCGCTTACCTTGTGTGTCGCGCATCATTGCGGCATACTCCTGTTGATCGTACGGCAGACTCTTGATGAAGCTGTCCGTGTCAAAGGCGTAGAGTTGCCCGTTGCTCTTCTGCTGCTTGTTCGGCCGGCCGAGGTGCTTGCGGTAGGTGAAGAGGAGGCTGGCGAGGCAGCGCACGAACGCGGCCCGGATCCTGTCGGCGTGGAAGGCCTCGGGACAGACGAGAGAGACCTGCCCGAGGCATCGGGAGTGGGCCACCGTCTTGCACCCCGTGCACGTGTAGAAGCCGTCGCCCTCGGACCTGTCGTCGCAGATGGAGCAGGTGGACATGTTGTCCTTGGGGTTGAGGCTGAAGCAGTGCCCCTCCACCCACACCGTGGTCTCCGTGTTGTGGACCGGCTGGATCTGCATGTTGGGCATGATGGTCGACGCGGCCAGGGTGGACTGGGCGTACGTTGATGGCGCGTAGCCGCCGAAGGATGATTCGGACACGACCGAGAAGCCCGAGATGGACAGGTTCTGCTGGTGGCCGTTCAGGAATGGCACGTTGGGCTTGGGCGCCGTCTGGAACTTGTCGATGCCGAACGACGAGCTTCGCCGGCCCTTCTCCTCGCCGAAGTGTGCCGACCGCTTCTCCCGCAACGTCGCCGTGAGGGCGAAGCCCGAGTCGCTCCGGGACAGGGGCGTCGTGGGCATGGGCGGGAAGTTGACCGACGCCGGGGACACGGACGACTGCGGGCTCGTCTTGGACGATTTGCTCGTGCCGGGGCGGTCCGGCTTGCCGCCGTCCACCGACGAGACGGTGAAGGCGTTGAAGACGGGCGGGCGGATCTGCTCGGGCGGCGTGCGCTCCGCAAAGGTGGACGAGTTCTGCGACACCCACTTCCCCAGGGTGGCGGCCGAGGCCACGGGCGTGAAGACGGATCCGTTTTCCGAGGAGAACGCGTCGTAGGGAAAGGACTCGATCGCGTAGGGCGGGGGCCCCGTCGCGACGCCGTACCGCAGCGCGTGCGGAGCGGCCACCTGCAGCAGGCCCATGAGCTTCCGCCGGTGCTGTCTCGGCAGCCGGTGGGGCTGGGACGTGGCGTCGATGGTGTCCTTGTCCAAGTCCACCAGGACGTAATCGTCCTCCGGCAGCTCGATCCGCTCGTACCGGCGCTCGACGCCGACGATGTAAGGGCAGGGGGCCTCGAGGGCCGACAGCAGCCGCGCGGGGAGGACGGGGATGAAGATGTTGGCCCACTTCAGGGGATACAGGAGGTTTGCGAGAGCGTGGCAGGCCAGGTGCAGCATGCTCGTGTGAGACGACAGGAAGATGATGCGGGACTCGGACAGGGCGTACTCGAAGAGCGCCACGACGTTCTCGAGAGACAGGCACCGGAACAGGGCGTACAGGTCGATGGTCCTGGAGCCGGGGAGCTCGTTGGCGCCCTCTTTGCGCGCGTAGAGGCGCAGCTCCCGGACGCCGAGCTCGACCTGGGTCTTGGACCCCAGCGGACTGAAGGCCTCGGTGCAGAGGTTGACCACGTACCGCTCCAGCGGCTGCCACCGGCCGACCCTGGGCGAGCTGGGGGGGATCCGGAGGACGCCCCCGTCCGTCATGGGAACGACGATGGACCTGAGCCATTCCTTCCAGAACCCCATGCACGCCGCGTCCCTGCCCAGGATGCCGTATGCTCGCGGGATCCACAGGCCGCTCTCGCCCGCCGTCAGGCCCTCGATCTTGGACGCCGCGCCGTGCCGCAGCGGCCGCAGCATGTCCGTCATCAGGGCAATCTTCTCCTCCACCGTGCTGATCTCGTCCTCCAGCCGGTCGCGGGCCGATGAGCCCGACGGCATGGCGGGAAGCTTGGACAGGAGTTGGGAGAGATGCGATCGCTCGCCGGCCAACCTGACCCCCAAGCTCGCCGCCAACTCTCTCTCCTCGTTGGACATGTGGTTCTGGCGCCATTGCTCGCATCTCATCTCCACCTCGGCGGCTCGTTCCGACGTCAGGGCCGTCCAGAAGATGATGGTGATGCCGTAGAGCTTGGCGTTGTCTTCCCCCGTCATGGTGAAGCCGTGCCAGGTCGATCGCGGACGGTCGTCCGAGGACACGATCTGGATGTCGTTGGGGAAGGCGAACATGGGCACGTAGTCGGGGAACTTTCCTCGCTTGGCGAGTTCGTCGGCTGCGTCCTTCGGGGGGTACCGGTCTAGAAGAACGGGCTCGAACCGCCTCTTCAGGGGATGCATGTCCGGATCGGTGTTGAGAGGTTCCGGCGGGGGGATCACAGAGTTGTAGTTGCTCAGCCGCTTGGCGGTGCGCACAGAAGCTGACGTCGGTGGATTAGTGGCTGAGAGACGACGGAGTGCGACATCTGGGAGTTCTGGTCGTGAAGGACGCGGTGACGAACCTGCTCGGCTAGCTGCGCCCTGCCTAGATATTGTCGGGCCCTTGCGGACGCTGTTCATTTCTCTAAAACTGATTTTGCGCCGTATGCTTCCTTTGAGACTCTTGAGGGGGCTCATCCGACCACTCGGCACGCCTTCTTCGGCACGGATTCTCTCCGCTCTCGGGTTGACCATTGGTGGTCGGGACTGCAGCTTGGCCCCCGCGCTAAACGACAGGTCATCGAGAAAGTCTTCCCGCTCGGCGGCGAATTTGAGAAGGGCCTTGTCAAAGTCGAAATCCGGCATGCCCATCCCCATCAAGGCGAGACTCTGCACCGGGCTCAGTCCTCCTTCGGGCGAAGCTGGAGAAGTGCCGTTTGCAGTGCTTGCCGTGCTGCCGTTGGCGCTCGAGGGCTTGACGGCCTTGATGGTGGCGCTGCTCCTATTGCTTCGCGTGTTGCCTTCAAGCTCATCAAGAGTACTGTTTATGGAGAATCGACCATCGAACGAGAGTTTGGACATGCGGTTCGCTGAGTTCTGGCGAGAATGGCGGGCGGCCGCCGGTTTGTGGCTGTTGAAGGTGCCGTCGTCGGGCTCTCCATCTTCAGCGATGGTTGAATCGACGGGCAGATTTGTCGTTGTCGTCGTCGTCGTCGGCAGCGTATCATCGTAGGAAATCGACTCTACACCGGCGATCCAGAAATAATCTGCCAGGGGAGTCGAAGAGCTCTCCATGGCATGCCAGTTCTCCTCTCGGAGGAAGGGTTCTGCTTGCACAGATGGTGGAGTTTACTGTTTTTTTTTTTTTGTGTGTGTGTGTGTGTGTGTGTGTGTGTGTGCTATTGTTTTTACTTGTTCGTTCGGGAACAGGGCGTGTACCGTGTTCGAGGCACACGTCGATGGTGGTAGATGGTATCAAGTCCCCTGTCGTCGAGTTTGGGGGGACCACCGCCCCAGTGACCTATTACCGTGTGCAGTGCAAGTAGTGGTCAATCGCAAGGCTCTCGATCAGTTTTGGAAGCCGCTCGCAAATAAATTTCGTCCAAATTTTGGTTGGATTCTTGGCACTCTTGGGCGCATGGGATCAGGCTGTCGGCAACACTGAAACATCAGTAAGAGTGTGCTCGCCTGAAATTTCAAAGTATTAAAAATGAAATAGTTGGGAAAAAAAAAAAAAAAAAAAAAAAAGTGGTGGCTCATGTCGCGCGGCAAGTGGAATGAACTTGGAACGACTGGAGTGGTTTTCAGGTTCGCCAAAGCACGTACCAAAATGTCTGCCGTCCCTGGTCAGTATCTGCCCTTGGTCGAATTCCGTGGCATCAATTCGCTCAGCTGCATAAAACCGAGAGTTCGACAGTAGCAAGTCTGGCCGCGAGGAGTTATTGTACAGGGCAGTACTTCGGTGGTGGTGGGTGTGGAAGTTGGACCAGAAAGCTGGAAGGGCCCAAATTGTCTGGGGGGGGGGGGGGGGGGTTTGGTTTCTGCGATCGTCGGGGCCGAGCTGGCTGGCTATTCGTCCGTAGCCTCCTGGCAGGAAGATGGGTAGATGGGCAGATGGGCATGGGCGGATGGCGGATATGTGGTGCGTTCGTGATTCGTGATTCGTTTCGTGATTCGTGTGATTCGTGACGGCCGCGCGCAGTGTCCACAGATTGCAGATTGGTGTGAAGAATCGGAGTTGAGGGGTCTGGGCAAATAAACACTGGCGCCTGCTGCAGTCTGTGGTGCAGTCTGTGGTGCAGTCCGTGGTGCGTCCGTGGTGCGCTTGCTTGCCCCTTTGGTTCGCTCAGCACGGTCAGACGTCACCCGCCGGCGCCAGTTCAACAGTTCAGTGCCAACAACAGCGCTCAGTTCCAACAGGGCCTCCTCCCTCCTCCTCCCTCCTCACTGTGGCCTCAGTGCGCAGTGACGACGAGCAGACGCGAGCGACATCGGAAGGGGTCGTCGAGTCGAGCAAGAAGAAGGGGGTTAAAAAAAAAAAAAAAAAAAAAAAAAGTGCACCAATACTACACACTACATACTGCATACTACTAGCACACACACACACATTCACACACATTTTGTGTTATTACCTTAATGACAAGGTGCATATGACATAGTACTACTATAATTGAATTAACTCCGCATCGATACCAAGATGCAATATCAATATCAAATATGAGCACGCAAGCAAGCAACGCACGCCAGCCCATCCCATCAAATGCAAAAGACGGGGACCCCTTGGCGGCAGCCACCAGGATCCAGCTCCTTTCCACCCCGAGTTGGCAATAACATCCAATCCACATGGTCGATGGTCGGCATGCTCCTCCCTCGCCGAATGGCAAATCCTCGTCCTCGTCAAGTATTGCCAGGCCATGGACATCGTCATTTTGCCTGAAGTCTGAAGCTGAAGCTGAGGAGCAAGACCAGCCATCCTCCAGGGTCTTGACTCTTGTTGACTCTTGACTCTTGACTCTTGGCTCTTGGGGTCTTGGGGGAGGTCCTGGCCTCCCGGGCTTCCCGTTGGGGTCCGAGATTGGAGAACCGCGAGCATTCACTCATGTCGCTCATCCATGTACATGGATCGACGTGCACGAACGAGCCATGGCGATCTGTCACACGCCAGACGCGACGACGGGCCTTTGCTCCATGCTCCATGCTCGACGCTGCCGCTGCCGGCCGCCAACCCGTTGGAGGACCAGAGCGCGCCGTGGCGCACTGTAGCAGTTTGCCCCAGGTACGCGCCAGTGTTCCGAACTGTCTGTTCTGTTGATGGCCTAACCCTCATAATAACAGTAGTCGTCACTTGCTTTTTTGGGTCCTGGATGACGGACCCATTCGAACGAAGCCCGTCAATCCTGGTGACTATCAATCATGTGTGACGATCGCGGATTGAAGACTTGCCCAACAATCGCCATGACGACAAGGACGACGACGTTGATGGCAAAACAAAACAGGACAACAGCATCAAGCACATGGCGCATGAAGTATGGAGCATGTCCTGTGGTGATACTATGTACATCGGGTCACGACGAGAACCTACTTGCGTTTCATATTCGACGACCATCTATGGGGAACAACCCGACGCAACCATGTACGTCTACCTAACAACAAAAAAAAAGACGCAGGAACCTACCTGTTAGCCGCGCCGGGCGTGCGCCGCCGCCCCCAGTCCCCCCCCAGTCAAGGGGGTTCTTGGTGGCATCGCTGGGCGGGGCCGATGAGTCTGTGGCCCAGGAACGACCCTCTTGGCCTTTTCTTCTTCTTCTTCTTGTCTTCGCTCCATCTTGTTGGAACTGGCTTGTTCTGCCGATGAGCCGCGCCCGGCTATTCGCTATTCGCTATTCGTAGTCAAACCGAGTACGATATGGCTTCGGTCCAGCGTTTCACAATGGCTTGTAGGATCGATTCCCAAATGAGTGCACGGCGTCAGCGAAACTTTGCTTTTTTCTTCTTCTCCTTTCTCTGGCTCAATCTGTTGTTTTTGTGTGTGATGAAGACGATGTGACGGTGACCAGCGCGACATGCACCGGCTCGCTCGTTTCGACCTCTGGTCCATTCATCCATCCTTCTTGGGACGAGTCGACCCAATCAGGCAACCAAGCACGTCCTCCTCGTGCTCACAAAATAAACACCAAAAAAAAAAAATATCAAATACGACAAACGAGCGACCAGCTGGGATCTCGCCACCGCGGTGGGTCGCTCATGACAAGACAAGCAGTGCTACGTTGACAAGCGAGTTATGATGCACATGCTCGTGTCGAGCAGCATTATTGTTATGAATTTCAATTTCACCACGCGGAATCCACGCCCACGTTGTGCACCTTTCTTACCTTGGCAGACGTGCGTGTTCCGGTAATAAAAAGGGTGCCTGCATCAGATCCCCCTGCTCATTGGGTACACCTGCAGGAGAAAGGGCAAAGATGGAAACACCAAGCCGGTGATTTTTTTTTTTTTTTTTTTGATTGATTCAATCCTCCCCCAATTGCTACTCTACTCATACGCATCAGCCGTGGGATACCACCCGATGGCTCGCTGCCAGCGTCTTTGCCTTTTCGCCCGCAGCAGGTAGGTCGCGGCGGCAAGAGGCAGGTCGTGAATTCGCTGCTACGTTGCCCTGCCTCGTGTACATGTACAGGAAATGCCCAGGTGCATATCCGGCCTTTTGAATGGGCATGTGACCCCATAGAGCAAACGGGGCCTACCAGTCGAGAGAAAAGTCCGGCCCCGGATGAGAAAAAAAAAACCCCCCCAATTCCTTCATAGCAGGGTCTCCCTTCCGCCGCCTGTCCGACATGTGAACAAGACAGAGGAATCGAATCAAACTCCCAAGACGGCAGTGAGGGGTACAAGAATTGAGAGGGGGGGGGGGGGGGGAACGTAAATAGATGCATGCCCATCAAAAACGCACCCCGCCAGACGCCAACGCGTACCACACGGCAGGGCACCGCAACAAATACGTCATTGAAGTTTCATGAACTGTGCCTGGTCGTCCTGGTCCCTCCGTCCCCTGCCCTGCGCGGATAACGGCCAAGCCCAAGTCGTCCTGTCCCAACGGCACTTGCCACACGAAATGCCGTCCATTATTTCTCAGCAATCAGCCTGCTACTACGTGTTATATACTATTACTACGCCTTTGCATGCCGTGCCGTGCCGTGCCGTGCCGTCTGTCCCAGTGGTCCGCACACGCTGCAACAACTTGGGCACAACAAAAAAAAAAAAAACACACTCACTCACTCACTCACTCACTCACGCTCCATACGCAGTACGTAGTACCCGCTCTCTCACCCACACAAGACAAGACAAGACAAGACAAGAACAAGACAAGACCCCCGCTAGTGCAGACGTCCATCGTGCATGTTTCTAAAACGCCCCCTCCTGACACACCACCACCACCACCACCATGGTTTTTTTTTTTAGGTCGTGTCGCATCGCCGCATCTGGAAGGGTGCATCGCCGTCTGTGAGAGAGCCTGCGCGCTCCCGTTTGACCTTTTTTTTTTTTTTTTTGTACTTTCAAGATGCACGAGCTACTACGTACGTAGGGGGGGAGGGGGACCAGCCTCGTTGAGGTTTCATAGATGGGATGGGATGGATGGAACGTGGGCTTGGGCGGTGACGGGCTTGTTGGGTTAGTTGTTTTTGTTTCACGGGGACGGGGGTTTTTTTTTTTTTTTTGAGGCGGCGTGTGTGCGTGTTGTGTTGATTGTTGTACGACCACGTCGGTGTTTGTTCCTCCTCTCTTAGCATGTTGTACATGGACGTCGAGGCGTAAACGCTACTTCATAAGACTGCGTGTGAAAACACCGACAGGAAGAGAAGTACGGGGAGATAAGTTAAAAAAAAAAAAAAGATCCAGCGCCAGGAGGCTAGAATAAGAAGGTATCATGTCGTCAATCGGCGAGGGGGAGAAGCACCTGCACCCTTCACGAAAAAAAAAAAAAAAACACAAAATGATGCGATGCGATACAACACAACACGATGCAAACGCTCTCTCTCTTCCCTCCTTTCTCACGCCACCCTCGTGCCCAGCTTCCCCGTCGACAGGAAGCCGCGGTTTCCCATGCCGCCCCTCCAGGCGATGCCTAGAACACCAAAGGTGATACGCCCATCTGGCGAGACGGGCGGCGGCGACGAGGCAGACCCCCCCCGCGCGGGCTGCTCGTCGATGCTGACCACGAAGCACACCTGCTCCACCTCCCCCGGATGCAGGATGGGTTTACGGACCTCGTCGTCGGCCGGCGCCGCCGCCGTCGCCGTCCAGTTGCAGTCCTGGCAGGACAGCCCGTCCAGCACCTCCATGTCTACCCTGTCGAGCTGCATGGTGTCGTCGCTCGCGTTCTCCAGCTGCGCCTCGAGAACCCATCTCCCGGGGGGTCCCTGCTGGTCTGCGGCGGCGGCACGGGCGAGCGGGCCGACCTTTGTGCGCACGATCAAACTGGCCTTGCACATGAACTGGTAGAGCTTGCGGAACGTCCTGGTGCGGCCGCTCGTCTCCGTCGCCTCGTAGTAGCTCACCGTCACGACGAGCACGTGGTTCCCCTCCTCCTTGAGGTCGAAGCTCACCAGCCGCTGGAGGGTTTCCCCGGGGGCGAGGTCGGTGCCCTCGCCGGTGCTGAGGCCGAGCTTGTGCGCGGCCCCCGGCCCGGGCGTCTTCATCTCGGCCTCGATGCGCACATCGCGGATGGATTTGGCCTTGGACGTCTCGCCCGGCCCCGGGTCGTTGTTCGCGCAGAGCGTGCACGAGAAGGTCTCGCCCACGTAGGCTGAGCCAAAGGACGCCGGGAGGCTGAGGATCGGGCTGAGGTGGAACGGGGAGGGGTTGGAGTCGTGCGCCGTCTGGTAGGCCAGGCCCGTGGGGGGGGATGCCCTTGGAAGCGGACTGGCCGTTGGGTATTGGGCGACGAGGGATGGTCGAGATAATCTTTTTTTTTTTGGAGGGAGGAGAGAGGGGGGGGGGGGGGAGGTTTACAGAGTTAGTCAACTTGATTTGAGGGCAGCCGCAGAGCAGAGAGAGGGAGGGGGAGGGGGAGGAAGTGGGAACTTCGTTTACCGGAGGACTTTGACAGACACGGAATGTGGTTCTTTTATCGGATCATGCGAGGGGAATCGATGGTGACTCATTCTTGCCGCGTGAAAGACTGCTTCTCCATCCGTGCGTACCGAGGGACTGACTGGTTTGAATACTTGGCCATGTGGAAACGTAACCAACGATTTCATGGTGTCGTTGAGAGAAGCTGGCGTCACCTTTCTTATCGATAAGCCACACCCGTCGCAAGCCACATCGGTTTTTATTTTATTTTTCACCTTACGTCTTCATGCGTGCCGCTGAATCTCATCATCTATTACACCAACCCATTACGCTCTACTGCTACCAAGATTTTGTTCAAATTGGAGGCCCTGAAAAGGGTTGATGCTGGGAAGTCATGTTCCGTCTACGCTGTCTACTTTTATTTTATCCCCATTTCTCACCCTTTCTTCTGGGATCCAAAATTCTACTGAAAAGGAGTCAACATTTCAGCGTTCGTTCATAGGAAAATCACCCACAAGTTCGTTTAGACTCGTTAAGCTTAACAGCGCTCTCCCAGAGCGGGACAGTGAGGATGCGATGCGGCTATTATCATGGCCTAAGCAATCTCAATCAGCAATTAATAACACTGAAAAAAAAAATAAAGTATTTCTCTCTCTTTCTCTTTTTTTCTTCTTTCTCTACGATATCCTTTGTCTACTGTATCCACATCAGCAGTGCTATTTTATTTTCTCACTCATCTGCCGGTTTACCCTTACGGTACTATAGCCCCGGTGGTGGAGGGACCTGTTGTTCAACGCGTCAGTATTCGATTGAGGAGAAAGAACAAGACAAGAGAGAGAGAGAGAGAGAGAGAATTAGTTCGGCGTCAACCATACAGCGCTATAACTACCAGCCGGAGGTGATCCGGAGGGTGGAGGTGGTGGCGGCGCAGCGCTGGGCGGCGGCGGGGGAGGAGGAGCTGCTTCACTCGGAGGTGGCGGAGGTGGCGATGCAGAGGAGGGCGCCGCAGGTTGACCGGCAGCACCGGCGCCAGCTTGTCCTTGGGCCTGGGCGTAATACTGCTGGTACATGGCGACATAGCTTGAGCTCTTGTCAGTACGGCCGACACGGAGCGGAAGAGAGCTTTGGGGTTCAAACGAATGACAGCGTGACATACTTGGCGTATCCACCGTATGCGGCATAGGGATCATTTCCACCGTAGTACTGGGCATAAGCGGCTTGATAGTCGGAAATGTTCTGCCCAGTACTTTCTGCGCTCTGGGCTGGACTGTTGCTCGCCGCGGCACGTTGTTCGGAGCCGTAGCCACCGTAGGAAGAGTGGTGGTTGCCTCGATCGTGGTGCCTGTCGTGGCCTCCGCGATAACGGTCGCCGCCATGGTGGCCGCCCCGGTCGCTGAATCGAGGTGGCCGGGCCTTGAACTCCTCGTACTGCTCCTTCACGTTGCTAATCAAGTCATCACACAACTCCTTGGCCTTCTCGACCATGGCAGGATCGGGGCCCCTGCCGTGCGTCGCCGTTAGCAGTGCATGGATTGTTTGTGATTTGTCTTTGCAAGACGCTACTCACGCCACGTGGAGGTACATGTCTTCGTCGCTTTCGCGATTGGTCGCGCCCTCGAGATATCCAGAGCCGCGACCCTTGATCTGAACGCGACATCCTGTTTCCTGTTGAATATGCTTGACATAGGAGCCACCATGGCCAACAATTTGAGCCCGAAGGTTGAATCCTGGAATCGGTTCCAGGTCTATGGGAATCCTTTCCTCGGGCCATTTGCGCTGAGAGAAAAGAGCGTCAGCACGGGAACAGTCGAAGAGAGATGGGAACCTGCGCGCGCGCGCGCGTATGGAGTGAGCATTGTATGTGAGTCTTACCCGTCCTCCATGCTCACGATCCCGGTCTACACGCTCCCTTTCTGGTTCTGGCTGTTCCTGGTCTCGTCGCCGGAAGCGTCGTTCGTCGACCAACTGAGGTAGCTCTTGTTGGATCAGTTCGTTTATTTTGGCTACCGCAGCCTCTAGGCCTTCCTTGGTCGTGCTGGTGATGTGAAGATACAGAGGTGGGTTCTGGTTGGCATCAGCGAGCTGTCACACCAAGGACGGGGGGCATGGAACACGGAACACTCACAGCGGCAGTGGCCATGGCCTTGTTGGGGAGGTAGCTGCCGCGCGTGGTGATATCTTGCAGAGAGTCAAGTCAGTATTTGTTGTATCATCGAAGGGACCGCAGTGCATACCAGCTCCAGTTTCCTCGATAATCTAAGATGCAGGTACGTGTCAGAAGAAAGCGGTCGGCAACAATCGGGACAAACCCTGGGGGATCAGTGGAATGCAGTGTGTGGATATTCACCATCTTTTGTGTAGAGCCCTTGGTGAGCAAATAGCGGTTCCTCAAGTCGTTGACCTCGATGTCCTGCATGTAGTCGCCGTCTGCGACGTACATTTCCTTGCTAATGGAGTGTGTCTTTGCTTCTCCAGATGTCGCTCCCAAGGAACTGGTGCTCCGAGGCGGCGGCGCGTCGGCATGTTGAGTGCTCTTGCGGGCCTGCATGGCCGCATTGATTCGCGCGGCGGCGGCAGCTGGCCCGTGTTAGGAGCCGAAATCTCACGGGATGATGGGTGAAGGATTGAAGACACTTTGGTGCACGGAAGGGGGAAATTGCGAGCATACCTGCTGCGGCGGCGGCATCTACGGGAGACTTTTTTGCTTCCGATTCTTCTTCGCCCAAAGGACTGCGATCCCTTCCCTCAGACCGACGGGTTGGTGGTGACCGCGAGCGACGGTCAAACCTGGAGGCTCGCTTTGGCTCGACCTCGGTCTGGTCAAAGCGAGAACGCTTTGCCGTTCGTCTTTCAAGCTCGTCCATCGTGTCCAGTGGCTATATATGTGATGGGCTCGGAAAGCCTCGGTGGTTGATTTTGTCGACAGTGAATGTCTGCCGGATGTGGTGCGGCTTCTCGTGGGGGTAAAAAGGGGGGGGGGGAAGGAAAGAAGTAGTACAAAGCAGTAACTTGTCAATGGCTCGCAACCAAAAGCAATGCGCGAATCTGCTGGCAAGATGATTGTCAGCTCAGATGGGATTTCAACTCGTGCCACCGCGACTGGCAGAAAGGCTGATAGTTGGCGAGAGCAGAAAATTAAACACCGACGTCCACAATTCCAGCTGCAGGCTTGCATGGCATTGGCATTACATAAGGCCGCAAGTCGCTCGCTGACTGGCCCGCTGGTCCAGTAGGGGGCCCACACGCGTCTTGGCACTCACTTGTTCAGAACCCTGCTGCGGTTTCGGCCTAGCTCTGGGCGGCCCTGGATTTGTCACACTGTGCCACGGTTGGCATCACGATTTTGAGTTAAGAGGGGAGGGGGGAGGTAAATTTGACATCATTTCATCAGAGAGCCTCGCCTTTACAACCTTAGAGCACAGTAATCGAGTCACTCTTCAGTTGTTAGACGCATAGTTTCTGCTGTGGGCAGTGCGGCGCGCGTGACGAGCCCAACAGTTATCACGAATTAACTCACACTGTGCTGCCAATCTCCTATCAGCCTCCGGTCCATTAATTTTTGGAAGCTTCTTCGTTTTCCAGAGCCCAGGTCCAGTTCATAAAATCAGCTCCACAAGGCGTGTTGCACAGGAGGGCATCCGGAAGACACACGTTTGTTTATTCTCAAGCTTGGGAAAACTGCTTCCCAGCTCGAGGAGAAGGCAGTTTCGCAGGATGGCGTCGCTCCGGTTCTGCGTCGCACCCTTGCGGCAGGCGTCCTCTGCTGCGAGAACCTCATCCTTTGGCGTTCTTGGCTACAATCCCTCCCGCAGCTCGTCCACCTCCGCCATTGCCTACAAGGCGCTTCGGAACCGATCAGCTCCCCTGCCGGTGAACAACCAACCGCCAGCATGGTCCGCTCAGGCCGCCGTGTCCAACATTCTTTACGAG
Source organism: Claviceps paspali (assembly GCA_013435705.1). Lineage (NCBI taxonomy): Eukaryota > Fungi > Ascomycota > Sordariomycetes > Hypocreales > Clavicipitaceae > Claviceps > Claviceps paspali. Next base: position 68,216 of record JABAEC010000070.1, on the reverse strand, counting down.
ACGCCCACTCCGTCAATGGCGCCCCCGAAGCGCCATATCCTCAATTGCTTGGTCCAGAACGAGCCGGGTGTCCTGTCCCGGCTGTCTGGTATCCTGGCAGCTCGCGGCTTCAACATTGACTCGCTGGTTGTGTGCAACACCGAGGTTGAGGACCTGTCGCGCATGACCATCGTCCTGACTGGACAGGATGGTGTTGTTGAGCAGGCTCGTCGGCAGCTGGAGGATCTCGTGCCTGTCTGGGCCGTCTTGGACTACAGCAATGCTGCCCTCGTCCAGCGGGAGCTTCTTCTGGCAAAGATCAACATCCTCGGTCCCGAGTATTTCGAAGAGCTCCTTGCCCACCATCGGGAGATCACGGACGGCGAACACGCCGCCGATAGCGCAGAACAGACGCAGACCCTCGAAGAAACATCCGCCGATTTCCACCCTAGCAAGCTCGCCGTCAGCGAGGCCCTGCGTCACAAGCACGAGCATCTGAAGACCATCACCTACTTCACCCACCAGTTTGGCGGCAAGGTTCTGGATATCAGCACCATTAGTTGCATTGTTGAAGTGTAAGCTTGCCAAGCCTCCTACCCAACCGGCAAAACATGTTCCTCTTGGTCGTGAAGCTAATCTCAGACCAAAAACAGTTCGGCCAAACCCACTCGAATTGATTCCTTCCTGAAGCTGATTGCTCCGTTTGGTATCCTCGAGTCTGCTCGTACGGGTCTGATGGCCCTGCCTCGATCACCATTACGAGGACCCGTCGAGGAACCTCTTATCAAGGATGCTGAGGAGATTGTTGATGCTAGCCAGCTGCCCCCTGGCTAACGTGTTATTGGATACTTGTTACATTGCGAGATCAATTGGATCATCCGGCGTCTGACAGACATTGAAAAATCGTAATGTATATTGGTTTTGGAATTTTGTTTTTCTATGGAATGTTTCCTTTAAGGGAAAAAATAAAATAAAAAATTAAATTGAAGAAACTGATTGCGCTTCATAACTTTTGCTTTCTCTCTCTCTCTCTCTCTCTCTCTCTCTTCTTCTTCTATTTTTCATTGCGCCTGGCGCCCCTTGCTGTAAATTGACCAAATATTCCGATGGAACGGAGCCTGCTGGAATAGAAAGCTCAAAGCTTACCCTTGTTGACTACAAACCCCTCAAGCGTAGCTAATAGATGATTGGCGATTAGCTTGTGTCATTTATCTTGATAAGGGGGAAATTCCACTTACCAAGAGCAGCCCATAGTCGATTCTCTGCCTCTGGAAAGACAAGAGACCTTGGACCATAGAAGACCTCGTCCGCCACCTCCTCTGCATGTCGGGGCAAGCAATGCATAAACTTCCACCCTTCCTTGGCGCCAGCCCTCGTCGCCAGGTCGTTCGTGATCTGATAGCCCTCGAATGCTTTTAATCTCTTCTGCTTCTCTGCCTCCTGTCCCATGGAGATCCACGTGTCCGTGACCAGTATATCTGCACCCCGGATGGCCTCCTCCGGACGCGTCGTCTCGCTCAACTTCCCCGGCGACACCACACCCTTGGCCGCCGAAGCAATCAGTGTCTTCATCCCCTGCGGAATGCCGTACTCCGCGGGGGACGCAACGGAGATGTCGACGCCCATCTTGACGCACCCAATGGCAAGGTCGAAAAGCACATTGTTCGAGTCTCCAACCCAAGCAATCTTGAGACCTTTGAGGCCCAGGTCAGCCGTGGAAGACGAGGACGAGGATGGAAATGCTTCGTGGATGGTGAGGAAGTCAGCAATCGTCTGGAGCGGGTGGAAGCTATCGGAAAGGGCGTTGATGACGGGCACGCTGGAGTGTTTGGCGAGGGTGGCGACGTCGGAGTGTGGGCCGACGCGGGCAACCATGCAGGAGGTCATGGACGAGATGACGACTGATGTATCGTACAGAGACTCATTGACCTAGCGTAGACGGAACAAGATCGAGTCAACAAAACAATGAGCTCTGTAAACGGGAACGGAAAATTCACAATCGCGAGATTGGAGGGAGGAAGGGGATGGAAATACGCCAAGTTGAATATCATCTTTGCCCAAAAACATGGGATGTCCGCCCAGGATCTTGACCGCCGCCTCGGTAGACACGCGCGTCCTCGTACTCCTCTTGCTGAACATCATGGCAACGGTTTTGCCGGATAGAGATGTACTCAGTGATGCCGGCGTCCGGCCAGCCTTGACGCTCTCCTTGCGCGAGGCGGCATTTCGGACGAGAGAGGTGAATTCGCCGGGAGTGAGGTCGGCGATGGACATCAAATGTCGGGGCGCCGACGTGGTGGACTGCGCATAGGCTCGTTTCTGCAAGCCGGTTACGGCAAGGCGAGCGTGACGAAGCGATGGCTTCATGACAAGATTTTTTTTTTTCTTCTTCGCTGAGTCCTTGGTTTCTTTTCCTCCTTTTGGTGAGTTTTCGGATGAATTGATAGAGAGGATGGTTGGTTTAAGACAGATCAATCGAATCGGTTTGATTTTTTTTATCCTTCCTCTGTCTTATACAAGGGCTTTCACTTATTGTCCTCTCTCTTCCCTTTTAAGGGCCCTTTTCTCTTTGGTATTGGCTGTGGGTTGGTTGACGGGAATGAGTCGCCATGTAGCTGCGAAAAGCTGATTCCGTTGACGGAGCTTTGGCTCTCCTTGCTCATTGTGACGGCAAGGCAAATCCCATTGGACGCTAGGTGTACCCACAATCGCCTGTTTGGCCAAGACAATCTTCTTTATTACAAAGCATGTGCTGAAGACCGTTACTAGCAGACTACTACTAAGTACGAAGTAGTACTAGTACAGTAGTAGTAGTAGTAGTAGTATGTTACCTCCACGCTAGACGCTAATAGCAGCAACAATGGGCAAACAAACAAACGGAGGTACAAAATACAGAATGCAGATACAGAAAGAGGATGGTTTGGAACGGTAGCGTACACCAGCAGATGTAATCGACCTGCATCTTCCTTTTTTTTTTTTTTTTTTTTTTTTCAACTGCACGGACCCGGGAACTACAAGGCTTCCTCTTGTCTATTCTCGTAAAAACTTGGGAAAAAAAAAAAAAAAAAAACTAGTGTCCCAAAAATGAAGACCTTTACGAAGGTTTCCCAAAAAACAACATACAACACCGGGTATTCGCTGGTCGTCACCGACCCAACTACTAATCCGGCGCTCGCAAGGTTATCGTAGGAGATTAGACAGGATCCCGAGCTTTCTAGCGGCTGTGGTCGTATGTGGAAGACGGAGGGTGTTTAAGTGCAATATATTTGTTCAGAAATTGATAGATTGCAACCCCCCCGGTGATGTTGCACGCTCTTCCGCGGACTTTGTTACTTTCACGAATTCTAAATGAGTCGATCTGCATATAGTATCTCATTGCGGCATTTAGCTCACTTAAGAAATACACTCAGGTTTTTAGTAGTATAGACCTTCCGGCCCTACTACTATATAATAACGTATAATACTTGGCATACTTTGTTACTTTTACGAATTCTAAATGAGTTGATCTGCATGTAGTATCTCATTGCGGCATTTAGCTTACTCAAGAAATACACTCAGGTTTTTAGTAGTACGGACCTTCCGGCCCTACTACTACATAATAACGTATAATACTCGGCATACTTTGTTACTTTCACGAATTCTAAATGAGTCTATCTGCATGTAGTATCTCATTGCGGCATTTAGCTCACTCAAGAAATACACTCAGGTTTTTAGTAGTACGGACCTTCCGGCCCTACTACTACATAATAACGTATGATACTCGGCATACTTTGTAAGTTTTCACGCCCGACTCGTAATCCCCACGCCATTGGTAAGCTCTTTCTCGTCTACGCGATTAGTGTCCGTTTTGTACTTTGTAGGAATCAAGACGTCCTTAGGCTAATCAATAATCTCCACGTCGAAACCGGCTGCGAAAGGCGGATTGTCGATTCGTCCGCTTAATTGGCTGTGACAGCTCTCATCCATCACATCGTACGGGCTGAAACGTTCTCCAGTGACCAAAGGAACCGAAGTGTCCGTGGAAGCCGCTGTCACACGGCAAGAGTCACAGTCGGTCCGACAAGCTGTTCCGATATACTACTACGTACGTAGTATGTCACACGGGCTTGTCACATAGTAGGAGCAATGAGACATTCTTGGTCATCGGTACTTGACAACCTGCAGGACAAACCATGTATATAAGAACCAATTGGTCGAGGATTCCCGAAGGAAGAACTTGAACCTTCAACCTTCCTTAGAAGACCAAAATTTGATTATTGCACTGAATTGAATTATTGATGATTCCAAGCTCCCCTTCGCGGCCCTTGTCACAGCCGCTCACGCCGGATGCAACGTCCACCCCTGTAATGCCCATCTAGTATCTCTACATTTTCCCGGCAAAAACATGTATAAATAACGTCTCATGGCCTCGCTCGCCACATCACTCGATCCCATCACCAGACAATTCGACATATTAGACATCGTATCGTATTCCATCTTCTCTCACGTTTCTTGCGCGGCCCGATCATCATGCGTTTCTCGCTCGCCGTCATCTCTTTCTGTGCTGCGGTGGCTTCTGCCGCGGCGATCAAGGTTTCTCGCGAGGATGGTACGTGCATAGCAATGCAGATGCTGAAAAACGAAGAAAGCTCATCATTGTGTATTAGTCGGATGGAATGGATGGCCGGAAGATCCCAGCGGAGGTCCTGAAAAGCGAGAGGTGATGCATAAGAAAATTTCACGAGATGATGGTGACGACGGTATGTGCACGGACGACATGGTATCTACGAATGGATTAAAACTTATGATTCTCTCTTAGCACTTTACGATAGGTGGGAACATACTTCCGATCCTGGAAAGCGAGATACTTCTCGTTCCGACGTGAACAAGCGGGACGATGGTATGTGCATTCGTAACCTAGATATTTACAAGCAAATAAAAGCTAATTATTATATATAAGGCGGCTGGGACGATCGTAACGGAGGTCCTGGAAAGCGAGATACTTCTCGTTCCGACGTGAACAAGCGGGACGATGTTAAGTGCCTTCGTGGCTGTCACAAGATCCATGGAATGGAAGCTTAAAGATGAATCTCTTGATTTGATGATAATCTAGTATGTCTGCAATGAAGAGGATAAGTTTCCACTTCTCTCTAAATGACATAGAGAGATCCCTCTTAACTATAGAAAGAATATAAAGTGTCACAAGGAACCATGGAATGGAAGCTTGAAGATGAATCTCTTGATTTGATGATAATCTAGTATGTCCGCGATGAAGAGGATAAGTTTCCTCTTCTCTCTGAATTACATAGAGAGATCCCTCTTAACCATAGAAAGAATATGAAGCAAGAACTCAAAGGGAAGGACCAAAGCAATAATACTTCCACCTGCGCAATCGGCGCTAGGCCCAAAAGGGGCACGCAGATCCTACTCTCAGGATCCGCGTGACAGTAACCCAGATATTTGCAAGCGAATAAAAGCTAATTATTATACATTAGGCGGCTGGGATGATCCTCATGGAGGTCCTGGAAAGCGAGATACTTCTCGTTCTGATGTGAACAAGCGGGACGATGGTATGTGCATTCGTAACCCAGATATTTGCAAACGAATAAAAGCTAATTATAATATATTAGGCGGCTGGGATGATCCTCACGGAGGTCCTAGAAAGCGAGATACTTCTCGCTCCGACAATAAATAGCGGGATGGCGGTTTCCATGATTCAACACCTGGAACATGTTTCGAGAGGCGTGTTGACGCCGATGAACCTTCAAATGGACCAGACAATTCTAAAAGTCCCGGTCGGTCATGATTCCTAACCAGCATCCCTTTCCCTGTGGTTCATGGTTAGATAAGCACAACAACGATGACCACCAAGACCTCAAACCAAAGTCGTTGTGTGTCAGCTCGACGGAGGAACTAGCTTTACTGCAGTGCTGTCTGTTACAAAAAGACGTGATTCAGTAGGTAACTTGATAGCAGAACAGTGTTTTATCAAAATCGATCATCCATGTCAGAAATTCCTGCCACTCGGGGGGGAAATGGTAACAAAAGTGAATGCCAAACGAAACGTCGGCGAGCCCAAATTACCACAAGGTCAGTATGATATGATGATGCATGTCGGTGTCTCGTGTTTTTTTTTCAATTGCAATTGGCCTGTTTGATGTCGTCATGGTGATGTGGATACCATATGGTGTGATGAGCCAATAGTCTTCTTCTCAGTGCTGCCATCTCTTTTTTGAAACTTCCTCCTCTCTCGACCACATCAAAAAAAAAACCCCCACCATTTTTTGTGCAAAATGAAAGGGCATTTTCTCAGAGCACCAAAAACATACAACACCGGGTATTCGCTGGTCGTCACCGAACCCAACTACTAATCCGGCGCTCGCAAGCTTATCGTGGGAGATCAGACGGGATCCTGAGATTTTCTAGCGGCTGTGGTCGTATGTGGCGGCTAGGCTGGTTAAAGTGCATCATGTATGTAAAATTGACAGGAACAGAACGGCGGGCGGGCTGCTCTCTGAAACACATGTTCGTGTGGGTGATGGAACCTCTCGTCAAACAATCCTTCCTGTTTGTCTGTACGCAACGGATCGTCGTCCCAGTGGGTCCTTCAACGAAATCATTGTCCACATGGCCCCGGCCGGTAGGAGTGTTTGTTGTAGATCGAATTCTCGCGTCATGTTGAATCATCTTCTCTCTTCAGCGGACTTTGTGATGCATTCATGGCTCAGATATGGGCCGTTCTTCGTGTACGTAGTAGTCCATCGTTGCATTCAGCTCAAGCGGGTGTCTAGACGAGAGGCTCGGTAAATCCATAGCCGTTCCCATTTCGTGCGCTCGTGCGTCAAGTGTTTCAGTGTTTTGTTGGTGCGGAAATTCCGGCTTCCTGCAACGTCGATCATCTACTTCGTGTAGGCACCAAGACTGACTTCCTTACGTAGTAGGCTAATGGCAATCTTCAGGTCGAGACTGATCAACGTGTCACGGGTTCTCGTAGCAACAACACCGGATTGGATTGCCAGCGCTTCACTTGCGTCATTTGTTCCCATGTATGAAACGAGCCTGAGAGCTGGTTGTGGAGAAAGCCCCCGCCCTTTCCGCTACTCAGGCAGACGGATATGCGGTAGGAATCCATTTCCAGCCAGCAACAAGAATATCCAACAACGGGCGCCAGATGGCTGTGACGGCTCTCATCACATCATAAGAGGCTAGAACGTTTTCGGCATCAACAGCCTGTTCAACTACCGAAGCAACCGAGCCGAAAGCTTGCAATGAACCTTAGCAATGCAAGCTTTCGTTAATCGCGGCCGTAGCCCACGGACTCAGATCCGGGAGCCGCTTATACCGGGTGCTTCGGAATGTTGATGCCGTAGTGCCTATCTATCTTTACCGTTTGAGCGGACTGCATGAGTTAAGCCACGGGAACATGTCGGTTCACACAAGCATCTTGGAATATGGGCCAGAAACCTACATAAATGGCCTCTTGCGGCCTCACTTACCACGTCGCTTGACTCCGACGAATCGGTACTCCTCAAAGAACTTTCACATCACATCGTATTCTATTTTCTCTCCAGGTTCTTGTGTGGCCCGTCCATCATGCGTTTTTCGCTCGCCGCCATCTACCTGAATGCTGCGGTGGCTTCTGCCGCGGCAATCAAGGTTCCTCGCGGCAATGGTACGTGTGCTTGACGATGTTGATATCTGCGAATGGATTGAAGCTTATCATGTACTAGGCTTGAACTCTCGATCGGAGGACGGACCGCAGCCTAAAGAACACATAAGCAAGCGCGAAAAACTTCCGAGCGACTTGCAGTCCGATGATTCATGGGGATGGGGCAAGCGTACCGATTTTGTAGTTGACTCCAAGGCTTCTCGCTCCGACATGAACAAGCGGGACGACGGATACGATCCAGGCTCGTTTCCCAGGCGTGACGATGGGGATGGTCCTGAGTATGCGCCAGCTATCTTGGACGGTGAAGCCGGTCCTGTGGACAAGCGTGACGATGGATACGACCCAGGCTCATTTCCCAGGCGTGACGACGGATACGACCCAGGCGAGTTCGACAAGCGTGACGATGGATACGACCCAGGCTCGTTTCCCAGGCGTGACGATGGGGATGGTCCTGAGTATGCGCCAGCTATCTTGGACGGTGAAGTCGGTCCTGTGGACAAACGTGACGATGGATATGATCCAGGCTCGTTTCCCAGGCGTGACGACGGAGGGCCAAATGGTTTTGATGGACAAGGTCCTGTGGGAAAGCGTGACGATGGATATGATCCAGGCTCGTTTCCCAGGCGTGACGACGGAGGGCCAAATGGTTTTGATGGACAAGGTCCTGTGGGAAAGCGTGACGATGGATATGATCCAGGCTCGTTTCCCAGGCGTGACGACGGAGGGCCAAATGGTTTTGATGGACAAGGTCCTGTGGATAAGCGTGACGATGGATACGATCCAGGCTCGTTTCCCAGGCGCGTTTCCCAGGCGTGACGACGGAGGTATGATTCAACGGGATGCTGGGTCAGATGGGTTTGGCGGACAAGGTCCTGTGGACAAGTGTGGCAATGGAAACGGGCCAGACGAGTTTGACAGACCAGGTTCCATGTGGTGATGATGTCTAACCGGGTTCCTTTGCTCTGGTTTATGGCTAGTTGAGCTAAACGACGACCACCACCAAGACTTGAAACTAAAGTTGTCATGTATGAGCTTCATGAAAAGAAAAAAAGAAGAGGCTTTCACTATAGTGCTATCTGTGTGAGAAATTCCTGCCATTCAAAACACGGCAGCCAAAGTGAATGTCTGACGAGGTCAGTTATGATGCATGTCAGGACGTAGCGCGTTTCAGTTGCCACACCTTACATAATACAACTACTCAGCTCCCTACCCTCTACTTTTACGCTGAGGGTAAAGGTGCATAACAACTATGTTTCGCCACATCATGCCACCTCAGTACGGAATAGCTTCAGTTTCGACGAAGTCGCCATCCACATAGGAAGTCCAAAGTCGTGTCGGCTCCTGCGAAACGTGGGGTAATTGATTGGATGCAATGCTCATTACACCATACATACAGGCTAAAACGGCTTCCCAATGGCTGAAGGAACCAGCGAAATTCCACCCTAACCCAGGTTCCTTAAATAGTCGATCGCAACATGGTAGTAGGCTAATGGACACAGTTTCCAGTCAGAAGCCAATGAACGAATCACGTGCTTATTATCCGCGATTGCGTGGGTTGTTCCTGTTCATCGGCTACGAAACGTGGGATGATGGTTCGTCCACGAATCGATTGGCTGTGACCGCTATCATCACACGGGGGGAGGCTACATCGTTTTCCCATGACCGAAGGAATCGAACCCCATCGCTTACACTGCAGGGAAATTGAACTCATGTGTGTGGAGGCGACCCACGTCGGGTGCGATGTGTTCATGCGCAATGCCGTCCATTCTATCTTCACAGTTCCGGCACAAAACGTATATAAAAGGCCTCTTACAGCCTCCTTCGCCACATTGTTTTTGACCATCATCAGCCAGTTCGACCAGTCGGCAGTCCCTATTCAACTTCGATACCACATCGTATTCTATTTTCTCTCGCGCCACCATCATGCGTTTTTTGCTCACGGTCGTCTCTTTCTGTGCTGCGGTGGCTACTGCCGCGCCAGCTGAGATTCCTCGTGAAGTAGTTGCACGCAATGACAACGGTATGTATACTGGAAACATCTACAGATTGGGCTAAGGCTGATTATATATCAGAGGGAAACTGGGAGCCTGACCCATTCAGTGGTCCTGTCACGCGAGATGTCGCTGACGAAGTCGTTGCACGCAATGACAACGGTATGTATACTGAAACATCTACAAATTGGATTGAGACTTACCATATATCAGAGGGAAACTGGGAGCCTGACCCATTCAGCGGTCCTGTCACGCGAGATGTCGCTGACGAAGTCGTTGCACGCAATGACAACGGTATGTATACTCGAAACATCTACAAATTGGATTGAGACTTACCATATATCAGAGGGAAACTGGGAGCCTGACCCATTCAGCGGTCCTGTCACGCGCGATGTCGCTGACGAAGTCGTTGCCCGAAATGACAACGGTATGTGTATTCACCTTGCAGTATCTACAAACTAGATTGGAGCTGATCATATGTTAGAGGGAAACTGGGAGCCTGACCCATTCAGCGGTCCTGTCACGCGCGATGTCGCTGACGAAGTCGTTGCCCGAAATGACAACGGTATGTATATTCACCTTGCAGTATCTACAAACTAGATTGGAGCTGATCATATATTAGAGGGAAACTGGGAGCCTGATCCTTTCAGTGGTCCTTGCTGCTGAAAGGCCATCCAACTTGTTAACTAGCGTTCCATAGTAAATTGTACAGAAATCACGTAATCAATGTACAGACGCTCCTGTGAGAACCGGTGAATTGTTGACTCGTTCCTTGTGAGCTTTCTTATTTTTTGCCGATTTTCTACTTTTTTTTTCTTTTGAGAACCATTCGGACTTTTGAGATTCTGGGCTACGTCTCGAGGTAAAACCGTGACTTGTTAGCTCATGAGATGAACTGGAGAAGGTTGTTCCTCCTCATCACGTCCCCAGCTTAAGGTGTGAATAAGCCAATGGATGGGTTGGAGAGGAGCATGTGTCAGGTGGTTGGTAGTGTTGTTAAGGTTGTTTAAAACAGACTGTAAGGTACACGTACTGTGTGTGACTGCCGCATTGAGGCAATTACTGACAGATCTGTCGATGATTATTGGCGTAACACTCACATCTTGCCGGGACGTCACATCGGGGCCTCGTCACGGACACCACCACCGCCGCCGCCACACCACGAGAACGCTCTTGCGCGAAGGAAAAGGCATGGTTCTATTGCAACATACGATGAGCTACAGTTAGCAGTGCTAATAAGAGAAAGAGCAATGCACAAGAAAATGAACGATAGGTTTTAGGCGTGTCTATAAGGTTACTAGAGGGAATTAAGACAATTGGTTCCAGTTCACTTGATGACGTTGATATTGGCGTTTAATAATGGTGATAGTGAAAGGAGGAAAGAAAAGAAAGGGAAGCTGTGACGATCGGTATATGTCATCGTGGCAATGACCGGATGTCTGTAGTAGTAGTAGTAGTAGTAGTAATAGGTTGTTGTTGTTATTTTCGCTGGATACCTGTCCTGGCACAGCGAGGCAGCAGATGAAGCTGTCGCGACTCTGGCAGCTGTCGTGACTGTCACAGTACTGCGCCGCGGTACGCGTTGTGGAGCACTCTGAGTGAGATAGGAATGGGATGATTGGACGGGATTGATATGTATTCAAGTCGCAAGTCGCAAGTTATCATCCTACAGTGCTGTCCGTTACCATAGGCGTGGTTGAGAAGGCAACTCGATAGTATTGCTATGGCTGTTGATTATCTGTAAGAAATTCATTCCTACCATTAAAAAAAAAAAAAAAAACTGGCAAACAAAAGCGAGTCCTAATTACCACGGGGTCAGAATCATTGACATTGACATTGACCTGTTTGACGTCGCAATGCTGTGGATACTACAGGGTATGATGAGCCAATGGCGCCACGGCAATCTTCCGACAACATGGGTTTGCTAACCTGGTGCGTCACCCTTTGGTCTTTGGTGAGGCAAATAGTACTAGGTACATATACATATGATTAATCGATTTCCCATCCATCCCTCTTGTCTCTCTTGCTACAACCACTCCATCTTCTTCCCAGTGCTGGTGCTGCCATCTCTTCGAATCTTCTCAAACTCTCATCTCGCCATTCTCCCAGCTCGCGACCTCTGTCGTAGGCAGTGCTTCTTCGCACGTCACCGTGGAACTTCGCTACCATGTCTGCCGATGCTGACGAAAGATCGCCGCTTCTCGCGGCCGCCACTGCGGAAGATCACGATGCCGATGCCGAACAGAACCCGCCAACAGAATCGTCCCCATTGCTCTCGGATCCATCAGATGCCGCCGTCGACGACAACCAGCTCGCTGGCCAACAGATCAAAGATGCAACACCGTCTAAGCAAAAGCAGAGGTGGCCATCCCTCATTGCCATGTTCGTCATGGGCACGCTAGTAGTTGTCGTTTTGGTCCTTGGCTTCCTTGTGCCTCCAGCTGTCCAGAAATACGTCGAGAATGCCGTCGTTCTAGAACCAACGGACCTGTCTATCGAGTCGCTGACAGCCGAGGGAGTCCGAGCTCGCGTCAAGGGAACATTCAGACTGGACGGCTCAAGAGTCCAGGACGAAAACGCTCGTAGAATCGGCAGAATCGCGACAGGCATCATGAGACGTCTCGGCACCGAGGAGACCAAGCTCCATCTCCACCTGCCTCACTACGACGATGCACTCATTGGAAGCGCTGTCCTTCCACCCATCACCCTTGGCCTCGTGGATGGGCAGGTCACAAACTTGGATTTCGTCGCCAATTTTGTTCCCGGTGACGCGGAAACCGCGCGCAAGGTGGTCAACGACTGGCTTCAGGGCAATCTTGATCAGCTCAAGATCACGGGAGCCACGGCGCTCAGACTCAAGTCGGGCATTATCCCCCTGGGGACTCATGATATTTCGGAATCCATGGTATTTGAAGGTCAATCTCTCTACCGCACCTTTGCAGCCTTGTATTTCGGCCAGAAGACCATCAAATAATGTAGAGCGCCCGTCGAGAAGTGGATAGAAGAGAACAGCTTGTCACTTTTTCTCTCTCGTAAAACAACTTTGGCTAACGCTTCCACAGCCAATGAGCTTCCTGCCATGCCTGAATATACCGTTGAGAAGCTCATTTTCCATCATGTACCCGCAGGTGACAAGGGCAGCATGGGTGTTGGCGCCGATGTTTCCATCACGGTCTACAATGAATTCCCGATCGGCTTGACCGCGCCGTCTCTCGGGTTCGAGGTCCTCGTCCCGAATTGTGATTCGGCTCAACCGAACATCAAGGTCGCATCGATAGTCTCGAATACTGTCGATGTTCGCCCCAAATCAAACGTTACCGTAAAAGCACGAGGAACCATTCGTGAGCTCCCAGAGTCCTTGGTCAAAGCGTGTCCATCAAGCGAATTGTCGCCGCTCGACCACTTCATGAAGCGGTACCTGCATGGCGAACACGCAGAGGTGTTTGTGCGTGGCAAAGCACCGGACAAGGGCGATCTGCCAGGGTGGGTTGGTAATCTCATAGAAAGTTTCACGATCCCTGTTCAATTTCCCGGGCGGTCGTTGGACAACTTCTTACGAAACTTTACGTTCGAAGACGTGGACTTCAAACTGCCGAGCCCCCTTGCAGACCCAAGTGACCCTGACGGCAAGCCTCGAGTGTCGGGAACCGTTCGTGTCCTGGCGGCGATTCCTGCCGACTTGAACATCGACGTAACAGTCACCAGCATCCGAGCCAGCGGTGACCTGTTCTACAAGGGCAACAAGTTCGGAGAGCTCAACGTGGATGAATGGCAGGAGGCGAATTCGACGGTCATCCGTCAACCCGACGATGAAGACCTTTTGAGCGTTGCATCACGAATCGCCAACGCCCCGATCGACATCCTCGACGGCGATGTATTCTCTGATATTATGCAGGAGCTGCTATTCGGCACCGACGACATCCTTCTCGACGTCAAGTCCAACGTAGACGTCAAGGTCACGACTGTTCTCGGTGACCTGGCCATTCGAGGACTGCCCGCCGCGGGCAAAGTCCCTGTCAAACGTCCGTCTTCTATATGGTAAAAGCATTTGTTCTCTCACTCCAACGGCATGGTCAACAGGCACGTTTGACAGGCACCCGCGGTGCTGTTCCCCCTTCCGTGTCAGAACACCAACCATTCCAGTGCTCTGGCGTGTCCTCAACCTGCCCCCTCCCCCCTTTTGGCTAACACGTTGCAGACGTGCCCGGGGACACGCTCGCAGGCCTAGAACCTCAAGTCGGGGAGCTGCGGATTCTCAACACCTCCCGCACCGGCGTCCGCATACGCGCAACGGTCAACGTGACCAACACCACACCGTACGCGGCCTCGATACCCTTCATCAACATCCACTTCCTGAAGGATGGCCACTTGATCGGGGAAGCCACCACGCGCGATCTGCACTTTGCGCACGGCCAGAACAACAACATCATGATGGAGGCAACATGGGATCCGTCCTCGTTCGGCGGCGCAAAGGCCCGCAAAGTCGCCCGGCGCCTGCTGTCCGAGTACCTATCCGGCGAGAAGACGACCATCACAGTCAAGACGCACCAGGGCTCGTTCCCAACATTGCCCGTCATCGGCGAGGCTCTCTGCAAGATGAACCTCACACTGCCAGTGCCACGGATGAGACTGCCCGGCGATGATGATGAAGACGGCGGCGGCGGCGGCGGCAGCGAACACGGCTTCATCCGCGACGCCACCTTCCACTTACTCTCGTCCACCGCCTCCTTCACACTGGCCTCGCCCCTGGTCCACGACACGGTACACGTGGAGCGCATCAACGCGACGGCCTTTTACAACCACACGGAGCCCGTCGGCCAGATCATCCACGACGAGCCCATTGACGTGCCGCCGGGGCTGTCGCAAACGCCTCGCCTGCCAGTGCAGTGGTCCGCCGGCCGCGTCGGCTTCGGCAAGCTGAGAGACGCACTCGGGGGGTCGCTGAAGCTGGATGCCGCGGCGGACGTGACGGTGCGAGTGGGATCCTGGATAGAAGACGTACAGTACACGGGCAAGGGAATCGGGGCCAAGGTGTCGCTGTGAAGTATAGATTCTTTGCCTTTTTTTCTTTTTCTTTTTCTTTATACATATATCTTTCTTCTCTCTCTCTCTCTCTCTCTCTGCCCCTCTTTTCAACGAAAATCAAAATCCCAATCCCCAAGGCCATATGCATGATGCAAGGCACATATATTTAAACCAGCGGCCGGCCCATCCGCAAAACAGCCTCGATTCATTTTTGATAAACATACAGCCAATTCTACCTGCTACCATGTACGTAGCCAATTCCAACTATCTCGGCTAGTCCCCCTGTCCCCCTCCCTTTCCAAACACAGACCAATTTCCCCAACTTCATTCCCAGTCATTTTCATTTCCCACGCTTCACCCCCGTCGAGCCGAGCAGTTCGGTTCCAAGCTAGCTCGTGCGCGGTATGATATCCGCCCGCTGGACTCCTTCGGCAGATGAAAATTGCGCGTAGGGGACGACAATTTGCCGAGCGGGCAATTTACGCGGCCATTCCCACTCTCACACACATATTCTCCCTGGATGGGGTTTTGC
Organism: Claviceps paspali; assembly: GCA_013435705.1. NCBI lineage: Eukaryota > Fungi > Ascomycota > Sordariomycetes > Hypocreales > Clavicipitaceae > Claviceps > Claviceps paspali. The sequence goes on along the minus strand of JABAEC010000070.1, from coordinate 53,041 downwards.
CGAGGGGAACTAGAGGGGGTTGGCCGCCCATGTCTGAGGTTGGAAACTTTAGAGAAACGCCGATACCGTGACGGGATGTGTTGGGAGGAAATGGGGGAAAGAAAAAGAAATCGAGAAGATAGGATAACAACAAAGGGGTATTGGCCCAATGGTTTTCTTTTTCTTTTTTTTACATTCCGTCCTTCTTTGAGACTCTGTACAATTGGTGAAGGAAGGAGAGAAGAAAAAAAAAAAAAAAGTAACGTAGAGAGCATAATCAATAGTATACACCAAAAAAAAAAAAAAAGCCTAGCCGAGCCGCACGCCAGCCTCCCTCCTCTTCTTGAGCTGCTGCGCCGTGGCAGCGCTCATGCCCCCGTTGGCACTGGCATCGAACAAGCTCTGCGACTCGCGCCGCTTCTCGTCCTCCATCTTCTTGATGCGCTTCTCCGTCTTGCCCTTGCCGCTGCCCTTTCCGTGGAACTGATGGCTGAGGTACTTGAAGGCTTCTTTTTGGTCGAGCGACCGGCCGTGCTCGTCGCTGTACCTGAGCTGGACGTTTGGCTTGTAGCTGGCCGAGAAGAGCTCCGCCATGCGGAGGGACTGTTGCTGGTCGCGACGCTGGTTCTGCTGGCGGGCGTACTCTTCGCGCTCGCGCATCGTCATGCGGTCTAGGCGGCCGTTGGCTCGGTCGCGCTCGCGCTGCTGCCGCGTCTGTTCGTCCAGTTCGTCTTCGAGGAGACGTTTGCGCATGAGGAACTCTTCGCGGTTGCGGAAGTTTTCGTACTCGTTCTCCTGCGGCGCTTTGATGAGGCCGCGCTCGCGGAGGAGGCTCAGTGTGGCGCCCATGCCTTCGTCTACCGTCTTCTCTTCCTCGACACCTGTGTCGGCCTCGACACCCTGATGCGGCGGCGGTGATTCTTCTTGTTTTATGTTGGGCTCGGCGTTGTCATCGTTGTCGCTACCGCCGACGTTTTCCATGGGATGGTCTTCGGCGGGAGGCGGACTTGTCGTTTGCGTCCGAGGTCTCCTGTGTTTCCGCTCTTCCTCGTCGTCACGTTTGCTGAGGTTGGAGACGAATTCTGAAATTTCGCCAATGACGAGCCCGCCGTTTTCTGCTTCATTTCCCCCTTGGTCGCCTTCTTCCTTGAGCTGCTTTACGAGATCCACAGGCTTGACCTTTTTCCTTTTCTTTAGAGCGATCTTTCTTTGCAGTGCTAGAGACGCTTGTAGATCGTCGTCGTCGACAAAGGTGTCTGATTCTGCTTTTCGCTTCTTGCTAGTTGCCTCTTTGTTATCGATTTCCATGGCGTTGCCGTCTGTTGGTGCAGGCGCCAGAGGGAAAATATCGTCATCGTCGTATTGCTTCTGTCTTGTGCCCTTGGACTTTTTCTTCTTGGGCTTCTTCACTTTGATTTCTGACGGTGCAAGGTAATCTGACGACACCGGCGCATCTCCTGTGAAATTGGATTGCAGGTCAGTGCCACGTTGATTTGAGAACCTGGAACAAGCTGATTTTGGGGGACATGTGCATACCAATTATATCGTCGAGGTTTACACTTGTGTTTTGCGCTGGCGCTTGGAGGATATCGGCCAGCTCTGCAATGGTACCACTACCGTCGAGGGTGAACTTTTTGCCTTTCTTTCCATATATTTCGTCATCGTACTGAGAGAGAATACCTCCCTGCTGCTGTTCCTCGTCGTTCGGCCTGTATCCCTGCAGATTCTTTTTCAGATCCAGCCTTTCCTTTAGTTGTTCATTTTCTCTCATGTCCAAGTTTTCTAGCTCATCGCCTTCGTTCTCATTATCGTCGATCGTCGTGTCTTTGAGTGTGAGTATCTGATCTTGGCCGCCGAGAAACTGCGATGTGTCGTGGGCCACCTTGATGCCGGCAAGATCTTTCGAGGTATATTGGACAGCAGCAGCGGCTGCTGCTTCTGCCGCGGCCAACTCTTCTTCGAGCTTTCGGAGTTTTTCGATCTTTTTTTGCCGTTTTTTCTGACCCAAAAGCCATGACTTTGCATCAACGTCGGTTTTCTCATCTGCTTCAGCTAGCCCCTTGCCCTCTAGTACGGCGAACCTTTGGGCTTCATCTCTAGCTTTTCTGACTGCGGCCGCGCGTTCAGCTCGCTTCTTTTTTGCGGCTTCGGCATCCTGATGCTTCTTGTAGTTCTCGTAAGACTCTGCCTGCCGGCTCTCCAAAGTGCTCGCAGCATCCTCACCATCGGACCTCGAAGACTTGTCGGGTTGTGCTGTGGTATTTGATCCGGGAACGGGGAGAGGTTTCATGCCCAGTGATACCCTGATCCGGTTCGTCTCTTCTATCGTGGCGGCATCCATCTTGTAGTTGTTGTTAAAGACCGACGTAACGAAGAAGAAGAGCTGATGCAGTCTGGGTCGTAAACGTGTATTTCAACGAGCAGAGCAGTCGTAGTCGTGTAATTTGGCTTTTGAACCCACTTCAACGGATCATCTTATCCATGCTCTACTAACAGTAGTATGTATGCAGCTTCCATGTCACACGCGACGCACTTCTGGCGGCCCACCTAGCAGACACGTGATCGGGCCCACAAGAAATTTTCAACCCATTTAATATCAACATGTCGAACTTTCTTGTTTCAATTTTTTTCCTTTCTTCTTCTCATCACGGATCTGTGCCCAGCGGTCCCTTGCTTCTACGGAAGTCCAGGGTTGACTGCTGTGCAGCTCGATAACTCCCATGGAGCCATCAACTTGTTATGGTGTCAATCATCCTATCGACAGGTCCAATAACGATTCGACATTTGAGCCTCCGGGCTCGTGTTGAGAGGCACTATATTCCACTCCTTTTTTCCGAGACCGTCGGTCCGTGAGGTTGAGGTAAACCATACTGCCTATATATATTATTTGTGTAGTCTTTTGGGGAGGGTTTGGTCGAGGCATGGCCGCGCCGTGTGAGAGGGACGGTGTACGAAGACGGTGCAAACATTTGGGACATACTTGGCGGCTTCTTCATGATGTCGAGCTGATGCCGAGAACCACGACGTCTAAGTCCAATCTCTGGTTTCTCGTTCATCTGTGTGTTCGTCCTTTCACTTGTCCTGGTGTGATTGTCACGACAGCATCATTCTGCTGCGGCGTCCTTTGTCTTGTTACAGAGCACACCAAAGCCTAAGTAGTTACACGTGGTGCCTGGACATGCGGCTCATCCCCACTCAGAAAAAGTATACAAAGATGTTTTTTTCCTCGGGCAAGCAGCAGCCTGGATTACAGCCAAACGTCAACGCCAGTGAGGATTCATCTGTCCCTCTTGCTACTCCCCCTGGCACGTTTTGGAGCTCTCAACCAAGAAGTATTTGCCGGCCCTCTTGGACGCCGTACCCAAAACAGGCCACGCCTCGTCCGACTCCTCGATTTTCTTCCTTGTCCTCCGGGGCCGCTTGTAGTGGCCTGTCAGCTCCTCCTCCGACAGCAACATCTTCATGTCGTCCAGCGTGATTGTGTTTTCAAGCATGGCTTCTTGGGTCTCGTCTCGAATCGCGCGTAGCGGCTCAACGCCGGCGGTGTTGGCGCGTTGCACTGCCCGTAGGAATTGCAATTGCGACTGGAGAGTCTCGATCATGGAGGCTTCCTCGGCTGGGGACTGTGGCAATGGGAGGGCGGCAAGGCGAAGCAGGTGATGTAGCTGTTTTGCGGTGATGGTCTCTGTTGAAGCTGAAGATGACGGCTCCCGAAGCGATCGGATTGACCAGCTCGGTTTGGAAAGTATGGCTTCGGCGGTCGTGCCGGTTCGTGTGGACAGATTCGCGGTTTGTGCTAAGGGATGGCGAACGGTGCGCCGGAGCGCGAGGCGACAGGCTCTGCAGACCAACATGTCGTTCAGTCTCGGCCAGATGTAACTGCTGATGGCTGGGAGTATCTCGAGTCTCGGAATTCGCGACATGCCATGCGGATCAGGCTGGGCTGAATCAGGTTGGGAGGGTTAGGAGTTGGGACTGAGGGAACCCCAAGACCCAGACCAGACCCCGCGGGTACATGGGCTGTTGCGGGCGCGACGCTTTCAAAGCATGTACCTCAAGCAGTACAGCCAGCTTGTCATACTAGCTACTACTAGACTAAGCCGGCAACGGCAACGGCGTCTCGCGGAGGGGCTGCATGCCACTTCTTGGTTGAAGCCGGCAGGACGAAAGTGATTAACCTCGTCGCTAACCTCATCCCCCCAGCCTCACCACACAATCCATATTCGTCACAATGTCCCAAGATCCTCGAGCTCTGCTCCAGAAGGTTACTTCACGATCCCCCCCCCTCCCCGTTGTTCCGTGCGATGAGCGAAACTTTGCTCCCGACTAACCAGCGCTCGCGCTCTCCACGATCCAGGCAGAGAAGACGCTCGCCAGCGCCAGTAGCGGCTTCAGCTTCTTTGGCGGTCGCGAAGACAAGTACCAGAATGCTGCAGACCTGTTCACTCAGGCCGCCAATGCCTTCAAGATGCAGAACCAGAGTACGGGAAACCCGGCTGTGCCCAGACCAAGCGGACTCTCGTTTCTGACTTGCGCTTCGCGCTTCGAGCAGGCATCGAGGCCGGCAAGGCCTTTGAGCAGGCCGCGCAGGTACAGACGGAAAAGCTCAACGAAGTCGACGATGCCGCCAACTCCCTCGTCGACGCCTTCAAGGCCTACCGCAAGGATGCCCCCGCCGACGCCGTCCGATGCCTCAAGGTAGCCGTCGACAGATACTGCGTCAAGGGCAACTTCCGCAGGGCTGCTTCGCACAACGAGACCATGGCCGAAGTGTACGAGACGCAGCTGGGAGACGCCAAGGCGGCTGTGGAGTGCTACGAGACTGCGGCCAAGTGGTACGAAGGCGATAATGCCATGGCGTGAGTGCCCCCCTTTGCAAACAACCCGAATCTCTCTCTCTCTCTCTCTCTCTCTCTCTCTCTCTACATATAACCATCCACGAATCGAACCCCGTGCAAGCTGACGCACTCCCCACAGGCTCGCCAACAAGCTATGGCTCAAGGTCGCCGAAACCGCCGCCATCGAAGGCGACTATTACAAGGCCATCGAGAACTTTGAAAAGGTCGCAGAACAATCCGTCGACAACAACCTCATGAAGTACAGCGTCAAGGACTATCTCCTCAAAGCAGGCATCTGCCACCTCGCCACCGGAGACATGGTCGCCACGCTTCGCGCCCTCGAAAAGTACCGCGACTTGGACCCCAGCTTCGGCACCCAGCGGGAGCACATGCTCCTCACCGATCTGTGCGAGGCCATCGAGGGCCAGAGCCAAGAGCAGTTCACCGACAAGCTGTTCCAGTACGACCAGGTCAGCAAGCTGGACAAGTGGAAGACGACGATACTGGTGCGGGTGAAGAACACGATAGAGGAGGCCCAGGACGACTTTGCCTAAAACGCTTCCGAGTCTCGAGCGGGGAAAGACGTGATTTTGTTGGCGTTGGAGTCGGTCCGTGAGGAATGTCCCTCCCCCTCCCGCCGCTTGAATGGCTAGTCCATCTGTGATTGCGGCCCCCGAGCGAGGAGTGTATGCGTGTGGGAAACAAGGGCCAAACGCAGATGAGGCCATTCCTCCCCCCCCCCTGACGCGTGCCACAATGAGCACTTTGATACAACACTGCAAACTTCCTTTTTTCATCTTTTGGTTTTTTTTTTTAAAAAAAAAAAAACATCATTTCTCCCTGCATGTAGAATGAAAATACGCAAGCCATCTTTGCCGATTGATTCCCCATTTCCACCGGCCTCGCACTTTTTTTGTTTTCCGAAAGACGGCCAGGTCCGTTTGTGAATGTAACTGAGTGATGGTCCCTCCTCGCTTCTTCTCCATTAATGCCTCTTACCTCTCTCTCTCTCTGCCCGCCAACTCCCAACTCAGGTGTAATATGTTAATTCCCTCAGGGATGGAACGCCGCGCTCGATGGTGGGATTAGGCTATGCACGTTGTGGAACGCGTGTCTTTGAAGGAATGACATATTGGTGGTGCCGTCATGGCAGGTCGAGGGGGGGTGTTGAGAGGAAAGCGCCGTTGGAGGAGGGCATTGGATTTTATAACTTCTACTGGGCACGTCATGCATCAACGGGCTCGTTTGAACATGGAAATATAGGTTTGTTCTGCAAATATTTACATCAACAGAGACGTCACGTACACCGTTTTCCAATCAGTTCGTAGTAGACAGTTGCGTTTTTATTCTTCTTCCATTCCACCATCACTACATATCCTCTTTGAATCAACACGTTTCTACCATACAACCTTTTGTGTTTAGGGTACTAGTCCTTAGAAATGATGTCGAATAACACATCCCGTTCGTGACACCAGTATTCGATCATCATGGAGTGGCTTTGCTCATGCTAATGAGTCGCTTGACACCAACCTATTTTTTTTTTTTTCATTTCCTGTTAGTAAAACTAGCAATCTTTTCTAATGCTTCAGGTCCTTACGTACCATCCAATTTCCACATTCTTCCGTCTTGTCTCTCTGAATCTCGACTTGCAGTCTCTGCGCTGATGCGTAATCCTTGTTCTGGATGGCGTCCGCGAGCTGGCCGAGCTGATCTATGGTGTCAGGTCGCACCAGCTCCTCGTTGTTAAGGTGGTCAAACAATAGATTCAGTCGCTTCTCGGTATCCTTCACCTGTGGTGTAAAAGTTGCTGGCGCTTTGGAAGCGACCCGTTGAATGTCTTGGCTCAGGATGTCAACCAGACGCTGTGCTCTGGCTGGTATGTGTGATCGATCACCAGCGGGATGCTTGGGCTTCGGTGACGGCGCGGCTGCCTTGGGAGGAGGTGGCGGCGTGGCTCGGGCTAGACCGGTAGGCGGCGGCCCCGATGGTGGAGGGCCCGTTGGTGGAAAGCTATTTCCCTGACTCGGTTGCGGAGCGTACGGTGAAGGGGCATATTGGCCCTGGGCGGCAGCTTGCGGTGGCGGAGCGCCGTAAGGGTTCGTAGGAGGCAGTGGTCTGCTCGCAAAGCCAGTTGGAGGGGGAGCCATGGAAGCTGCCGGTGGTTGGTTGGGTTGCTGAGCTGCTGGCGCCGGGGCATATCTGTTGGAAGGAGGAGGCCCTGGGGGAGGAGCATTATACGGAGACGCCGTCCGTGGCACGAGCTGAGGAAGCGCTGAAGGGGCTGCATTTGGCTGCGGTGGAGGAGGGGCATACTGGCTTGCTATGGTTGAAGAAGGTCTCGGAGGTGGTGGGACACCGGCTTGAGAAGGCGAGTTGAGGGGAGACTGAAGACGGGGAGGGGCATGGCCTTTCGGAGGAGGGGGTACTGGTGAACTGGTGCGTTGCCCGTAACTGCCTGCGGGCGGAGGGCCTGCCGGAGGACCCGTTGGACTTCCAGAGTTGGGAAAGGGAGATCTGATAGGAGCGGCGGGAGTAGATCTGCGAGGTACCACTTTGGTCACCATGGGGACATCATTCCAGTTCTCCGTCGCCTTGGCCCTGCTGGATGGAGGAGCCGAGGGCGTGGAGGAAGAACTTCTCGGGGGACCAGCCATCGGGGGTGGCGGGACCATGGCGCCTCCGTATGCAGGTGGATTGGAAGTCTGGGGTTGATATCCCATGGGAGGCTGGTAGCCCTGCGGCTGGTACTGGTTCTTCTGCGGTGAAGCATATGATGACGGTTGGTTTTGCAACATTTGTGCCTGCTGAGGCTGACCAAACCCTCCATATGAGTTCACGGGGGGGATGTTTGCTGCTGGTGGCTGAGGAGCCGAGTAGCCCAACGAAGGCTGAACTCTGCTCGCCGCATTGCCCGCGGGCTGGCGGGCCGTCGCTCTGGCAGCCGGCTTCTTCGTTGCAAACTTGACGCGGTTTCGTGCAATCTCGGCGGCAGGGTAGGTGGATGGCAAGAGTTCGAGGTACTTCTGAGCCACATCCAGTTGGCCGTGACCAGCCAGAATATCAGCATACTCAGTATATTTATCGTACAGAGTGGTAAGCTTCCAGTCAGAAGTCTGGCCCTGTTCGGCATCCTGGAACTTGGTCACATGGCGGAAGACGGTGACCTTCTCGATGAAGCTCTGGAGGGACTTGACGTGCACCGAGAAGGCAGAGCCTCCTGTGGCCTCGTCCAGACCCTTCCTTTCTGTTTCCTCAAGCTCGGCAGCCCAGATGTCGACAACCTTCTCCAGCTTTGAACCGACCAGGTAGCAGAAAGATGCATCCTTTCTGCATCCACTGTCGAGGATCCGATCACCAAGAGCTTCGCAGAGATCAGGGAACTCCTTCGGGTCGGAGTAGGTGCAGATGATGGCCATCGTCTCTTTCCAGTCATCAAGGTCGGCATTATAGACCACATCCCAGAGGTTCTTGAAGATGACGGATCCCAGAAGCCGGATGTAGCTCGGCCTTCCACTTTTTTTTGACAGGTAGGCAGTCTGAACTTTGTCAACAAGCTGCTGTCCGCCGCAGTTGGCAATAAGGAAAGCGTCTGCAATTCGTTCCTCCTTTAGACAAATCTCGGTTGCCAGGGTAAAGTTGCCCAGCATTAATGCTTTGATGATGTCCTTCTCAACAGACGTCTCGTCAGCCGAGAGCAAATGGAACGGATCGTCGGTTTTTGCCCCTTTGGTAGCAGTAACATTGGAAATGAAATCCTCGTCGTCATCGTCGTCGCCAAAAAAGTCCGAGGCGTCCTTTTTGCTGCTTTGACCGTCCATCTTGGCCTCGACATGCTCCTTTTCAGTGTCGTTTGCCTCTTTGGCGCCGCCATTGACTAGTTCATCCTCTTTGAACCCCAAATATTCGACAATCTTTTTCCGTGGGTTCTCTTCTGCCAGCGATTCCATAATCTTCCATTCAGCCTTTTCCTCTTCCGTCTGGGCTTGCTCAACACGCTCGGCGCATATCGCCGTCATGTCACCGGCTCCAATGGCTTGCTGGAATTTCTCGCTCGCCTCAGATACATCTGCCTCGACAGAGAACTTGGCAATTGAAACTTTGGAGGATCGTTTCTGGCCGGGTTGGGAGGCGTTTTGCTTGAAAATTACAATTTTGCCTCCGAAGGCAAAGGTCGCACCGATTGGACGTTCAAACCATTTGGGCGCCTTTTGCAGAGACCAAGAGGCGCCCTGAGGCTGTGTTTGGGCAGCTCGGAAGAATTCCTCGCCGTCAAGATTCTTCTCTGCTTGGGTTTGGGAAGTGTCCGGATTCGTGTTCTGCAATGTCTGGATAGTGATCTTGCCGTCGAAGCTCGCCGTGGCTGACAGATTGGGATTGTGTGGGTTGAAACGCGTCTGGAAAGTCCAGTTGGTCACTTCGGGCAGCTCGCCGTACCTCTCGCCTGTTTGAGGATTCCACACCAGCGTCCGATTGTCCTTGCCCGATGACAAGAGCAAATCGCTGTCCTGCTGGCACCATGAAAGCGACAGAACGCCTTGCTCGTGGCCCTGAAGCGTCCTCTCTGGTGCGTTGGAATTTCGCAGATCCCACAAGAGAATGACAGGCGCATTGTCGTCAGGGGTTGCGGTAAGTAGCTTGGTCGAGTTGTTCGGATCCCAAGCAATGGCACTGACAGTCTTGCGGTTGTTGTTGAGCGTCAGGGACGCCTTCTTGGTCTTCAAGTCCCAGACCGTCACAAAGCCGCCGCTTCCTCCTGTCGCGAGGATATGAGACACCTTGTTGTTCCAGGCTAAGCATTCAATGTCATCGGACCGGGCAGCGGCACTCCCAAGTCTAAAAGGGTTATCAATGTCGTTGATGTCGAAGACGTAGAGTTCACCCTTTGCACCTGCGGTGGCTAGGATATGTGGTTTCAAGGGATTGAATTGCAATGCTTTGATGGCCCCGGTGTGCTTTTTTGTCTGTGAAATGAGAGCGTCCGCTGCACCAGATTCGACCTTGGCGGCATCCCAGAGCTCCAGGGAGCCGTTGTCGAGGGCCCCGGCAATGACACCCTTGGGATGATCGGAATCGGCAGGTCCCCAGGCAATATCGTAGAACCTGATACGATGTCAGTCGCCTCGATTGGAATCGGCGTGAGCTGTCACATATACCTAGCTTCAGTCGTGATGCTGGCAAGTGGCCGCAGCTCCAATCCTTGCTGCTCGTCATCTAGGGAGAGGTCCCATAGTTCCAGCTTGCTCTCGTCTGAGAAATCGGCATCAACAGCGCCAGCACGAGTGCCAGTAACTAGTAAGGGTTTCCCTGAGCCGGGAGACCAAGCAAAAGTCGCCGTCCGCGGCACTTCTCGGAGGCGGACCATGATGGTGGGGTTTGAGTCGGACCAAGGGACTTGACTGCTTTGGACACGATCAGACTGGCCAGACACAGGAAAGGGGAATTATTATCAAGATTGGAAGAAAAGGACTGCAATCTCCAAGCCTATAATCTCGATTTCAGGCGTTGCAGGCTTCAAAAATCATCATAAGGGGGGTCACCAGAAAGTGTCGTCAGGCTGGTGCAATGACATCTACGGTCATGGATATGATGCCAGATTGCAGGCTGGTCGATGATATTAATGGGACTCTCTGCGCTCTCCAGCCAAGTAGCGGCAATGTGGGGTTATGATCACGTGATAAATCTAGAGCTGTGCCTGAAGATCTTGCTTGAGCAGTAAGGTTAGTAGGTTGTTTCAACTCGTGAGATTTTTTGAGGAAAACAAGAAGACGGCACGACGACTATTCGCCAAGGATTTGTTTTCTCCTTCTGTCGAAGCTCTCTTCAAGCATGTCAGACGCGGCTCGTTGGAAGGCTACGGTCTTCGTAGGTGGCTTATCACAAGTAGTCACCCAAACTCACTTACTGGATGCCTTCATACCATTCGGAGAGATTGTCGAGGTCCAGCTCCCGAAAGCTGATGCACGCAAATCGACAGACTCTCATCGCGGGTTTGCCTACGTCGAATTCGAAGACCCAGATGACGCCCAGGAAGCCATTGATAACATGGACCAATCTGAATTCTTCGGCAAAATCTTAAAAGTATCACAGGCGACAGCCCCGAAAAGTGCTAATGAAGGGTTGGGCAGCAAAAAGGCCGTATGGGAACAGGTTTGTCTTTGCAAGTCCCAGACTCCCCGACTCGCACACTAATGAACCATATACAGGAGGGCTGGTTGGCAGAATATGCGGCGGAAGAGCAGGATGCAACCTTGGAGGCTCAAGATACAACAAAGGACGTTACCGCAGCAGATCCAATGCAGGGTCTGGAGGGACTGGATGTTGCTGGACCAAAGCCGGCATAATTTGTCCTTGGAATAACATTCATGCTCTTGTGCGATTAAACATAACATAGCGACGGTGTTCTGGAGTCTGATGAAATCGGATGTTGGGTATTCTGTTTGAGATCGCATCGACACAAAGTGAATAGATAAACGGAATCGGCAGCTCTTAGGCTAGACCGTAGTGAATGACTTGTTTTGATTTTTGTTGACATATACATTCGCTTTCCACCTGTGAACATAATGAAACCCTCGGTGCATGTGGTTTACATAAAAGGTGCAATCTCTAGTGCTCCTCAGCGCGGCTAGTAAGTCCCTGTCTGGAAAGTCGGAGGTTCTTGTCGACAGTGAATTTTCGGAAGCACGAGTAGCCAGCAGCAGTGACAGCAAAGCCGACGACGACAGCTAAACGAGAGTCAGAGCTTTGCATTCACGCAGGTATTCTTCGAAACAAGATGTGTTTACCGAGGGGGATAAGTTCAGCAGGAATCTGCTTGAGCTTGCGCAACCGTTGGGAAATGGTGTGACCTGGATGGGAAACTTAGTCAGTTCATTTTCGAAAGGTAGCCTTTGTCGGAAATCCTTTTCCTTGGCGAGGTCGCATTTTTTTTCTTCTTCTCACGGCAACGGGTTGCCACCTACCAGCCTGGTCCTCCTTCTGTAGCAGTATCATTCATTAGTTCAGGTTACGAGGAGAGGTTTGTCGTTCTCGCACGTACAGGAATCGGTCGCATCATGCGAGCCGTGGGGCGGAACATTCGAAGAGCTTGGGTGCCACGCATTTTGAAGAGAGGAGATTGGTCTGCAAGGGATGAGGACGTTCTATCGAGCAATAAACAAAGACTGTCGCTGTTTCGGAAGTGGTGTTTGGAGGCTGCCGACCATGGATGGATGGCCCGGCCCATTTGCTCGTGAATGGGTGGGTGCCTTAGCCCATTTCCCAATTAGCCTGAGGCAGAAACTTGGCCACCAATCCCGGACCGTCAGATTCCAAGGTGCGAACGTTGACGCATCAACCTCACCAGACATCCAATCTTCCCGACTTCGATTGGCGGCTTGCGCGTCTCTTCTCTACGAAACCCCACGTTCTCAATTGAATCATTTCGCAATGGCTGAAGAAGACGGTCAGGAGCTTGTCACCAAGCCCTTCAAGTTTGTCACTGGTACGGCCTATTTTAATCCCTCCCTCCCTAAAGACGTGGTTTCTGCTAAGAATCCGAGGCTAACAATGCTGTAGCCGGTACGCATCCGCCCGACGAAATCTCCCAGCACGCTTCGCCGAATCTTTCTTTTCCCCCCTGACAACTGTTGATTTTTTTTTAAAAAAAAAAAAAAAAAAAAGAAAGAAAATACTCATCGGCGATTCTCTTTTCACAGGCACCGATGCTCGCTTCCCAAACGTGAACCAGACCAAGCACTGCTGGCAGAACTATGTCGACTACCACAAGTGCATCATTGCCAAGGGCGAAGATTTTGCTCCCTGCCGTCAGGTAGAGTCTTCAGAATTGTCGGATGACCAGGAGTATTCGAGACTAATGATTTATCTGGCAGTTCTGGCTCGCATACCGATCATTGTGCCCCTCTGGATGGTATCAGCGATGGGACGAACAGCGAGGTAAGACTGATTTCGACAAGCAGAGGATATTGCGAGACGCTAACAAACCCCCTTGTAGAGGCTGGCAACTTCCCTGTCAAGTTGGACGCATAATTTTACTAAGTAGAGTGGTCTGTACCTCGGTTCATGTTGTTAGAGAGAAGGAATGGCAGTCCGAAGGCGCATGTATTTACTCGAGAAAAGCCCCTAAAGAAGTTTTTCGACTACGTTTTCAAGTGAGACCAGCATACCTCGAAGCCGAAAACAGCGACATAGAACACGAAATGCATGACTTGGACAAATCTTCAAAGTACAGCATAAACCTTGGTGTCGTAACGCTGAATTCGTTTTATATCTTGCCAATAAGCCCTTTTTGTTTGGCAAAAATGACACACCAAATAGTACATGGAATCCGATGTAGTGTCCCCAAAACTCCGCCAGACCAGTTGTACGAGATCAATTTCCCAGTTCCTCATCAGACGAGCTCATGAATTCATCATCTTCATCAAACCCAAAGAAAGCTTTCGATTTCGCTTTTCCATTCTGGTTTGAAGTTTCGGCGTCTTGTACTGGCGATGAGTCTTTGGTGCTGGAATTCGCGTCATCCTCCGAACTTGATTGTTCCTCATTCTGATCACTCGATGTAGAGCCATGTGATGTGCTGAAAAGGTTGTCGCTATATCTGCCGGCCGTCATGGCTGCAGCAACAGCTTCGCGGGTTCTCTCGTTGCTCTCTTCCTTGTCTTCTACCCATTTGCCGTCGAGCCGCCCCGTGCCTCCGTTCCTGATTTGGGCCTGTTTTTCCTCCGACATCTGAACGATTTGTTCCCAACGTTTGCGTCGATTCTCCTTTTCCCTCTTCTCCATTTCGGGCTTGATGGCAAGGTATTCCGCAAGAGCCTTAGCCTCGTTGACGGTTCGCAGTCTGCGACCATCCAGATTTCGACTTGACCCATGATCTTCTTGGTTCTTCTTCTTGCGAGATGACATGCGCCCACCAGCGGCACGCAGCTGTGAGCCGAAACCACCCTTGCCACCGCAAAGCGGGACAGCCAGTCGGAGGGAAAGAAATTCATCCTGGCTGCTGGAAAGGTAAATGGATATCGGCGCTTCTGAATCCTCGGGAAGTTGCCGATTTGATAGAGTTGTGATGATAAGTCTGCTCTCTGTAGGGGGCAATCGTTCGGTAATTTCTTCGCGCAGTTCAGAAATGGTGGTTGTTGTAGGAACCGGTACGGCCAAGGTCGGCGGGAGACCCAAACCACCAAATGTGGTGACGAGTACGTTTACTTTTCGAGGAGACATTGTTTTTTCTGTGAAAATGCTCTAGGATAGAGAGAGGACTTGATGGTTTGATGTGGACTTGTGTATCCTGAGCTATAGTGCTCTTGAAGGTAGAGAGGACTTGATAGTTTTGATGTAAGTTTGTTTATCCTGAGCAAGAAACTTTGTGCCTTGATTTCGATAAGAGTTCTTGATAAGGAGTTTCAGTAAGAAGTTCGTGCGATTGTATTTCAATGGTGAAAGGGACGTTCTTGGGCAAAGTTGCGACCGGCGCACTTGATCGTAGTAGAGAGTGGATACCCATCACATGACTCAGCCACATCTCTGCTCCATGATAATCACGTGATTCCAGCCACTCGACGTAAGAGTCCAAGCCACCCCACTTCGCTAGGTTCGAAATTCGGTAGGGTTTACGCTTTACGCCCACAAAAGTAATCCATTTCGAGCCCAGGTATTTTCAGTCCGAAAAAACTGCCCTCCTCCAACATCGACCTCACCACCAAACCGCCACGATGTTGATTCCCAAGGCCGACCGCAAGAAGATCCACGAGGTATTTCACGACCGATTGAGCGAAATGCGGGGGAGAAGCGCCGCTCCGTCTCTCCCCACGAAGTACGTTATGTAGCTGACGCACAATTCCCCCCAAACGCAGTACCTCTTCCGCGAGGGTGTTCTCGTGGCCCAGAAGGACTTCAACCTCCCCAAGCACCCCGACATCGACACCAAGAACTTGTTCGTCATCAAGGCCTGCCAGTCGCTGAACTCCCGCGGCTATGTCAAGACCCAGTTCTCCTGGCAATATTATTACTACACCCTGACCCCCGAGGGTCTCGACTACCTCCGCGAATGGTTGCATCTGCCCGCGGAGATTGTTCCCGCCACCCACATTAAGCAGCAGCGATCGCACGCTCCTCCCCGTGGTATGCTTGGAGACGAGGAACGCCAGCGACGACCTTTCGGCCGTGGCCGTGGCGGTGACCGTGGTGACCGTGAGGGTGGATACCGACGACGAGATGCTGCCGAGGGCAAGGAGGGTGGTGCTCCTGGCGAGTTCGCCCCTCAGTTGTGAGTCTAGACCTTCTTTTGGGATTTTTTTCGTGACAATATCGAGCGGGCGCATTTCGACGCGACGAGTTGATGTTCTTGCTAACATGTTTCAAAAAATCTTGTAGCCGTGGTGCTGGACGTGGCGCTCCCCCTTCTTAAGCGAACCGTATTTGTTTAAAAAAAGGAAATTTACTGTTTTTGGGACGCATGGGCAAGCACCATACAAGGGATAAAACATTCAAGGTACCGGTCATGTACTTTACAGAATTGGAGAGCAAAATTATTACCATGAACGAACTTGATTGCTCCTAATTCTGGTCACTCGATGTAGAGCCGTGTGATGTGCTGAAAAGGGTTGTCGCTATAGTTGCCGGCCGTTCATGACCGCAGCAACAGCGTCGCGGATCATCTCGCCACTCTCTTCTTTGTGACTCCAGATTTCAGCATCGTCATCAAGGATACTAAAAAAAAACTTACATCGAGTTCACTTCTTGTAACCACTACGATAGTTTATTCTGATGTAATAGGGAAAAAAAACTTCAAATGATAATGACGGCTAAGAGATGTGATTCCATATTTTTACATGATATGAAACGATGATGCTGAGACATGAAGTCGTATCCCTCGTTCAAAATACCCTTGCTGCATGTATGGATTGGAAAGATGATGGCAAAGTCGACTGGGTCGGCGGCGACGTCACTGTTGGACTTTGGGTCGTCTGAGGGGTTTGTTCATGCACGTGCTTCGCAAGGGTTTGGTAAGAAAAAAAAAAGACGCTGCCAGCCAGCGTTGCAGGCTCACAGTTTGGACCCCACAGAGTTCGGCTCCTCAATTCAGCTTAGATTTCCGGCTTGACTTCTTTTTTTGATCAAGAATGACGACGATCTTGGTCTACTCGCAGACCAACCGTGCCATTGTAGCCCCGCCCTAACTCATCAATACGAGGATGTGTTTTTTTTTTTTTTTGTAAAGAAAAAAACAAAGAAAAAAAAAACCCCGGTTAATCAACGCGTCGATGTACACATATGCTCGCGATGGCATCTCTCATCGGAAACGCAGATCAATTTGCCGGTGAGTTCATTTACGTCAGTGCAACGGTTCATGTATGAAGGTGAACAACGTGCCGGGAAGGACGTCATAGAAAACAGCTATTCACGTCACGTGAGACAAAAAGAGCGGTGTCAAAGTGCCAGGGCACCATGTGCCAGGGGCCATTCCTCATTCCTCGAGGACGCGTCGGTTCCACTTGTCGTCAGCCAAGTAAACCAAGAGAGTTCTCAATAGCTTCACGAAGATGAGGACCCGATGCTGGATGCAGGAAGTTCGTTCATAGTTTGGTCCGTGTGAAAGTAGCAGGAGCAATGGCACAGCAGAGTAGGCAGAAAAGTGCTAGTCTGCACAACGCACGACCAAAACAGTGAATGAAGGGCGAGGATATCGGATCATCCCCGCTAGTCTGAACGGGCGGGGGTGGTAGCAGGATGTACACAGTACTTGTTACCTGTCAATTCAATTCTAAAGTGTCAAGAGTGCCTCCTGTTTTGTTGTTTCTGGCTACCCGCATTGTGTCTCGTTGCGGACACGACTCGGCTGTCCGAGATATCCACGACATGCATACAGGAAGTCCAGTTTTCCGTCTGGCAATAGAATACTGCGTGACTTGGGCGTGGAGCCATGGCCCAGAGACTCGTTCGTATTGTTCCCCTGTTCCACTTGGCCAGTACATGCCGTCCAGGGAGGGAGGGAGTGGACCCAATGGCGCATCAAGTCCTCAAACCATTTCGTCCAACGTGCGTGCTTGATGGTTGTCGCGTCCCGGCAGATGGTGGGGTGAGGGGCTGTGGAAGCCAGCCGGCCGCCATTGTTGGCCAACAGTACCTCGGCGGGGTTTTTCTCGCCATCATGGAGCCGGAGTTTGGTACAATCACACCCAAGAGACCAAGACTAAGACGGCGCCATGATGTCAAAATCTCGTGGTGTCGTGGTAGCATGAGGAGGTAGCTCGGTAGTATGTGTCCAGGGTGACAGGCGCCCCAGAGTTGAGGGTCCGAATGCAAAGGTTGGATGGATGAGGAGGCATGAGGGATGAGGGATTTGGCTACTGCTGGGCGAGGCAGAGTGGATAGATATAATACAAGCCCACGCTGCGTCACTGGGAGTGGAAGGAAGCTTTCCCCTCAATTTTCTCGCGCAATCGCATTTCTTGAAGCTCTCGGTACCTCATTCTCTCCCTCGACCCAACAACCACCTACAGCAATTCACCGTCAGCAAAAGGCCAAGTAAGACACGCAAGAACACAATGACATACATATGTTCGAGGCAGAGCAGCCAGTTTCTAACAGAGCATTCGAGCAGTAGCTGTCTCCTCAGAACGTACCTCTGCCCTCTCCAGCCCCAAGTGCTCCTCATCGAAGCGACGCTGGGATTGGAACCACGACGGACCAAGAAAAAAGAAGAAGAGGAAGAGAGAAAAAAGAAGAAGATTGACTCCAACCAACATCCACAATGGCCAACCTTCCCAAGGAGATGAAGGCTCTCAGGTGCGTCTTATATGTCCGAGCTCGCGGGTCCTGTCTGGCCATCAAGGTGCCTCGATGCACGTTGCAGAAGCAGCAGCGCCAGAGGCCATCGGCAGCCCAATCGTCTGCAGAGTTTCAGTCAGTAACAATCAATTATCGATGCAGATATGAGAAGCCCGAGGATTGGTCCATTGTCAAGGTCCCGCTTCCCGAGTTGCGTGACAATGACGTTTTGGTCCAGGTAAAGGCCTGTGGTGTTTGTGGAACTGGTACGGTTGCGCCACCTGCTGCTCTGTCTGTCTACGAGATGACTAACCCTTTTTTGCAGATTTGGTACGAGATTTGACGAGATGATAAATTCCGCGTTGATGCTCTGATCTAACATTTGCATCTTATTTTTCTTTTTCTTTTGTAGCACATTCACGAGGGAGAATTCATCGCCAAGTTCCCCCTCATTCCTGGTCACGAAACCGTCGGTGTAGTTGCGGCCGTTGGAAAGGTACCTCCCACCCCACCTACCACGGATTCACTCGATGACATTGTGCTTCATTTTTTTTTTCCCTATGTAAACGACATTACTAACATGCGGGACAGGATGTTACCCAGTTCAAGGTCGGCGACAAAGTCGCTGCCGACAACAGCGAGCTTTGCAATGAGTGCTTCTACTGCCGTCGTGGCGAGCCATTGCTGTGCGAGAACGTACGTGCTTTGCCTTGGCTTGGACTACATACTAGTACGGAGCTGGCAAGATGATGCTAAAAAAAAAAACAATAGTTCAACGCCCATGGAGTCACCATGAACGGTGGCTTTGCCGAATACTGTGCCTACCCTGCGGCCAAGGTTTTCAAGTTCAAGAACCTGAGCTGGGTCGACGCAACTCTTCTCGAACCTGCTTCTTGTGCCTGCCATGGTCTCGAGAAGATTCGACCCAAGCTCGGCTCACATGTCCTGATGTTCGGCGCTGGTCCTACCGGTCTGGTAAGCGTATAGAACATGATTCGCGATGTGGCCTGTTTTTCTCACACGCCCCTAGATGCTTGCTCAGCTCCTGCGTCAGAACGGAGGTTGCCAAGTTACCATCGCCGCCCCCAAGGGCTTGAAGATGGATCTCGCCAAGAACCTCGATGCCGCTGATACCTACATTGAGCTGTCACGAGACAACCCCGAAGCGCAGTTTGAACAGCTGAAGAGAGAGAACCCATATGGCTTTGACATTGGTACGGTTAATGCTCTCGTTCAAATTGCAACCCGACACATTCATTTCCACATTCTGTAGCGTTCCGTACTGACGACATGGCAGTGGTGGAGGCTACTGGTTCCGTCAAGATCCTTGAGGATGCCATCAACTACGTCCGCCGCGGAGGAACTCTTGTTGTCTACGGGTATGTCAATATTTATTTTCTGCGGGTCCGAGGGATCACATGCAAGACATGGGCTAATTTGACGCAGCGTCTACGCCAGTGCCGCCCGGGTTTCCTGGCCACCGTCCAAGATCTTTGGCGACGAAATCACCATTATTGGCTCCTTTTCCGAGACGTTCATGTTCCGTATGTCTGACGCTGTCACACGCTGATTATCGTTTGCGTCGGTCACTAACACGCGTGATGCTGCTGTAGCTGCGACAATCGACTACCTCGATTCCGGAAAGGTCAAGACAGAAGGTATTGTCAATAAGACCTTTAAGCTGGAAGACTTCGACAAGGCCTTGCAAAGCATCAGGGACAAGAGCGCCATCAAGGCTGCCATTGTTTTCGACTAGCCGGTCTAATCAACTCGACATGCATATAATGTTCCTAGAATAGACTAGACGAGACTTTATGAATTTCAGCTGGATCGAAGAAGAAGAAGATAAGCAGCCAGTCAGTAGGCAGGCATACTCGTAGTAGAGAGTACTCGCAGCGAATGTCCTCTGGCGAACTGGCGCGGACATCCGGATCAGTGATGAATAATTACGAAAGACTTACGCTTGTCCGAATGGTGCCATAATGTTCAAGGCCGAAAACCGGCCCCTGGAAGGCATCATTCGGGTTATGCCTCGTTGAATGACTCGTCTACGCAAGACCCTCGTCCGTTTTGCACGGCTTGGCAAAATGGCGTTTGTACCTCTTGCCGGGGGGGGGGGGGGGCGTCAGGAGGCTCGGCCAGTGCAGTTCACTGGTCTTACAGGGGGGTGACGGGGGAACGCAGGTGCCCAATTGCTCCGGTTTCCCCTGACTATCGGCACGCCACGGGTGGACCGTGGGGCTCTCCGCCCGCTGGCTGCCGACTTCTGGACGTCAGCGTCGCGCTCAAATCGAACGGTGCTTGCATGGATGGCCAGGTGCGTATTTTGAGGTAAAACCGCCTTGTTTTGATTTTTTGATTATTGCATTTTAATTTTTCCTCTTTCTTTCTTTCCCCCCCCATCGACACGACAAGCAAATCATCCAAACGTCTGGCGGTTTCGGTGTACCTTTGTCGTCCCTTGAAAGCTTTCTTTGTCTCGCGTCCGACAAGATGCAACAGTCGCTCTTTGTTCTCCCGCCAACCTAGCCGTCGTACTTTCCTTCGACCCTTCCCTCCAACCTTGTCGTAAACCGTGATTGGGCTCGAAGCTGCTGCTGCTGCTGCGGTGGTGACGACGAGAGCGGCGGCATCGGTGGCAGCGACTTATCTCCCGTCACAAACACTGAGCTTGCCTTTACAATCATCTCCCGTCTCATGCTGCTGTCGAGAGCATGGCCTCCTCGTCTTCCCCCAGCCGGTCACGACCACCGCGCGGCGATCTTGTTACACGGATACACACCGACATTCTAGAGACTCCCACGACGCTGCTGGGCACTGTCGACGTATCCAGCAGTCGAGCTCCCGGAGACTCAAGCTCCTCCGAATCTGAGCATCAGCCAGGTAGCAAACCTGCCAAGTCTTCTCCTCGACATGCACGATCGATGAGCAATCCGTTCCCCTCCTTCCTGCACCCGTCATTTTACAAAAAGGCCGCGACCAGCCAGTCCCGCGTGAATGGACTGAAAGGCGGCCATATTGACGTCAGCAACATGGCCGGACCGAGTGTTGCGAACCCGAAGCATAAAAGGCATCCCACTGGCAGCAAGGACTTCGCTACGGGCAGTTGCATGACCTGCGCGTCTTTGATGCGATGGCCCAAGGATCTCAAGGTGTTCAAATGCACAATATGCGCGACTATAAATGACCTGGGAATCTTTGATGGCGATACAAGCCAACCGGCGCCGCGAGAGAGGCGAAGAGACGGGGCTCTGCAGTCCTCGCCCGAAGGCCTAACATGTGCGTGCTTCCTGCAAACCTGAACAGGATAGAGTGTCTTTGTTTTGTTCTTGTTCTTGTTGTTCTTGTTGTTATTTTTAACAGACTTTTCTTTCCATCTTTGCTCCAGGCCAGGCTATTCCGGTACAGCGCTTCCGCGCCGTCGCGAGGCAATGCATTCACGCGTATGTTTCAACCCGACTGGTTTCCGAGGAAGCGGCGAGCTTGGGAGCTCTGGAACCAGACAACGAAGACGGCAGTCGGTGCTTGCAACCTCAGGCTCGCCAGGTCAGTCACAGTGGACTCCATGAGCACGGCCTTGGCGCACCCAAAGATGGGCATTATGCGTCCAAATACGTATTTGAGCATCAGCCTACGCTCAGGCCCGATCCCTCCCGACCGAATCCCGCGACAAGATCATTTTCGTCTTCGTACGCTGAGAGGCCGCCTCGGCCTGGCCAGCCTTCGGATGCACGCATGGTTGCGCGCAATCCGGATGTTTGGCGAGGGCGAGTTTGTGAATCAAAACGAATTTTCAAGCCTTTGGAGGATCACATCACCAAGGCCTTCAGCTCGTTCGAATCCGTCAACTCCTCCTTCATGTTGCACCGGGCTGCTCACGACATGGCCAGTGGTACGGAGGTAATTCGGCGAAAGCCTGTACCGCCGCGTGGGAGATCAGCTTCTCGAACAAATCCGACCAACACAAAGGATGTAGCACAGACAGACAAGTCAATCGACGAACTCGATGCCAAGATGCTGCTATTGGGCAATGTCGCTGAGAACGGCTTGTGGTGGACGGGGGGCCAGTCCCATTTCTTGTCCAAGAAGCCGATTCGAGCCAACAATCGATCACAAAGCCCCCAGAAGAAGCCGAATCCGCCAAGGAGCCCCAACATCGACTGGGATGAATTGGAAAGCTGGTACGACGTTGCTGTGAACCCCGCCAAATATTGGTTCAGCGTATACGAAGATATTGGCAGGAAGTCGAATGCAAAACCCCAGTCGCAGCAGGATCTTCAGCTCTTGGAGCGCGAGTTGCTGCAGGGTCAGTCGCATGTCCAGAGGGTGTTGTTGAAGGCCGTCGAGTCCTTGCTGAAGAGACCCGGGCATCCGTTCACCTCGTACAATGACATTCGCTTCCTTCTGATCATGGCGGAGAACCCACTGTTGCATCCGAGTGACGGGCTCTTCGGCGGTATCCTACAACCTGAGGTCGCGGCCCCAGCTCCGGCATCCCGTCCGATACCAACTCGTGCAAAAGGCGACATTCTGCCGAGCTCCGGGCTTTTGTCGGGCCAACATTCAGGCATTGTGAAACGAATCATCGGCCTTTTGTCCAACACGCCATCTGAGTGTCATAACCAATTCATCGCCTGGTCGGCCAAGCTTGGAAGCCGACGGTTCGCTCGAACCAAAGATCTGGTTTCCGGATTCTTGAGTTATCGCCTGCTGAGACAGATAGACAAGAAACACCACGCCGAGGTCGACATCACCGCTGGCTTGATACCCGAACTGCGCACCGGCCGCTCCGCCGGCGATGGCTTCTATCTTCACGACGAGATTCGAACAGGAAGCGGCTCCAGGAAGAAGGAGCCCGAGCAAAAGATTGCATACACCGAGGATTGGCAGATCAAGGCCGCCTCCCGTGTGCTCGCCCTCTTATTCGCCGCGAATAACTCGTGCGAGCCGGGTCACGGCTCTGCGGCTCGGCTGGGCGACAACGTTGCCGTGGGATCGACTCGTCAATATGGGCCATCGGGCGGACAGCTCCTTCCAACCAGCGACTTTTACAACTCCATGGTTGATTACGCCGACCTCGTGAGCGACTTTGAATCCTGGGAGTCCAGGCGGACCAAGTTCTCCTTCTGCCAGTACCCGTTCTTGATGAGCATATGGGCCAAGACTCACATACTGGAGCATGATGCCCGACGCCAGATGCAGATGAAGGCGCGAGACGCGTTTCTCAACAGCGTCATGACCAATCGAACCATACAACAATACCTGTCCCTCAACGTGCGGAGAGACTGTCTCGTGGAGGATAGCCTTGCGGCCGTGAGCGAGGTCATTGGCAGCGGGACCGAAGATATCAAAAAGGCTCTTCGCATTACATTCAAGGGCGAAGAGGGAATCGATGGGGGCGGGCTGCGCAAGGAATGGTTCTTGCTTCTGGTCCGAGAAGTCTTCAACCCTGATCATGGTACGTCGATGGTGATTGATAGCCTCCCCCCCCCCTTCGGCGTCTTGTCGCGCGCCACGCTGACTCTTGATTGACGATGTCGATGGTGGTAATGTGATGTTCAGGCTTGTTTCTGTACGACGAAGACTCGCATTATTGCTATTTCAATCCGAACACCTTTGAGACGTCTGATCAGTTCTTCCTGGTGGGTGTCGTCATGGGGCTGGCAATCTACAATTCGACGATACTGGATGTTGCTCTCCCGCCTTTTGCATTCCGCAAGCTGCTGGCAGCCGCCCCAGCTCACGGCCTAGGGATGTCGTCCCGGCCGCGACCATGGATGCAGTATACGTTGGACGACTTGGCAGAATACCGTCCGCGAGTAGCCCGGGGGCTGCGACAGCTTCTTGATTTCGAAGGAGATGTCGAGAATACCTTCTGCCTGGATTTTGCCATTGACGCGGACAAGTTCGGCACCACTGTACAGATACCGCTATGCCCGGGAGGCGAGAGGAAGGCGGTGACCAACAGCAACCGGCGCGAATACGTCGAGCTCTACATCAAATACCTGCTGGACACGGCGGTGTCGCGGCAGTTTGAACCGTTCAAGAGAGGATTCTATACGGTCTGCGGGGGGAACGCATTCTCACTCTTCAGGCCCGAGGAGATTGAACTTTTGATCCGAGGCTCGGACGAGGTGCTCGACATTGCGGCCCTGCGAGCCGTCGCCGAGTACGACAACTGGGGACACCCTCAACCAGATGGCAACATTGACGTAGTCGCCTGGTTCTGGGAGACATTCCAGGAGGCCACACCCAAGGACCAACGCAAGCTGCTGTCATTCATAACGGGGAGCGACAGGATCCCGGCAACGGGAGCGGCCATGCTCCACATCAAGATGTCGTGCCTCGGCGAAGACAGCGGCCGGTACCCGATAGCGAGAACATGCTTCAACATGTTGTCTCTGTGGAAATACGCGTCGAGGGAGAAATTGGAGAAGATGCTGTGGAGGGCCGTTTTCGAGAGCGAGGGATTCGGGCTCAAATAAACAAAGTACTGTCTGTACCTTGTATTCAGACTTTGTGTCGTAATTGTCGGGGCATGACTTGTGTACGTCAGCAGAAAATTGCCAATTACATTTCCATGCATGTGGTGGTGATGGTTTTTCTTTCTTTCTTTCTTTCTTTCTTTTTTTCTTTCTTTCTTTCTTTCTTTTTTTTTCACGCTCCTTCCATAGTATCAGGATCCTATTTTGTTTTGTTTGTGTGTGTGTTTTGTTTTGTTTTGTTTTGTTTTGTTTTGGGAGGCCTTCCGGGTCGGCGTATGGCTTGAAGCATTTGTACGCCGACACACAGCACAGGATGCTGGTGTTCAGGCCATGGGTTTTAGTTCTGAGTGGCGAAAGGATAAGCTGTCTTGATTTCGAGTGATTCTTTAAACAGGGGATTCTTCCTAAATACCGTGTGCTAACTAAGGCGTTGATGTGACTTGTACATTGTGGATTTGTCTTGATCTACGCAATTTGTTTTCTTGGAGGATTCTCCATAAACACTGAGTGCTAGTAGTAACCAAGTCGTTGATGTGACTTGTACATTGTGGATTTGTCTCGATCTACGCAATTTGTTTTCTTGGAGGATTCTTCATAAACACCAAGTGCCAAGTAGTTGGTGTGACTGGTCGAATTTGTCTTAATCCACGCAATTTGTTTTTTTGCAGGATTCTTCCTAAACACCATGTACCGAGTCGTCGATGTGACCCGTTGTACATTGCGAATTTTTGTCCTTGTCCTCTCGCTCTGCTCCCTACGTCTCAAGCCAATGCCCACAGACATGATACAGATGGATATACAAAACACGAGGGCGTTGCCACGTTCTTATGGTTTTTTTTTTTTCTTCTTTTTCTTTTTTTTTTGTTTAGGAAAAAAACGACACCCCCGGTCTACGCCTCATCCTGGTCAGCCATACCGCCCGCGGCCCTCGCCCTCTTCAGCATGTCCTCCTCCCTTCTCTTCTCGGCCCTCAGCTGGCGCACCCTCTCGCGATCAACAGCAGCCTTCTTCTTCATCTCCTCGAGGGACTGTATCTCCGCGATCTCCTCCCTGGTCGCCTGGATGGGGACGGCGCGCGTCTCCGCGACGAAGTGCTCCAGGATATGGGACGAGTGCTTGCCCCTCATGTCGATGGCGACGATCTTCTCGTGCGGCGCTGGTGGCTGCGCCTTGGAGAGGTTGGTGCGCGAGGAGGCCGGCTGGGCGGGTTGGTCGTCGGACGGCTTCGTGCGGAGGTAGATTGTTAGGAGGGGGGGTGTTTGGCTCGAGTCGTGGCGGTTGACGATCATGGGGGTGGCGGGGTTGTGGTATTTTAGACGGGGGAGGCATTCGCGCCAGAATTTTCTGGCCGAGATATTTGTTTGGGGTTAGCGGTGGGCGTTCGTCGTGCTGTGTTGTGCTCTGGTGTATTGCTGGGGGGGGGGGGGGGTTCTTACCGTGCGCCCATGTGTCCGTCGTCCATTCTCGTGGCGAAATCCATGTGTATTCTCGTTACTTCGGGGGGGAGGATGGCCGCGCCGGGGCCGCAGCGGAGGTTGATTAACTGGGGGGGGGGATGGGCGTGAGTTTTTTATTTCATCATAATTTATTTAATTTTCTTATTCTTTATTGTATCCCAACTTGGTTTTTTTTTCGGGAAAAGAGAATTGGAAGGGGGGAGGTTATGAATTACCCTCTGCGTTGGAGCTGTTAGTTTGGATTCTGGTCTCGGGATCGAAGTTGACAGAAGGGGAAGCAGGGACACTTGCCTTTCTGAGGAGATTTAGTCTCTCTCCTAATGATCGCATTGTGAAGGCTTGTGTGTGTGTTGTGTCTGGAAAAGAGGGGGGGAGGGGGGGGCGTAGGGGAATAAAGAATTCCGCCGCGATGTAATTCTTCGTAGCTGGTGCTGCCGTGGTTCGTTTTTCCCTGCATCGCGAAGAACCGCCCTGTCTTTTGCGGACCGGTGTTCATCCGTTGCTTTGTGAGAGGTTCTGGCTGGGTGGGTCCCCCATGACGCCGCGCGCGCTGAGGTGGAAATGGCATTTTTCTCTTTTTTTTTTTTTTTTTTTTTTTTTTTTTTTTTTTTCTCCCCCCTTTCCCTTGGCCTTCCTGTGCGCGCCCAGAGGTCTTCGACTGAGCTAGCTAGCTCCCTCTTCTCTCTCTTTTCCTCCTCCGTTTCGGTCAGAAACATTCGCATTCACATTCACCTGTGAAAGGAAGAGACGCAGGATGCATCGTGTTCCCGCGGCACAATGGCTCAGCAGGGCGCTGAGGATGGGAGACGCCGTTTCCAGAACTGGTGTCCCCGTCTTCTTGTGTCCTGCGATGGGACTCTCTCGGGCTGGCCGCCAACCGAGTTTTACCATGGCAGCCGCTTCGCGACAGAGATTCAACCACACGGAGGCCGGCGCTGCCGTGGCGTGTGCGCTTGCCGATGCCGACAATGCTTTACCGGTGCCGGACAAGCCTGCTCGGGCGCTTCCCGTTACGTGCAGCGGGTGCGGAGCGTTTGCGCAGACGGCCGATCCGCAACAGCTTGGGCATTTCGATCTGCAGAGCAAGAGAGTGCGCCTGTGGCTGCATCCGCGGAAGAGCAGCTCCCGAGCGGCCGATGCCGCCGCGGACGAAGTCGTGAGCAATGCTCTCAGAGCTTTGGACCCGGGAAAGCTGCAGGAGCTGGGACTCAGCGCGGAGACGCTGGTGGGAGATGGCGATGAGGTTGCCACGACGGGTAGGTGGAATACCTTTGTGAAAACGAGCACCTGAGGAGCGGTGATGAGGACTGACACGGGGACATGAATAAAAATAAAAACCCAAACACCCGTACATATAGCCTTTGTGACGGAGAAACCGCCTGTTTGTGATCGATGCCACGACCTCACGCACCACAGCGCAAAGACTAGCACCGCCAAGGTGGCAATGTACCATCCCACGGTGGAATCGTTGCGCGAGACGATCGAGGAGTCGCCATACAAGTACAACCACATATACCATGTGATCGACGCGGCCGACTTCCCCATGTCCCTGATCCCCCGCCTGAACGTCCTCTTGGGTGACATAGCTCTGCGATCCAAAAATCGCCGCTCGCGGTCCGGCAAGTTTCAGAACGACCGCAAGACGGAGATGAGTTTCATCATCACGAGGAGCGATCTGTTGGGGCCTACGAAGGAAATCGTGGATTCCATGATGCCATATCTTCGGGAAGTGCTGCGCGATGCGCTGGGCCGGCTTGGCGACCGCGTGCGGCTGGGCAACTTGAGGTGTGTGAGCGCACGGCGGGGGTGGTGGACCAGAGCCGTCAAAGAAGACGTCTGGGATCGAGGGGGCGCGGGGTGGATGGTGGGCAAGGTCAATGTCGGGAAGAGCCAGCTCTTCGAGGCCATCTACCCCAAGGGGCGGATGGGCGACGACAAGAAGATGTCGGACGGGAATGCCGTGTCGGCACGCGCGCGCGCCGGGGCTGGTCAAATGACCGGCCACGAAGAAGGATGGCGGGATCTGGACGTGGGCGAGCTTCTTCCTCCGGCGCAGCCTGCTACAAACTTTCCCAAGATGCCGCTCGTCTCACCACTTCCCGGCACCACGACATCGCCGATCCGCATCCCCTTTGGCAGGGGCAAGGGCGAACTCATTGACCTCCCGGGACTTGCCCGCAGCGACCTCGAGCTCTTCGTCAAGGAGGAGGACCGGGACTGCCTGGTCATGAAGAGGCGCATCGTCCCCACGCAATGCTCGACCAAGTCGACCAAGTCCATGCTCCTCGGCGGCGGCCTGATCCGGTTCACGCCCCGCACACCCGGCCTGATCTTCCTCATGTACAACTTCACGCCTCTGGAGGAGCACCTCACCCACACGGAAAAGGCGACTACCTTCCAGAACCAGACGCACGAGTCGATCGGTGTGCCGAGCATCATGGCACCGGGCGTGGGGGACAAGATGAAGCACGCGGGGACCTTTAGGCTCTGCCACGACGTGACCAAGAACCGGGCCGGGCCGCTGACGCGCAAAAACGCCGTGGGTCTACAGGTCGACCGGCTGCCCTTCCGCGTCGTGTCCGTCGACATTCTCATCGAGGGCGTGGGATATGTCGAGGTCGTGGCGCAGGTCAGGAGCCGAGACTACGAGAGGTGGTCCGACATGCAGCAGGAGAGGGACCGGGCACTCGCGCTGGCCGCGGCCGACGTCGACGCCACGCGTTCGTCCCGGGACGTCGCACATGGGTACTCGGCGTCGGCCGGCGACGAGGGCGCCCCCGCCAAGGATCCGTTTGAGGCCATGATGCGGAACCGGAGAGACGGTGCTGACGGAGGGGTCCCGAGCGCGAGGAAGGTGGTCAGCGTACCACCGGAGCCGGATTGGCCCGCCGTGGACGTGTATTCGCCCGAGGGGAGGTTTGTGGGCTCGAGGAGACCGATAGAAGGCTGGGTGCACAACCAGCCGCGCGTGTTGGCGGAGCACAGAAGGACTCGACCGAGGAGGAGCATGAAGGGGGTTAAGAAGAGGACCAAGGAAGAAAGGAGGAGAGCGGCCGAGGAGAGCAGGCGATAAGCATCGGCATTTGGCGTGAGGGTTTTTTTTTTTTTTCCTTCTCTCGTCCTCCTGGGCCGATGACTCCTGGGCCGATGATGTCAGAATAAGGAATAAGATGGATGCCGATGTACATGGTAGTAGACTGGTGTGTGGGCGTGTACTTTTACTATGTATGACACGACGGATGAAGCACATGCATCACATTGCATAAACACACATGCGACTTTTTCGCCGCACATAAGCAACAGCTCGCAGCAGCGAATGGGGGCGCCGACTTTCCAATCAGGCAACAGCGTCACGCCACCACACTTTCCTTTTCGCTCCAATTACATACACAGTACATAGTACATACTACGTAGTAGTACAGAAGACCGACCCCCCGGTTCCAGCCGGATGACGTCAGTGCCCGTCCACCGCCCACCCTACAGCCATTTAAGAAAAAGAAAAAAAAGTAAAAAAAAAAAGGGGGGGGGGGGAAGGACAGACCGTTTTTCTTCCTTTTTCTTTCAATAAAAACAAACTGCCAACGAGCCATCTGCGCTTGGACATTACCATCACCATCACCATCACCAACACCAACACCAACAGCACACAGCACACGCACGAAAAAAACCCAAGAGAGAAGAAGAAAAGAAACAACGAAAGGCGTCTTCAGGCGATACACACGAATCATCGCAACACAACCATGACGGAGCAGTCGTCTCGGCAGAGAAGCGCGGCCGCGTCGTCGGCACCGGGAGCGCAGGCGCAGACGCAGACGCGGACGCGGACCGCGGAGGCTGGGCCGGCGCCGAGGGTGCTGCGCTTGCGGGGGGAGCACGTCGCGAGGGGGCGCTCGGTGCAGTGGGCGGAGAACGTGGTTGATAATGAGGGTCTCGGGAGGAAGAGCTCAAAGGGTAAATTTTGCCTTTTATATATATATATATATATATATATATATATTTCAACATCTTCTTTCCTTTATTCTTCTCTGCTGGTTCTTGTTGCGTTTTCACATGGGCTGACTTGTCTTTCTTCTTTTGGTTTTGTTCTTCTCCCGCGCTTTGGGGAGGGGTTCATTCATGGGTGAGTGAGTGAGCTTGCATGTTGAACAGTCTGCTGCATTTACCATAAGCCGCGGGGCGCTGAGGAGTCGAGCGACGAGTCGTCCTCGTCTGGGTCGGATGCCGAGTCGTCGGGGGGGGAGGACGGGGAGGCGGCGCGGAAGCCGTTTGCTTGTGGGCGCGGGGGGGGACGCGGACGCGGGAAGGGGAGAGATCGGGGGGGGAGGGCCGGGAGGGCGCCGAGTCCGAATGCGTATGAGAAGGTGCCGAGGCAGAAGGGTGCTTGATCTCTTTTTTCCTTTCCTGCTTGGGTTTTGTGTTTGTGTTTTCTCACTCGCGGGATGATGGACTGGCGCGGGTTACGATACACATGGTTTGCTTGTTTGTGGTTGCTTTTTTGTTGTTTCGGGGGAGAGGGGACCGTTGTTCCTTGTGTAGATGTCCATGGGACGTCTGCGCGGCATTCTCTTTTCTTTGTTGCTTTGTTTCCCCCCTCTTTTTTTTTTTTTTTTTTTTTTTTTCTTTTTTTTTTCCTTGCCTTTCCTCTCCTCTCCTCTCCTCTCCTCTCCTGTCTACCCACCAGCTACCAAACGACGACGCAGACACGGCGGCAAAAAACTTCATCCTGCCGCCGCAGAGACGACGGATTTGCACTCGGACAAGCTGCTGGTGGACCGCGATATCGATATACAGCAAGGATGACGACTTTATTATCATAGACTCCAAACGCTATATATGCATGTGTGTGTACACCAATGTACGTAATACGCGAGGGGGAGAAAAAAAAAAAAAAAAAAAAAAAAAGCGGTCATACCCGGTGGAAACCTCTCGCTTCAAACGGGGCAAGGCTCCGTCAAAGAAAATGAGCATCTCCTCGCTTCAATACTGTATTATTTTGGAAGTTTGAGGGGGGGGATTCGCCGTCCCCGCGGGTTCCGAAGCCCGAATCTTTTTTGGGTTTTAGCCGCCGAAATGGCCGCTGTGGCGGGGTTTCCGCACCAGGCGCTTCCACGAGATGTGTGCGCAAAAAAAAAAAAAAAAAAAAAAAACCTGTTCCGCTTTCTTCTTACCAAACACAGCCACCTTTTTTTTTTCTTTTTCTTTTTCTTTTTCTTTTTCTTTAATTCCAATGTCTCAAGTGGAAATACAGACGGACATGGGCATGGGGCATCCGGGGTCCCCTGATGCTTATTTGACTTCTTTATTTTTGTTTATTGTTTTTTTGACTCGTCATGCATGCAATGCAGTCTGCTCCGTCATCGGGACTGCAAAAAGTCCAACCAACTGGAGAATGGGGCCATGTTCCTCCCTCCTTCGTCAGTGGGGTTGGTGGGTGATGTCCGAGAGGGGGGGGGGGGGGAGGAGTCAATTCGAGATAAGCCCGTTCCGTGGCTTCTTCTCGTCGAAATCGGAGATGGCCGCGGGCGAGAGAATAACCCTTCTTGACCATGTTGGTTGCCACATGCTCTCTGGTGGTGGTTCGCGCCATTGTGCTTCGCCGTCTATGAAGAAAGAAAAAAAAAAAAAAAAGGAAAAAAAAAAAAAAAAAAAACCAACCTCGTCTACAGCATGCGGCTGCGGCTTATTGCATGCCCCATGTCGTTAATGATTTGTTTTTGTTCTCTCTCTCCCTCTCTCTCTCTCTCTCTCTATCTTTCTCTTTTCTTTTCTTTTCTTTTCCCCCTTCCCGTGCCTGAGCCGCTAGGCAAGGGTGGGTAGGTTTTTAGGTGGTGGGATTCCTTCCAACGCATCTTCTGTTGCAGAGAGATGCGCACAATCCTGGTGAGATCCGGGTAATTGCGACTTGTTTCTCGGCATTTGGGCTGCCTGTGCTCGTGTGGTGTTTGAGTGGTGGTGTTTGTGCGTGCGTGCGTTGTGTGTGTGCGTTGTGTGTGTGTGTGTGTGCGCGTTGTTTTTCTTTTTTTTTGGGGGGGGGGGGCTCTATGACCAAGCTCAATGACAAAAGGGGACAGGGGGGCTTGTGCGTGGGTGCGTGGTCGGTCCAACCCAAGCCCAACGGCAGATTATCTATCTCTCGGGCCCTCCTTATCCCTTCCCTTATCTCTTCTCGGCGGCGAGCCCACTGTCCTTGTCCTTGGATCCCCTGGGCTGAACCAGCGGTCGGTGGCTCGGCGGCTCGGTACCAGGCCACCCTACCAGGTGGCCACGAGAACAGAAGAGAGCAGAGAGAGCAGAGAGCAGGGAAGGGGCTACAGGGAGCGAGACACTGGAAACATCAGCTGGAACATCAGCTGGAGCAGCGGCCCCGTGGCCCACGCAACAGCGGCCGTCGCTTATCGCTGCCACTGTCGTCCGGCGTCTTCTGGCGTGCGGGGCACCCCGACCCAACCAGTCACGCCAGCTGTTCTGTTCCGGCCACCACCCAACCCCCACCACTCACAACTCACATGCCCGCCCCGCCGCTCCGGCAATGAATGAATGACATGCAAACAAATTGTTCTGGCCATGCCCCGTGCCCGTGACTTAAAAGCCCTCGCCCGCCCGCCTGCGAGACGTTGTGTGATCTTGGGTTTTTTTCTTTTTTTTTCTTTTTCTTTTTCTTATTTCCCACTATTTTATTTCCTTCTCACACCTGCTTGCCAATTTCCAGACCTCCTTGGCCAATTCAAACTCTCTTCCCACCAACCCCACACCCAACTCCCGTCATAAGTCATGGTGAGTCTTCAGCAGAGCGCGCGCGCGACAGAGAGAGAGAGAGAGAGAGAGAGAGAGAGAGAGAGAAAAGCCCACATGGAGCTTTGACTGACCCGACGACGAATGCAGGCTTCACGAGAAGTTCTCTCCTCCCGAACGGAGACGGTACGATACGCCTCTTCTCGGGAACTCAGCTTCCTGCCGCCCGTGGGCCTCGTCCTATACTAACTGTCCCTCTTCCCTCCCCGCCAGCTCAGCAAGTACCTCAAGCTCGAGCAGAAGGGCTCCCTGATTGCCGAGTACGTCTGGATTGACGCAGCCGGCGAGACTCGATCCAAATCGAGGGTGAGTGCTCATGTTACAAAACCAACCCCTACACCAACCCCCCCCCCCCCCCCCCCTCTCCCCCATCCTCATCCTCATCCTCATCCTTCCCGGCAACCCAAATTTAGCCGCTCGCCGCTGCATCCGCCGCGCCACGGTCCAGATATGCCAGGACCAAACTGTGGGCAGAGCGCGCCGTTTTTGTTGTGTCGAGTCGGCTTTCGGGGACCGTGTTTTGCGTCATGGCTAACCCGGTGCCTCCCCAACCCGCCAGACTCTCCCCGCCAAGGAATACAAGCCTGAAGACCTCCCCGTCTGGAACTTTGACGGTTCATCAACAGAGCAGGCCCCGGGCGACAACTCGGACGTCTACCTGCGTCCCTGCGCCGTCTACCCCGATCCCTTCCGCGGCAGCCCCAACATCATCGTCTTGACAGAGTGCTGGGACGCCAATGGCGTTCCCAACAAGTTCAACTACCGCCAGGAATGCGCCAAGGTCATGGAGGCCTATGCCGAGCACGAGCCCTGGTTCGGCCTCGAGCAGGAGTACACCCTGCTCGACCACGACGACCGGCCCTTCGGCTGGCCCGTCGGCGGCTTCCCCGCTCCGTATGTCCTCTTCCGCCACGCGCCCGCCTTCCACAGCATCCCCCAGTGTCTCTCTCACGCAAAGGAGAAGAAACCATGTGCTAACCCCCCCTCCCCTGCTCCCCCTCCTCAGTCAGGGCCCCTACTACTGCGGTGTCGGTAGCGGCAAGGTCGTGATGCGTGACATTGTCGATGCCCACTACAAGGCATGCCTGTGTAAGTCGTCCCTCGCCCCTCCCCAATGGTCTCCTCCCGAGGAGAAACGTTCCGCTGACCGGATCAAACGACAGACGCCGGCATCCGAATTTCCGGCACCAACGCCGAGGTCATGCCCGGCCAGTGGGAGTACCAGGTCGGACCCTGCGACGGCATCAACAGTAGGGGGGGGGGGGGGGGGGGGGGGGGGGGGGGGGGGGGGGGGGGGGGGGGGGGGGGGGGGGGGGGGGGGGGGGGGGGGGGGGGGGGGGGGG
>JABAEC010000070.1:0-19372 GCA_013435705.1 Claviceps paspali | reverse complement strand
TCCGCCACGCGCCCGCCTTCCACAGCAGCCCCCAGTGTCTCCCTCACGCATAGGAGAAGAAACCAGGTGCTAACCCCCCCCCCCCCCCCCCCAGTGGGCGATGAGCTCTGGTGCTCGCGATTCTTCCTGGCCCGCGTGGCCGAGGACTTCGGCGTCAAGGTGTCCTTCCACCCCAAGCCCATCAAGGGCGACTGGAACGGCGCCGGCCTGCACTCCAACTTCTCCACCAAGGAGATGCGCGTCGACGGCGGCCTCAAGTTCATCGAGGAGGCCATCAAGAAGCTCGAGCCCTTCCACTTCGACTGCATCAAGGAGTACGGCGAGGACAACGACCAGCGTCTCACCGGCCGCCACGAGACCGGCTCCATCAACCAGTTCTCCTACGGCGTCGCCAACCGCGGCGCCTCGATACGTATCCCCCGCGAGACGGCCGCCAAGGGCTGCGGCTACTTCGAGGACCGTCGCCCGGCCTCCAACGCTGATCCCTACCGCGTGACCAAGATCCTCATGACGTCCATCTTTGGAAAGTTGTAGACGGAGAGGACGTGGTTATAGAGCTTTCTGACCTGGCGAGGGAACGGGTCACTTTTCTTCTTTCATATACTGTTTTCAAATAAAATAAAAAAAAACAAAGAATAATCTATAAATACTTGGGTACACATGCATGCATCTATGACGAAACCAAAATGAAAAAAAAAAAAAAAACCATCAAGAAAGGATCAACTTTTTTTGTTTTCTTTTTTTTTCTTCTTCTTCAACAGCTCCGGCCATCTCGTCCCGCGATCTAGACGTGGGTTTTTTATTTATTTATTTTTCAATCGTCTTGTTTGCATTGTGGCGTTGGACTGTGTTGGAGGGGGTGTCGTGGAAGTCACTTCCTCCATCTTGTTTATCCCTTTATCATCCAGAGACGTCGTCGTTTCATAGTTGGGGATGCGGTGACGGTTGGTTTACGCGCTGTGACGACTCGTCCTGGCAGCAGGGAAGGAAGTTGGGAAGAAGAAAAATCCCCAATGGCATGATGCATCCTCGTGTCTAATGAAGTGTAACTGCCCCCCGCCCCCTTCTTTCGTCGCCCGTCACCAGCACCAAGAGTGCGGTGCGAGCCTCGCCCCCCCCCCTTGGATTTGACGCTACTTGCCGAATCTGGTTTTCTCATCCTCCCCCCCGCATTTCCATTTCCTAGCATCACAATATGGAATTTGCCCACTCTCGTGTTATATTCCCTCCTCTTCACCCACCCCCTTGGCACGGGACCTACTACTAGTACTTACTCTGCGGCTTTCCTGTGTCTGGAAATAGGTTAGACGCAATGGTGACGACAAGCGGGAGGGGAGAAGAAGAAGAAGAAGAAGGAAAAAAGAAAAAAAGGAAAAAAGAAAAAAAGAAAAAGAAAACACATACTTGATGACGACGCGCTCGATGCCGTCCAGTCCCATGCGCAGAACATCCATCCTCGGGCCGTACGAGAACCGCACAAAGTGATGGCACGGGCTGTCGAACAGGTCGCGACGTCTCGAGGGGTTCAGATCGAAGAAGATGCCCGGCACGACAATCACCTTCTCCTCCAGACACGCCTGGAAGAAGTTGAGGCCGTCGGCGATGCTCTCTGGCAGGCCCTCGAGGTTCAGCCACCTTGGTTTCGTGGCTACGTCAGCTCATGTCCGGGGCGGTTGGGGGGCAATAAAAAAAAAAATCTGTCCCGCGAAAGGGGAAGGCGGGCAAGACAAGAGGAAGAAGCCTACAGGTAGAAGGTCGAGTCTGGCACGTATTTGATGACGAAGCCCATCTCGCGGAGGCGTCGGACGACGAAATCTCGCTTGTCCTGGTGGGGCGGAGACCGGTTAGAACATCAGGTGTAGTGTATATGCAAGGATGAACACTTGCGGGACGGCTTTGCTCGTTTTTGGGTCAAGACACGTACGCGGAAGTGGCTCTGGAGATGCACCATCTCGGTTTGGACCAGGGTCGGGTCCAGCATGGGAATGGCGGCATCCTGGAACGCGTGGCATGCGCCACCATCCAGATAGCTGCCGCAGGAGCCGATGCTGCGTCTGGGGTCAGAATACATCTAGCATCTAGGACACGTGGAGAGAGTGTGTGTGTATGTGTGGGGGTGGGGGGACGTTGTGTCTTTTCCTCCTTGGAGCTTTGTGACATACGCGGCAATGTATTCTAAAACAAGTCAGCTTTTTTTTTTTTTTTGTTTTTTTTCGAACTCGTCACTCTCAGAAAATGTTTGGCCCTCGTCATCCACGTACCCTTGGGTCCCAGGATCCAGGCGATCCGCCACCCGGGAAGCCGGAAGCGCTTGGTCAGGCCGTCAATAATCAAAACGTCGTCCTCGTCGACGTCCTCGACGTTTTCGGCCGCCGAGATGGTGGTGCCGTCGCAGTTGCTGGTGTAGTTGTACCCAGAGTAGAACTCGTCGCTGATGAGGGTGGCGCGGCCGCGGCAGATGTCCTGGATCTCTGCCAGCTCCGGGTTGGCCACGACTCGGCCCGTGGGATTTCGGGGATTCGACGTCAGGATCACAGAGGTTCCGCGCGAGATTTCCTCGGCGATCTTGTCGGGGTGGATGTGGTAGCCGTCCTCCTCGGACAGAGGGACGGGAATGGCAGCAAACTGGGAACGTGTACGGACGGACATGACGGTGTCAGCCACTTACTTCCCCCTCCGGGATGGGGAAGAGAAAAGAAAAGGAAAGGAAAGGAAAAAAGACAGGACAAAACAGACGTTTTTAAACAGACTCAGCATTTCATTGTAAGCCGTGTAGTCAGGCAAGAAGAAGCTGAGGTACGAGTTGCCGAGCACGGCGGCGATTCGAATAAGACCTGCGCGACCGCCGGGGACGATGGCGACGTTCTCCCAGGTGTACTGGCTCTCCTTGCCCTTGCGATGCATCTCGTTGTACAGCTTGGCGACGGCCTCGCGCAGCGGCTTGATGCCGGCGGTCGGACCGTATTCTCGCGCGGCGACGGATATATCAATGGTCTCGGGACGCTTGAAGCAGCCGGCGATGTCGTCTTCTACCTCGGGCGCGCCCTGGCCGAGGTTGGCCCAGGAATCAGGGTCTTCGAAGAAGCCGAGTTCGGCGGCGCGCTCCGTGCACCAGATGACACCGGTGGAAGCTCTGCTGGCATCGAGGCCGGCGTGCGGAAGATGGCCTTCGTGGGCATTGCGGAACTGGCGATGGGCCTTGGATTGGACCTCTGGGCGATGTCATTAGCGAACCAGGACAGACAGGGTGATTTTTTTTTTTCAATAAAGAAATTGATGAGTAAAATAAGACACGGCAGCTTGAGCGCTCGCTGCGCAGTATCATCAATCTTTGTTCTCTTCTTTTCCCGTGTGGAGTGTTTGGTTTCGGTTTCCATGGCCATAAAGTGTGGTCGCAGTGCGGGATATTCAGCAGCGGGGAAGAGGAGGAGGGGCTGAAGTTGACAAAGTTGACCGTCGATCTCTCTTTATAAAAAAAAAAGAAAAAGAAAACCACACTGCCAAGACTGCGACCTCGGACAAGTACACAGAGCAAGGTCTTTGATGAGAGAGAGAAAACAAAAAGAAGGAGAAACCAAGGTGTATGTTTTCTGTCTCTCTCTCTCTCTCCCTCTCTCTCTCTCTCTTCCTCTCTCTGTGCCCACATCTGGCCTCGGAGAAAAGAAAAAGAAAAAAAAAGAAGAAGAAGAAAATGTCATCAATCGCGAGCAAGCTTACCGTTGACACCAGGCTCGGCATTGCTGAACCGCCGAGCTCGTGGTTTGGGAGCGCCGGTGTGGCGGTTGAAGGAGAACTTGCGGCCACCAAACATGACGGCTGGTAGATGATGATGAGCTCGGTCAAGAAGAAATGGCAACGGCTATTTCTCGTTTTGCAGCTTTGGGAACTCCAGCAAGTAGAACCGGGCGGATGGCTCCCAGGGTTTCGCGGGAGGAAGAGGATGTCAATGAGACGGGAGGGGAGGTTCGAAACGAGAAACGAGAAGAGGAAGAAGAGGAAGCGGAAGAGGAGAAAAAGAAAAAGAAGAGAACACAAGTTAAAAAAAACCTGCCGCAACAGAAGCGAGAGCTTGTTCCGCCGGCAAGGTGGAGAGATCAGGCGCGGCTTTGGGCAGTTATAAGTGGCACGCCACCGTCTTTCTGCTCTCCATCCATTTATTATTACCTCGACACCAGAAACTTCGTGGGGATCCCGTGTCAATGCTTGAAGTGGGGTTTGGAAGGGGAGACGAGAGAGGAGAGAGGGGGGGGGAGGTCCAGTTTCTTGCGAACAGCCAGTGACGGACAATTTCTCTCTTCTTCTTGGATCCTTTTTTTTTTATTCCCTTTGTTATTCTTCTCCTTCTCCTGGTTGGTCGTGGACCAATGCAAAAAAAAAAAAAAAAGGGGAGAGGGAAAGAAGGCGGGAAAAGCGGTCCGTCGCACAAGTCGGAACTCGGATGGCGCTGAGACAAAAGAAACGTGTTTGTTTTATTTCATTTTCTGTTCATTTTCTTTTATTCATGGTTTTTTTTTTGTCTCAAGAAACGTGAGATCAAGGAACAAGGCGGGTAAAGAAAAAAAAGGGCGGTGGTGGCTGGATTACTGTGGGCAGATGAAATGAACCCCCCGACTTGAGGATGGAGAAAATCGCCGTTGGGCAGGGAGGGGACCAATGGCGAGCGAGGCTACCTTTTGTAAGCGTGGCCGGGGCGAAAAAATACCGGGGAAGAGGGGAGGGGGAGAAAGTGGTTATTTTGTTGTTTTCTTTCTTGATTCTCGTTTTCGTCTCCGTTTTCGTTTTCGTTTTCGTCCGTTGAAGCCGTTTGGAATCGTGGACATGAGAAATGCGAGCAATCGCACGGGATTCAGCAAGGGGGGGGGGGGGGGGGGGGGGAAAAAACCCCCCCGTTGTTGCAGTGGAAACANNNNCGCTGGCCCCCCCCCCCCCCCCCCCCCCCCCCCCCCCCCCCCCCCCCCCCCCCCCCCCCCCCCCCCCCCCCCCCCCCCCCCCCCCCCCCCCCCCCCCCCCCCCCCCCCCCCCCCCCCCAAAAGACCGCCCAGTTGTTGCAGTGTCATCAGTCCTGCCGGCTGGCGCATGCAATATGCAATGCAGGTGTCGACGGCTGGCTTGGCTTGTCTCATACTGTATGTATGTCGCTTCTCGCGAGTGCGACGTCAGATCGGCAACTCGGCATGGCTGGTCCCTGGGTGACGGGTGACGAAGGGAAAGCTTAGTTTCACTATTGCCATTGCCATTGCCTTCACCACAGAACGCAGTACGCACAGCATGCCAGCTTGCTACTATGTACTGTGTACTTGCCTTTCTGCGTCCCGGGCAAGAAGTGGGGCTCTCCCGCAAGCGCGGGTCGTGATTCGTGGGCCAGTTTCAACGACAAAAAAAAAAGCATCCCAGGAGTTACTACTACTACTAGTACTTCCTCACACTCGCCTCTTTAACCAAGCTAAATGCGCGCTGTATAGATACGTGACAAAACATGGGCTTGCGATTGTGCCCCCCGTGCCCATCGGACAGTGCTACTTCCAAATCAACAACTACGCAAATTACAGATTGAATGAAGCAACAACCGGCCGCTTCCCCCGCACCAAAAAAAAAAAAAACTAAAAAAAAACTCCAAAATCTCTAGAACCTTCCATCGCATATACCTCCCCCCTCCCCTTCCCCGCGGCCGTCGACGACAACCTCAAATAATACCCA
Source organism: Claviceps paspali (assembly GCA_013435705.1). NCBI lineage: Eukaryota > Fungi > Ascomycota > Sordariomycetes > Hypocreales > Clavicipitaceae > Claviceps > Claviceps paspali. Next base: position 13,675 of record JABAEC010000070.1, on the reverse strand, counting down.
ATGTCCCTCCGCCTCCATCGCGCCACGCGCCTCACCACACGATACCTCTACGCCGCCATGTCCTCTCTCCCGCACACATCTCCCGCGCCCTCCAGCCCGAGCGGCGAAGCTCGTCCGGATTCCCACCCCCAAGCACCGCAACATGACGTGCCCGCCGACACCACGAGCGCGCCAGCCATCAACAACCGTGCGCTGCCGGCCCCGGACCACGCCGACGCGACAGCCACAACCAAGCTCGATGTCTCGGGCGGCGGATCGAGCGTCAAGCTAGACCACCTGGGCCCTCTGGTCGTCAACGTCGACGGGACCATGTCCCGCATCGGGAACTGGGCGCAGTTGGCACCCATAGAGAAGGAGAATGCGCTGCGCATCCTGGCCAGCAGGAACAAGCTGAGGCTGGAAGCGCTGAGGAAGAAGAAGCAGCAGCAGGAGGAGGAGGAGAAAGGCGGGGATTGAGAAAGGGGGAAAAGAAAATGGCGCTTTAGATGCGTCAACAAGACCGGGCATCGCATCGCAGATACCAGTGACCATCAGGCGATACGCTTTGATGACATAGAGGCATATATGAACATACAACACGATTCGTAGATGGATGTTTGGACAGCCTATTATTTTTTTTTCTCCCTTGTTCAAAGACGCCTGCCGGTGCATCTTGTGTAGGAAAGACCATGTCAACCACTGCCTCCCCTTCCTGGAGAACAAGAGGATATACATGATGCACGCTGCAGGTGTTGACAGTACTGTATTATAGAGAGTCATAGAAGCTGTGGCATTGTCTAACAAACGCATGAACATGACCTTCATAACCAGCTCACAAAAGAAAGAAAGAAAAAAGAAAAAAAAAAACACCGCCCAGTGTCCATCTAAAAAAGATGCACGTATGTAACTTTCCTCTCTGGTCCCCTTGTCCCTTCGCCTGGGACCGGGACTGGAACCTCTCTATCTCGCTTGTCCGGATTGTAGCCACCGCTCGTGCATGACAACGTCATCTTCTACAAGACGACTGCGGACAAGTGAGGGGGGGAGGTAGATATGAAATGAGCGAGGAATAAAATGAATAAAGGGACAAAACCACTGATAAACGCCGTGACCTGTTGAAACGTTGAAACGCCAGCCCTGCCCACCCAGTAACGACCATCTTTCTAAGCCACCACGTGGTCCGCCCTCACACACATGTCATCACATCATATGGTCACAAAAAAAAAAAGTGTACCTCACATCCTTCCCAACACTCAACACGAGAGAGGGGCAAGATTAGGTCGGCACGGGTCCCGTTATCGGTCATCCTGTGCAGACTCGGACGTCGATGACTCGGCCTTGACCTTTGTCTTCTTGGCAGCATGCTTGGTGAACTCCTTCCACAGGGCCGTGATGTCGTCGCTGCCCTCGTTCTTTTCGACGAGAAGGTTCTTGAGCCACTTGTTCTCCGTCTCCAGCTGGGACACCTTGTTCTCCAGGGCAGTCACCTTCTCCGTCATCTCCTTGGCTGATTTTTCCAAGGCCTGCTCGCGCTGCTTCTTCTTAATGCGGAAGCGGGCGCTGGCGGCCGTGTTTCGACGGCGCTTGTCCTCTTCTGCGGCGACGCGAGACGTATCCTCAAAGTTCAGCTGCTGGCTGGAGGGGGTGGAGGCGGGAGCAGCGGGCATGGTATCCGAATTCCTCTTGGTGCCGGCAGCGGCATTACCTTGGCGGAATTGAGGCTGCTGATGCGGCATCTGGACGTGACTGGGTTGGAGGGGCGGGAGGGGATGAAACTCCTGCGCAACCTCCGGAAACCCGTTCAGGGGAGGGGCAACGTAGGTATCGCTAAAGTCAGGGAAGGTGAAGTTGTCTGTTGCGCGCTCATGACGTTAGCCCTCCATTTCCACATCGTCTGAACGGAGCATATTATCTGCGGTTGCGAGGACAGCTGCAATGTGTAAAAATGTTTCCGCTTCTGAACTCGAGAGACGGCAACGGCAGCAGGCCGTCATCATCAAATATCAAAGGGCGGCTCCGGCTCGCGAAGGTGACAGACATGTGAGGCCAGCTGACTGCAGCCAGCCAGCCAGCCAGCCAACTCTGCATGCATGCGGCCGGCCGGCCGGCGCGCAGACAAATCACGAGGAATTGCGCCATCGCTGACCATTTGCAGTCAAGTGCCGGCCCCCACATGCTCCACTCCTGGCACATGAACGCTGCGACAAGGTTTGGTGGGAAAAAAGAAAAAATAGAGAAAACAAAGAAGGAACAGATGCAACCGCAAAGGGGCAATGAGTGCAGCGAGTGTTGCACAAGAGGCAAGAGGTAAAAGGCAGAAAGGGGAAGCAAGTGTGCATATTATGTGATTCGAAGAAGCGATGGCTTGCTTTTCTTGAAGACCTCGCCATCGAGAGGTCACCAAGCACGAGGAAAAATACCTCGTCTTCGAGGGGGATGAAAGACAGACAAGTTACAACTCACTTGACATAAAGTCCAGGTCGGGCAAATCAACCATGCTCGCTTGGACGGGGGTCGTGTCTTCAGAAACCGTCGAAGAGTCGCCCTTGATGGGCTGTGCTTGGAAGTCCGTGTTCTGACCAGAGTCGAAGTCGAAGAACTGGGTGTTCGTGAAGAGTGCCAAGTCGTCCTCCATGTTGAAGCCATCCTCAGCAGAAACGGTGGTGGTATCCTGCGGGCTGATGGTGTTGAGGTCGCGAAGATAGGCCGACACGTTGGGAAGATGCCGCCCTGTATACGTCGACATTGTGGCGGGATGGTTCGAGGTTCGTAATTACCGTAAATGTCGTTGCAATATTTCCAGTGAAGGAGAAGAGTGTGAAAACAAATGGGCACCGATTATCCGAGACTGGGATCGACCGGTTTTTTGTGTTTTTTTTTTTTTTTTTGGACTCCTACTCCTTGTTTCGCCCGACGAGGAATCTCTTTTCTTCCGGTGTGAGAGAGATGGTCAGGAAGCGACAACCTGAATAGCCTGTGGGCGATGGAAGGCAGTAGACAGGTCTGCGGCAGTCGAAGCGTCAATTGATTTCGACACGGGCTGCGGTAGTTTTGAACAAATGCAGCTTGTTGTACAATGTGAGACGAGCGACGAGACCAGGTTCGTGGTGGTGGCAATGGATGATGACGGGTGCAAGTTGGGCACGAGTTGCCGGACCGATTGATTATGGACTTGCTACTTGCTGTGGGCTTCGTAGGCTAAATGGCCGCCTGGAAGTGCGCTTCCTACGTTTCAGCCGAGGGGTAGCCGAGGGGGGCAGCCGACGACGACATGAAAAATCCCCACTCGACGAAAGCACGTAGCGCTTAGTTGAGGGCATTCATTCTTTTAGCCGTAAATAGAGAAGGCGATCCGATTGCCTCGGGTTGTGGATGCTGCTTAGAAATCAGGACTTTTTTCTCATTCTCTTTTCTTTGGGTCGGAGGGCCCGCCGTGAGCGTGCAGATGTCGGCCAATCACAGCCGGCCATTCAGCCTTATCTTTGTCAATTTCCATTACGCCCTCATGATGCTGAACGCGGCTTCTTCTCCTTCTCCTTCTCCCTGTGAAACAACAACTATTGGGTTAGGTTAGCCGCCCCCGCCCAAACCATGTGGTTCGTCGTCTCGCGAATCGTGATTGGATCCCTGTCTGCAGAAACTGGCCCTGCCCCCGCCCGCCGCCACACACACACACATTCTCGCAGTTCTTAGTTCATGCAACGCCCATGTGCGAAGGGATTTGTACCAGATGTACCACACGAGAGACGAGACGAGAAGCCCGATTCATCCCCCATGGCGTGCGAACAGAACAGACTTCTGCGGCAGTCAATGCGGGTACTTGGTTCCGGGGTACATGATTTTGCCAAAATGCATACATAGTAAGCGTTCCGCGAGGCTGGGCATGATGAGTTATTTACTGCGTGCCACAACCGGCGGTCAAGGAAAGTCACAACACATCAACGCCCAGGTAAAAGGGCCGGTACCGCCAGCCTTTTTGTTACTAGGCGCAGGATTTCTCTTCGCTAGCCCGCATCTGTGGGCTCACCGCGAGCATGTCTACATAGGACGTGTCTGTCTTCTGTCTTGATAGCAATGACGCAATCACGGTCCTTTATCATTGGTCTTGGGGTGGCCAGGGAAGACATGGAATCCAAGAGTGTGTCCTAGTAACTTGTGTTCACTTGGGAGTGATGGCGGTCTCATCGTTTGTAACCCGCCATATCATGACTAACCCTACACCCAGCACCAGATTCTCTGGGCATCCTCAACGGTGTTTCCAGGGCCCCAAGAACTGCGCAGCCGATGGGATGGATGTTGCAAGTCGGACAAACCGGTTCCAATGTCCCCACGCTCAAGCCGGGCAGGAGCCACGGCCTATGGACAATAGATACTAGTAGATAGGTGGAAGACAGGCCGTTGGTTCGTATGAGCTTTTTCGCCAATCGGCTTAGACGGCTTTAGGAAAGCAAGCGCGCTTGTTGACCCTGGCTACACATTACAAGACAGACGCAACGCAAACTGAGAAGTGAAAGTTAAAAAAAGACAAAAACAAAGACCATCAGTCAGAGATGCATGATGAACCATTGGGCTATCAGATGCATAATAGGTGTCACAGTAGAAAATATGAAATACGTTGCCTCGACAGGATCCGAAAGAATAATTTCGGCAATCACACTCGGATGGCCAAGCTCGTGCAGAAATCCAACCCGTCTCATGGCGTGGTATGGTACATAAGAGAGAAGGAAGGAGAGAAGGAAAGAAGGAAAGGGAAAAAAAAAAAGAGGATAAAAAAAAACCATTAAATGCCTTGTCAATCGTCTGCGTACAATCAAGTGGTTCCATGATAGCGGGCATATGTTCTTGCCGAGGTTGTCAAGTCCCGATGGCCGGATTTTAACTTGTGCGTCGTCAGATAATGACGATTTCCGCGTTTGATACGCATAGAGATACGGTGGTCGAGGAAACGTGGAGGTGGGGAAGACAGACGCGTCGTGGCTGCCAGATGGTGTCAATTGACCAATTACCAATAACTTGACACCCGCTAATTATGACCAAGTCCACCGCCTTCCACCACTCAGTCAGTCGCATTTCAATGCGCCTTTGTTGTTTGGTGGGGCGGCCTGGCAGCCGACATCTTCATCTTCCATCTCCGTCTTCCATCTGCGACCTTGAACAAACACCTAGACAAGCCTCGTTACCTAGTCTGCTTTGATCCACTTCACCCAGGGACGAGGTGATCTCTCTTCCATTGCTGTCTAACATGCCGCTGCTTCGCTCATGCATCTCTTCTTCCTGAATGAAACCCACCGCGTCGCGCGCTCTCTGGCTCTACGCTTCGCCTTGCCATGTCCCGCCTCTCCATCGCCAGCAAATCCCGTCTCCCGTCCTCTCTGCGCGTCGAGTCCTCCAACACAGCCATCGTCAAAATCATCAGCCGCCTATCGCGCGATGCCCTCATTCTTCTCGCCCTTGACTGGCTAGACAGTCAGTCTCTGTCTTTCACAGCGCCCTACTTGGCCCCGCCGAGCGCCGACGACGACGACGACGATAACAACAACAACAACAACAACACTCCACCAGATGATGCGACAGACCTTTATCCGCCCTGTCGATCTATTGAGGAACTTCGAAATCTATACAAGGACTTGCAAGACCAGAGGGGCTCTCGTCGCGATGTGGTCAGCCGCATCCTCGAGGGCGATTGGCGCCACGGCCTTACGCTCTATCAGCTTGCTATGATTGACCTGACTTACCTGGATGAGCATCCTACGTCGCAAAAATGGACCGCGTACAAGATACAGCCTCTGATTCTCCCAGACAAGAACGTCGACGACGACGGTGCGGTTAGGGTGGACGAGAAGAGCCTCAGCTTGCCGCGGTTCCATCCCTCAACCTTCTTGCAGAGTCTGCAGGAACAAGTCCTTCCCGACATCAAGGCGCACTACCACTTTTTCCGGCCCAAGAAGTTGCCGCTTCTCCTTCTGCGCATCTTCGCCATCGAGTCCCCGTACAACACCGAGCTGGCTCTGTCGGGTCCCAATGCCGGCGGCAACACCACCAACTTCAGTTCGTCGCGCACCATATATCTCGCCTTCCCCAACGGATCGCCAGCCCTGTACATCACGAGAGCGCAGGCCACAGGCCCGATAAGTCACGGCGAATCCAAGAGCCTTCACAGCCTCATCGCGAATGGCGTGCCGCAGGCCCTCTCACGGCCTCGCGAGCGGTACACGATCAAGCCCACCAGCCTCGTGAGCAGGAACCTCGAGGCCATACTGGACAAGAGAGGATCTGGGCGCAGCAACGCGGCTGGCGGCGGCTGGAGCATCTACGCCAACGAAAAGGACAAGAAGTCCCCGCTGGATTCGGTCCTTCCCACGCCTCCGCTGTCAAGGGAGTCGTCCCTCGCTGCCGGCCAGAAACGCCAGCGGCCACTATCGCAGCATCAGCGGGCGGCGAAGCGCGCCAAGACGGTTGCCAAGGCTCGGTTCGGAGACTCGGCCCTCATGATGGACGGGAAGGGTGTCGAAAAACTCGACATCATCATGCAGGATCCTTACCCGCCGATAAATGGCGTGTACGTGCAGGATTCCGAAGACGACGACGACCGGAACAACAGACGGACGGATCGGCGAAAGAGCAAGGTGGACGCGGCGCTGCGGCAAGCGCTCGGCGACAAACCCGGAGAGGATGAAGACGACGATGACCGGGATTCTTCACGGTGGTCGCCTCTCGTACGGATCAACTTTCATGGACCCCATGTGTTTGCCGGGATACGTCAGCTTGTCGAGGCAGGCATCGTGGATGGCGAGCGCATGCCGGGGTGGATGACGGGGGAAGATTCTGTGACGACTGGTGTAGTACGACATGGACTGATACGAGGGCACAAGGGCTCAGGTTTATGATATTTATGTTTTTTTTTTTTTTTTCATTCATCTCACACTGGTGTTTGGTTGGGTGGTTTTCTATTCTAGGCTCGACCGCGGCGGGCATGTCAGATGGATCTTTTTTTTTTTCCTTCTTCTTCTCTTGTTTTTTACTACTATTCCAATAGCATAGCGAGCAAACAAATGGTATTTGTGTATGTTGTCCATGCGGTTCTTCTTTCTACGTCTATATTGTCTCGTCTAGACCAAACACACGAATGCTATTTCTCCATGCCGCCTCGCAGACTTCCTCAACGCTCACATCCTTGATGGCCGCCACAATCGTAGCCACCCTCTCAATCGTGCATGGCTCGTTCCTCCCTTTGACCATGGCACCCTCCTCCCACTTTTCCTTCTTGACAACCTTGAACCTATCGGGGACAAGTGGCTCCTTCTTCTGGTTCTTCTTCCTCTTCTGGTTCTGTTCTGCCACAGGGGGGGCCGGCTCCGCGGCTGTGCCATCCTGCGCACCCCCCTGCTGCTGCTGCTGCTTCTCAAGCAGGTATCTGAAGCCCTCGTGGCTGGGCCGGACTTCGCACCACGGCCCGTCCGTCTCAATCATGATCCTATCGAGGCGCACCGCCCGCACGACCTCGCAGTTCTCGGCCGTCTTGAAGCTGCACCCGTTGATGCCGATGTAGAGTCCCATATCCATCAGCTCCCTCATCTCGTCCAGCGTGCCCGTGAAGCTGTGCACCACGGCCCCCCTCTCCAGCCCCGCGAGGTCATTCCCGAAGGCTTCTCTCAGAAGGCGCACGAAGTCGGCGTGCGCGGCTCTCGAGTGCAGGAACAGGGGCAGCTGCGGGCGCAGCGAGGCCGCCACCTCGAGCTGCGCCGCGAACGAATACCGCTGGATGACGCCGTTGCAGTAGTTGAGGCGGTCGTAGTCGAGGCCGAACTCGCCCATAGCCACGAGACGACCGGGTTGCTTGGACCGGGCCTCTTCCACGAGGGACGTCAGCTGCGCGATGGCGCTCGCTGACGCCTGCGGGTCGGGGAGGTGGGATTCCGGCATGGGGGCGTGGGCATCTGCTTCACAGGGTGTCGCGTGCTCGGTGCCGCTGTCGCTGCTGTTCTTGTTGACGTCCGGGCTGCCGAAGATGGCGCTGCTGCAGGGGTGGATGCCTGCGGTTGCGTAGCATGTGCCGGCTTTGGAGGAGTCAGTCGAGCTTGAGGATTTTGATCGGAAAGGCGGGGGTGGGTGATTTACGGTACTCTTCACTTAGTTTGAGGGCGTCGCGGGAGCTTTGGAAGCAGGAGCCGGTGATTATGAGCTTGCCGCAGCCTACTTGACGGGCGCGGTCGATGACGCCGGCCAGGTCATCTGGGTGCTTCTGGTGTCCGTGGTAGCGGCCTCTGAAGATGGGATCCGAGAGATTGATGCCGATCTAATGTGCCGTCAGTCGCCTGTTCGTCGTGTCGAGATGGGAGGAGAGGGAGGAGATGCTGGGTGTTTCCCCCTGCCTTCTCTTTCATTGTTCACATGGCGACGGCGGACCTTACATCTACGTATCTAGGGGTATATGTAGGAGGGGTTTCGGACGGCGAGGGCTGTGTTGCCATGGTTGCCATGTGAAGCAGAGGACGGGTGAAACGAGGTTTGGAAGAAAACAGCCTATACCGCAGGGCTCCGGGAATCATGGAGGCTGTTCTTCCTCCGACTCCCTACACTGGTATGGTGGTTCCTACGACTTTGCGAATGTGGACGTCCGGACACAGTGTATTTTTTGGACAACATACGCACTGTGTTGTGTCTGATATATATGGTATTGCACGTGACTCCGCGCACCGCGAATGGTTCACAAAAGTGGAGACGTCATTGAAAAATCCGTTGAAAACTTGCAAATTGCCATGACCTCTGAGAGATGAAGAGCCTTTGCAAGCTAAAGTACATTGGCAGTGATTCCCGAATTCCTCTCCTGTGTTTGCTCCTCCCTTAAGAGGGGGTTCGCCAGGGGATACAGAATAAACAAACAAGATTAAAAAAAAAAAAAAAACCCCCCCCCCGCCGTTTGTCTTTTTCTATTTCCCTGGCTGGCTGACTCATATTTACCAAGGCTCGGCGTGGGGCTCGGGCCTTGTTTGTCGCGCTAGCAACCGACTGGACGCGTCTAGTGCGGTGCAAAACACGCGTTGCACTTAAGAAGGGGGCCTCCTTTGCCCCGTCGAACCCGCGTCGCTTCTCCTTCGACTCTGCACACAAACCAGCAAACCACTTCACTTCCCTGGTCGACAAAGTTTCTTCTCCGTCTGGACAACTCATTCGGCGATCTTATTGCTTGCTCGTCTTGCTTGTGCTCTGGTAGACACTTGCCGGAGGCGAGAGCTTTGCATTCCTCCTTCTTTCCTCTCCTCCTCTCCTCCCCTTCCCCCCCCCCCCCCCCCTCTCCACCCCTATTTCTGCCCCTCACATCAGCCGCTCTCCGTCGGCAGGGGCTGCATCGTCACAATGTTTGTCAGAAAGCGAGGTGAGTCAAAATTTCGGTCCGGTGGTTTCTGTGCTTTTCTTCTTCTTCTTCTTCTTCTTGCTGACTCTCGCTCCAGATGGTCGCCAAGAGCGCGTCCAATTCGACAAGATCACTGCTCGTGTCTCCCGCCTGTGCTATGGTTTGGATGCCGACCATGTAGATCCTGTAGCAATCACTCAGAAGGTTATCTCGGGTGTATACGGCGGTGTCACGACAGTGCAGCTGGACGATCTGGTGAGTAGCTCACGCTGCTTGTTGAGCACTATTGCAAATGAACTGTGGAAACGCAAAGAGCTAATCATTTTTTGTCGCCATCGTCTAGGCCGCTGAAACCGCTGCCTACATGACGGTCACCCATCCCGACTACGCCGTTCTTGCGGCCCGTATCGCCGTCTCCAACCTGCACAAGCAGACCAAGAAGCAATGGTCCGCTGTTGTGAGCGACCTCTATCACTACGTCAACCCCAAAAATGACCGTCCGTCGCCCATGATTTCGAAAGAGACGTACGAGTGCGTCATGAAGCACAAGGAAGAACTTGATTCTGCCATTGTTTACGACAGAGACTTCAACTATCAGTACTTTGGATTCAAGACGCTGGAACGATCATATCTTCTCAAGCTCAACGGCAAGATTGTCGAGCGACCTCAGCACATGATTATGCGTGTTGCAGTCGGCATCTGGGGAGACAACATTGAACGCGTTTTGGAGACGTATCACCTCATGTCGAGCAAGTTATTCACACACGCGTCGCCCACACTCTTCAACGCCGGTACTCCTCAGTGTCAACTGTCTTCCTGCTTCTTGGTTGACATGAAGGATGACAGCATTGACGGCATATACGACACTCTCAAGACCTGTGCTCTGATCTCCAAGATGGCTGGTGGCATCGGCCTCAACGTCCATCGCATTCGTGCTACCGGTTCCTACATCGCCGGCACCAACGGCACATCTAACGGCGTCGTCCCGATGCTTCGTGTCTTCAACAATACCGCCCGATACGTCGATCAGGGCGGCAACAAGCGACCCGGAGCCTTTGCCATCTACTTGGAGCCCTGGCACGCAGACGTGTTCGAGTTTCTCGATCTGCGAAAGAACCACGGCAAAGAAGAAGTTCGCGCTCGCGATCTCTTTCTCGCCCTGTGGATTCCTGATCTTTTCATGAAGCGTGTCGAAAAGAATGGCGATTGGACCCTCATGTGCCCCAATGAATGTCCCGGCCTGGCTGACTGCTATGGCGACGAGTTCGAGGCTCTCTACGAAAAATACGAGCGCGAGGGCCGTGGTCGTAAGACGATTCGTGCCCAGAAGCTTTGGTACTCCATCCTCGAGGCCCAGACCGAGACGGGCAACCCCTTCATGCTGTACAAGGACGCCTGCAACAGAAAGAGCAACCAGAAAAACTTGGGAACGATCCGCAGCTCCAACCTCTGCACTGAGATCGTCGAGTACTCCGCCCCTGATGAGGTCGCTGTCTGCAACTTGGCCTCTCTGGCCCTGCCGGCCTTTGTTGACTATGACGAAGGCCGCTACGACTTCCAAAAGCTCCACGAGGTGACTCAGGTGGTCGTTCGTAATCTTAACAAGATCATTGACGTCAACCACTATCCCATCGAAGAGGCCCGCAACAGCAACATGCGACACCGGCCCATTGGAGTCGGTGTCCAGGGTCTCGCCGACGCCTTCCTCGCTCTGCGCATGCCCTTTGAGTCCCCCGAGGCGCGCGAGCTCAACAAGCAAATCTTTGAGACCATCTACCACGCTGCTCTGACGGCCTCTCTCGAACTGGCCAAGGAGCAGGGCCCCTACTCGACGTTCAAGGGCTCTCCCGCGTCAGAAGGTATCCTCCAATTCGACATGTGGAACGTCAAGCCCTCTGACCTGTGGGAATGGGACGAACTGAAGGGGCAGATCAAGGAGCACGGTATCCGCAACTCGTTGCTGCTCGCGCCCATGCCCACTGCCTCGACCTCCCAGATCTTGGGTAACAACGAGTGCTTCGAGCCATACACGTCCAACATTTACCAGCGCCGTGTCCTGGCCGGTGAGTTCCAGGTCGTGAACCCCTGGCTCCTCAAGGACCTCGTCGACATGGGTTTGTGGTCCGACGCGATGAAGAATCGAATCATTGCCGAGAACGGCTCCATCCAAAACATCCCCAACATCCCCGCCGATATCAAGGCTCTCTACAAGACGGTTTGGGAGATTTCCCAGCGCCAGATCGTTCAGATGGCGGCTGATCGTGGAGCCTTTATCGACCAGTCCCAGTCTCTCAACATCCACATGAAGGATCCCACCATGGGCAAGATCACGTCGATGCACTTTGCCGGCTGGAAGCTGGGTCTCAAGACGGGCATGTACTACTTGCGCACACAAGCTGCTGCCGCGCCCATTCAGTTTACCGTAGATCAGCAGGCGCTGCTGGTTGCCGACTCTGCTGTCAGCAAAGACAGAGTGCCGAAGAAGAGGACAGCTCCTGCTGGCACCAGCTACACGTCTGCCATGTCATCTGTGCCTCGGGCAGCGCGCACCAAGGGCGAGGAAGGCGGCGGCCGCGGCAACAACGACAACAATGACAACCACGACAACAGTAAAATGTCCGTCGACGCTAACGGCGTGCCGACTCCAAGCACCACGCCCCCACCGGCCGCTGTCTCGAGAACCATTGCATCTCCCAGCAAGCCCGCCATCATGAAGGCTGACGTCGAAGAAGGTGACAGTCCCAAGGTTCTACCAACAGAGCCTTCGGAAAAGATAGGAGACGAAGAGCTTGTCGAGCCCGGCACCAAGCGCGAGGGACAGTCGGAAGATGGTGACAAAGACAGCGAGGAGCGCGAGCGGGACATTTATTCTGAAGCAGTTCTTGCTTGTGAGTGCCACCCGATCAACTGTAAGACAGACCAATGTTTCAACTACTAACAGTGACACGTTTCAGGCAGCATTGAGAATCCCGAGTCCTGCGTCATGTGCAGCGGATAAACAACTATGCACGGGGGAAGACGGGCATTGAATGCTCGCAGAACAGATGGGGACATGATGGTTTCCTCGACAGAAATGAAGTTATATCATGATGGATGACGAAGATGGGCTATGAAAGCACGCAATGGGGATTTTGCTGCATAATACGGCCTTTGTTGTTTTTCTTTCTTTCTTTCTTTTTTTTTTTCGTTTGTTGCGTTGAAGGGGACATGACAGCTTACCGACTTGGTATCATGATTGAGCAAAAGTATGCTGCTCTCCCCTTTACTCTCCCCAACTCTTTGCGCTGGTCAGTACAATTGTTTTTTTCTTCTTCTATGTTTGGGGATCATGGTTTCGTTGTCTGTGTTTTCACGGTTGTCAATTATAGTATGGTTATTGTTTGTGAGATAATATGTGGCGCGTATCTAGATGTAGACATGGCAATTCTTTTGCGTAGGTATATTTTTGTTGTACAACGGCGCAAAGGAAGAGTGCGCGTATAGAATTGATTCGTGTATGGGTTCCTGATGCGTATGACGATGCTCGTGTCTACGTTACGTACAGTAGCATCTTGCAGGAGGTTGTCGAGGAGCACCAATCACAGGTTCCTGTTCACAGGGGACACCCGGACGGATGTCATGGTTTGATTGGGAGGGAGACAAGGGGTCTATTTGTGTAGTGTACTACTATGCAGTACTAGTAGTTTGTCTATCTTACACGGCCATCACTTCGTGCGAATCGGATGCGCGAGATGGGTCTATGTCGGCGGAGGGGTTTGATATTTGGTTTTGAAACGGTGGTTATATATATATATATATCTAACGGGAAGGGGTTTTATTTTATTTTAATTCCTGTTTGCTTTGATGTTGATGTTGTTGTACTACTATTTAGTACTATGCACATACGTAGTATGTTGCTATGTGATATCAGGGATGCATGCATGCGCGCGTGTGAAGTGGATGCAGGATGCAGAGAGAGGAGGCCTGCGCTATTTCCGAATGCAGGCTTGTTTCCGTCACGCGAGCTTGTCGTCTGTCTTCCCGCCTTCCCTTTCGCTTCTATTCCCCCTCAGTTTGAATGACGTCATGGATTGTGAAGATTCTCCACCTCTCCCCCACCCCCAATTCTACTTTTTCCCCCTCGCAATTCTGTACTCATAGTTCATAGTATGAAGTATTCTATATCTTTCTTCTCCTTTCTCCGTTCCCTTGCTTGCTTCACCACTACGACTATGACGGGAGGACTTATTGGGGGGGGGGGGGGGGGGGGGGGGGGGGGGGGGGGGGGGGGGGGGGGGGGGGGGGGGGGGGGGGGGGGGGGGGGGGGGGGGGGGGGGGGGGGGGGGGGGGGGGGGGGGGGGG
>JABAEC010000006.1:386150-477400 GCA_013435705.1 Claviceps paspali | reverse complement strand
TTTTTTGTTTTTTTTTGCCCCCCCCCCCCCCCCCCCCCCCCCCTCGGTGTGCGTGTCTACTGGAAGTCAAGCAAAGCTACAGCATGCTGACGACGTCTTTGTTGGGTGAGTTCAGTACAAGACCGTTTCTGGAGACTACATGCTAGCAGCAACATATTGCGAGCCGAAAGCACCCTGCGCTGTCCGCGACGCGCTTCAGATCCTCACTCACGGCATCGGGTTTGATCGCAGCTACTGGGATTACCCCTACAACAACTGGAACTACAGTTACGTCCGCGAGGCGCTCAAAGATGGTTATTCCACCCTCGCGTGGGACCGCCTCGGCGTGGGCGAATCATCTCGCGGTGACGCCGTCAATGAAATCCAGATCTCGCTCGAGATCGCCGCCCTCAAAGCAATCACGGAAATGGCCCGCGCGGGACAGCTTCCTTTCGTGGCTCGCAAGTTCGGCAAGATAATCCACATTGGCCACTCGTTCGGATCGGCCATGAGCTATGGGCTCACCGCCATGCATCCAGACATCAGCGACGGCATCGTGCTGACAGGATTCAGCCAGGTGTCTCAGTACTTGGCGTATTTCGCGCTCGGCGCCAACTTTGTGCCTGTCAGTGAGATCAAGCCGCTCGCTGACAAGTATCCGGTCGGATACGTCGCTCCAAAGTCCAGCGTCGGCGTGCACATCAACTTCTTCGGGCCCGGCAATTTCGATCCCAAGTTGCTCCAGGTCGCCTACGAAAAGGGACAACCGGCCTCGATTGGTGAGCTGCTCACCGTTGCATCGGGGCCTTCCTCGAGCGACTTTGCGGGACCAGTTATGATAATCACGGGCGGTACGTCGAAGATGACGATGCAGATGACACATACATGCATACATGTCAAAAAAAAAAAGGGGGGGGGGGACGCCAAAAAAGCAATATTCTCTGATACTGACCTTTTCCCTTTCATTCTAGACCGCGATATTCCTTTCTGCGGCGGCAACTGCATGGCCACCACGGACAAGAACGCCTCGGCTCCAAACTTTATCGAGCGATCCAGAAGCAACTTCGACAAGGCAGCCGTCTTCAACGCCACCATCGTTCCGGAAGTGGGCCACGCCTTGAATTTCGCCTACTCGGCCCATCATGCCTTCGACATGATCGGCGCGTTTCTCACGTCCACCGTCGGACCGCCAGTCGAAGAGCAGACGCGCAAGACGAGGCGGTCGGCGAGGCGGGCACCACTGAGATGGCGGAAGTAGATGGGGAGCATGACGCGGAGCTGAACGATTTTATGATGTACACGGTGTTGTATGCTAATTCCATGATGATGTTGACTAACTACTAGTACTACTTTTGACGAGCCAAGACCCAACCAATACATTAATATAAAATCTGTTCTTTGTTATGAAGAAGAAGAGTATGGCCTGTATTGTATATATTTGCATCTTGAAGTGAAGGAGAAAATTTAAAAAAAGAAATTGCATCAACAAGACCCAATATATTTTCCCATCTGAAATGGTATATAACAATACAAAACCAAGATGATGAAAACATGAAAATGAAAATGAAAATAAAAAAATGCAAGCCGCCAACAAAGCAAGTCCCCCCCTTTTCCACCATCCATCACTCCTCAATTCTCACCACCACTCGTCAATCCTCACCATCACTCCTCAATCCTCACAGCAACCCCCAATCAACAACACCAACCCCCTCAAAGAGCAAGCAACAGCAAAAAAAAAAAAAAAAAGAAACATCCTTCCTTTTCTCCCCCACTCCCCCCCCCCCCCCCAAAAAAAAAACAAAGTGCACATAACCCAAAACCCTTGCTCCCCGCCACCAACCTCTCGCATCAACCCCCCCAACCTACCTAAACCCAGTCCATGGATCCAAACCAGGATAGAGATAGAAACAAGAGATAACGTACCGCCTCCGCATATCGTATTACGTATACTACTAAGTACGTATAGTATAACCCACCATCCCATTTCATTTTCATTTTCATTTTCATTTTCCCCCATCTGCACTCTGCATCAAGCTCGAGCAAGGAGAGCCTGTGAAACATGTACAACGAAAAAAAGAAGAAAAAAAGAAAAAAAAAAGAAAAAAAAAACATGCTAGTGTGCACGACTCAGCCGCAGAAGCAAGGGATGGATGGCCGGGTAGCCACTCTTGCACCTACCTGTTTGCTCTTACCGCTTTGTTTCTCTTCTCTTTTTTTCTTTTTTTCTTTTCCCCGTTGTTTTTGTTTTTGCCCTTCCATGCTTGTTTTTGTTTTTCTTTCGGGCTGGGGATTCTTTGCGATTGGGTCGGATGTTGCGAGCGTTTTTTTTTTTTTTTTGTTTTTTTTTGTTTGTTTTTTGTTTTTTTTTTTCCTGTTTTGAGACTTGGGCGCGGCGGCGGCATGCATGTTTGGGCAACGGTTGGGCATGGATGGGATTCTGGACGTCGCACGAATCACACGAATCAAAAGCGTGTCGGTCGACACATGCAGAAACGGTTTTCCGTTCATCGACATTACGCCAAGATAAATGGTTCTACTATGTACATCGTACACTCTCCATCATGGGGAAGACAGACCACGTCCCCCGTTCCAGCGGCCAACTTCATGGCCCACTCGCCCGCGCGTGCTCCTCCGCCAGCCGAACCGGGTCGTTGGTCTCAAAGGCAAAGTTCCATATGTCGCTGGGCGTCACGTTCCCGTACATGCCCTTGTACTCCTCGTAGGTGCTCCTGCTGCCAATGTGCTGCATCACCACCGGCGTCAGCGCCCACCTCAGCTCCCCGTTCGCGTCCGCGTAGTCTTCTATGAAGCTGTCGGTCGGCGAGTTGGACCATCTGCTGTCGCGGAACAGAGGGAGCAGCTTTGACGTGACCGTGGAGAGAGGAAAGACGAGTGCCTGCCCACAGCATGCGTTGGCGGGCATGAGCCGCACGCCTTCCCGCTGAGGGAACACGCAGTTGGCGCCCGCCGCGAAGAGGAGAAGCAGAAGCAGGGGGGTGAAGACGCCGAGGCTGAGCAGCAGAACCGGACGGGTAATGTATCGACGGGTCGAAGCGACGTATCGCCGTGCTAGGAGCAGGGTGCAAAGGACGCTGGCGGCAAGGGCGATGCTCCAGGCCGCGTATTTCGGCCAGGATTCTGCATTCCATCCGAGCAGAGCCTCGTAGTAAAAGAGGCGCAGGTATAGAACTGCTGGCTGGTCAGTTTTCTCGCTCTATCTCTCTCTCTCTCTCTCTCTCTCTCTCTCTCTCTCTCTCTCTCTCTCTCTCTCTCTCTCTCTCTCTCTCTCTCTCTCTCTCTATCTTTTTTTATATGAAAAAAAGGGTTTCAAAAAAAAAAAAGTGAAGGTGGGCATACGTACAATCAGTATGCGCAGCCTCCCAGGACTCCATGGTGGCGACGTCCATGGCCTTCATGGTTCGATGCCACCATCCGTCCAGGAACAGGGCGTCGTCTTCAACGAGCAGCATGTGGGGAGCGGCCGACGCGGCACACTCCTCCATCAAGATGGAATAGTCGAACTTGGACTTGACGGCGTGCGTCTGGTTGTTCTCCATCAGCCTGGCGAGGGCTAGTCGTTCCGGGTTGTCGTGGTAGGAAGGGAGGCTGTCGGCCATGTTGACGAGCCACGGCTGGGCGTGGTCCGGATGGTCCTCCTGGTTCGTGTGAGCCAGGAGGACGACAAAATGGAGACGGGCGCGCTCCTCGGTGCTGAGGCCTTGCTGAAGAGATCCCATGGTCATCTTGAGGTACGAAATGCCCTGCCGCTGCACCGAGGGGACGCCGATGCATAGGTCGGGGGGGTGTGTTCGGGCTGGCCGCGTCGGCGCCCCTCTTCCCATCGATTCGGCATACTGTCTCGCCTGCTGGATGCGGAGCGTCGAGTACGACGGGGCGTGGGCTCGCTCGGACTGAAAAAAGCCGGAAGTTGGGTCCCTCCAACATGCCGACCGCACGTAGACGACGAGGGCCGAGTACTGTTGTCATCGGGTGGTCAGGTCAGGTCAGGTCAGTATCTGTTCCCTTCTGTCGCACCGACGTCAGACCTGAGGGAAATGGCCGCTCACCATGAGGAGGAATCCGAGGACCAGCGCGACGCCGTGGTGAACATGGTGCAGGCTTTTGAACGTGAGCTCCATGGGTAAATGGTCCGGGTTGTCGTCTCCAAGAGAGCGCAAGGACGGCGCGGGCGGAAACGAGGCGTCTTGGCTGGAGCAAACATGTGGGATGGAAAGTTGCTTCGTTTGGCAACGAGGTGGTGCATATGCATACGGCAAGTCGACAGGTTTTTGGTTTTGGTTGGACGGTCGAGAGTTCCCGTCCGCCAGGAGAAGACAAGGGCAGCTTCAGCTTATGGAGTTTGTGTCACGGCGGCCGGCAGGCTACATTTAGTAGAGTATAGTGCAGTAACTCTAGTACGTATCTTATGTTCTAGTAGTACTAGTACTTACTACTACTGCTTTCTGGCAAATACTAAAGAAGTACTACTAGGCAGGAGGGAGGCAGCAGGTACCAGTGAACCAGACGGGACCGATAAGGAGTGGAGAGGCGAAAACGGCTGACAGCTGGCTACCGCCCGCTTACTCTTACGTAAATACTAGTAGTAACGTACTACGTACTAACAGTAGTAGTGGCTGTCCCTGGGGCCTGAGGCAAGCAACACCAACAAGCAGTTTCTGTTTTTGTTCGGCACTTGATTGCCAAGGCCAAGTGCGCACGGACACGGACAGACGCAGACAGGCACAATCAGCTGAAAGAAGCTCTTCTTCATTTCTTCTTCCAAACCACAAGTCGCATCAGGCTGCAAAAAAGGCGCAAAGACGCAGAAACCGGCATCTGGCTCCTCACGGATACTGCCGTGCTAGTCAGGTTATCGTATCGCGATCTCATTCCCGCTAGTTCGGCCGACTTGTTTTGGAGCGCAAGATAACGCTTCCCCAGCCCCAGCCACCCAGGGTGCACCGCCACTTCTTTAGGGCCCTCTCCGGGGATGCTTGTGCGTGGCTGCAGTTCTCCTGTGGCTGGTTTCTCCTGGTGGCCCAATTTCTCCTGTGGCTGGTTTCTCCATCGTTGCTGCAAGCCCTTGACGACGTCACCGCGTTACTCCTTAGTCCTTCAACTTCGTCTTGCTTCGACGCTCCTTTGCCACGATTCCCGCCCGCAAGATATGAGCCGGACGCCAACGCTCTCAAGACGCCTACTTCCTCCTTCAAATCTCACCTCTCCGTCTCGCTTCTCATGGTGACGACCCGCCGCAGCGCCGACCCCGGCGTCGCCCAAGACGCCGTCCGCGAGTCCGTGCCGCCGCCAGCAACGTCCTCGCCGCCTCGCAACTCGCCCTTCCTCCCCACCCCGCTGGAAAGACTGATCCTCGGCGTGTTCCCCGTCATCCTCGTCTTTGGCACCGTCTTCTCCGTTGTCTCGCCGCAAACCCGCTCCGCCTACTACGATCCCGCGACCCAGTCACACTCCCAAGACCCGAACCTCGCGCCCAGCTACTTCGCCCGCAAGTCCAACCTGTTCAATGTCGTCTTCGTCAAACGCGGCTGGGGGTGGACCACATTCGGCTTCTTCTTCTTTCTCCTGACGCACCCGAGCGCTGGCGCCGGCGGCAGCCTCGACCTGAGCCCCCGGCGTGCGCGGGCCGTTCTTCGCTGGGCAGCCGTGACGGCGTGGTGGTTCCTCGTCACCCAGTGGTTCTTCGGCGCCCCCCTCATCGATCGCGGTTTCCGATGGACTGGCGGCAGGTGCGGCTCGGTGCAGCAGGAAGTCGCCCTGGGGGACAGCCCCGACGTGGGAGACTTGTTGACGGCCGTGGCATGCAAGGCAGCCGGTGGCAGATGGAGCGGTGGTCACGACATCTCGGGACATGTGTTCCTTCTTGTTCTGGGCACCTCGTTCTTGCTGGAAGAGGTCGGATGGTCCGTGGGCCGATGGGCGAGCAAGTCCATCGAAGAAAGATGCGTCGTCATGGCCGACGGAGCGCTGAAGAGTGCCAACGTCGTCGCCGAGGTTGACGCCGGCCAGGGGCAGGGCCAGCCGTCGCTGGGAACCGGGGGCAAGACTGCCGTGGCGATTGCTGCGCTCAACCTGTGGATGCTGCTGATGACGGCCATTTACTTTCACACTTGGCTCGAAAAGGTATCGTGTCCCCCCTTTTGTCTTGCCACGGGCTGTAGAGTGCGGACACCAGAATCACAATGGAAAACTAACACCCTTGGTCTCACTAGCTCACCGGACTCTTGACCGCATCCGTCGGCATCTACTCGGTCTACGTGCTGCCTCGGTTCGTGCCCGCCGTGAGAGCTGTTGTCGGCCTTCCAGGGATATAGAGCGCGTTGCCGAGCGTCATGGAGAGTTGGTTTGCGGAACTGGAGAAAGTCGAAGTCGGTCGGAGGATTCCAGATACCTGCTGGGCACCCCTAGAAAACTGAAGGATGGAGAAGAAAAAATAAATAAAGTAATAAATAAACAAAACACCTCGAGAAACCCCCCCCCCCCAAAAAAACAGTCAGTTTGTCTTGTCCAAGTCTGGTATCATTCTTGTTCATGATGAGCCTGTATATCACAAAAAAAAAAGATAATAATAATGATAAATAAATAAATAGAATTAAAAAAAATAAAAGGACGGCGCAAATGCGATACGTATCACCCAGCAAGTTGTTGTCGGTTGCTTTCAATGCGCGGCCATCTAGTTGTTGGTGTTGGTGTTGGTGTTGGTGTTGGTTGGTAGCTTGACGCACGCCACCTGCCCCACCTCATCAACTTCGTCCCATGTTTCCGTTTCCGTGTGCCTCTTTTTCGTGAAGCTGCCCAATTGCCACCAACGCATCGAGGAACAAAGGAACAAGGCCACTCAACGCGCACCGGAGCCCATGGCCGCCGTCAGCCCGCTCGCCCATCTCCCCGAGCTCGTCGCGACGAGGTTCGCGAAAGCCCTCGCGGACGGAGAGCTGCATTATTTCCCGACGCAGGTTGCGCTGCTTCCCGCGGGGCCCGTCCGAGTACGTACTAGTATATATCTATATATCTATGCATCTATGCATCTATGTATCTATCTATATCTATATATATATAGATAGATAGATAGATAGATAGATAGATAGATAGATAGATATCCCCGCTCACGATTTCGACCGGACAAGACGTTGAACCTGGGTGTGGGAAAATAGTTCCAGCTGCGCTTCGCACCCTCTCTGGCCGGCAAGCCCAAGCGGGCGGTTTCGTCGTCGACCCGCGATGCCGACAGGCCTGCCAACCCGTTCGCGAACCCGTCCCCGGCGCTGTTCATAACGGACGTCGGCACGTCGCACTACCTCGTGCTGAACAAGTTCGCCGTCGTGCCGGGCCACTTCATCCTCGCCACTAGGGCCTTCAGACAGCAGGAGCACGTCCTGGAGGAGGCGGACCTGGACGCCGTGTTGTGCTGCATGGACGCGTATGAGGGGCCCGGCCGCGACGGGCTGTTCGGCTTCTTCAACTCGGGGGTGCACTCGGGCGCGAGCCAGCCCCATCGACATATACAGCTGCTGCCCGTCGACCAGATGAGGCTGGGTCTGGGGCCCGCGGCGCAGACGTGGAGGGTGCTGGCCGGGACGGCGGAGCTGGAGGCCGCGCCGTTCGTGGTCTTCTCGGCGGATGTGAGGCCCGGCATGTCGGCGTCCGAGGCCCACGCTGCCTATCTGGGCTTGTACCGCCGGGCGGTGCGGGCGGTCCGACGGCACGGCGGGGACGCCCTCCCGGGGCAGGAGGACGTCCCGGCTGAGGGCCCCGCGCTGATCAGCTACAACCTTGCGCTGACGGGGGAGAGGATGGTCCTCTGCCCGAGGCTCGCGGAGGGGGGTCCCGTGCTCGGCTGCAACGGCGACGAGGTCGGACGGCTGGGCCTGAACGGGACCCTGCTGGCCGGCACGGCGCTGGTGAAGAGCGAGGCCGAGTGGGATGCGCTGAGGACCCGGCCCGCCGGGCTGTTGGATGTGCTGAGGACTGTCGGGATCCCGAGGGAGACGGGGGAGGGAGAGCTAGACAGGCTGGACGGCGAGGGCCAGTGAAACTGGAAGGCTTGGATGCTAGGCCTCCAGCCACGGAGCCTTGCACGGTTGTGTCCTGGTGCTGATGCGCTGTCTAGTGTGTGTTTTTTTTTTTAAAAAAAAAAAAGCTTTATTTTTTATTTATTTGTTTACCATTATGTACTCGATTCAAAACTGTATTACACTTTTACACGGTCGCACACCCCCCCCCCCCCGCGTCGTCCCAAAACTTACGAGCTATTCTCGGTGACCTCGCACCACTTCTTGCGACATGTGGTGTAGGCAAAGGCGTGAGAGCCACCCTGCTGGAAGATGTACTCAGACACGTTCTTCCATGACACTTTCGTCTTGCCCGAGATGCGTGTAAATTTGGGAACGGCCTCCATCAACAGCTCAACCTGCAGTGTGATGACGCGAGAAATCAGCGGCCCGTGAGTCGTGTATGCCCCGAGGGATCCTGGTCGTGTGACCTGTCACGAGGGACAAGCTGAGGGAGCCAGGGAGAGGGGAAAGGGGAGGGAGGGGGGGTCGGGCCAAAGAAGCAACTTACGTCCTTCTTCTTCCACAGCGGCTTGCGCGGACGCTGCGCGCTGGCCTTGGTGAGGGCCCTGTGGCGACCGCGCAGGGTCGACTCGGAGACTTCGAAGCAGTGCGCCTCCTTGATCCTCTTGTACGACATGCCCTCGTCCCGACAGTCGAGGAGGATTTTGTCCTCGAGGCTCCGGCGCTCCGTCTTGGCGGGGGGGGTTCGGCCCTGCGTCCTTTGCTCGCCCTGCTTGCGGCTTCTGCGGCGCGACGTCCTGGTGCCGCGTGTGGCCCGCGTGTAGACTTCGTTGGAGGCTGCTGGGTTGGCGTGCTGTTGCTGCGACGAGGCAGCAGCGGCGGCGGCGGGGGACGGCGGGGACGGAGCAAGGTAGGCGGTCCCGAGGGGACTGCTGGCCTTCGTGGACGCGGTGGCTGGCGACAGGGGAATATCGACGACGTGCTTCGGGAAGTAGAGCGAGCTCCCGGCCAGGGAGGGCGAGGTATCGATCAGGCCGGCGCTGAGCCAGTCAGCTGGTTCGGCTTCGCCAGAGGCGCCGTCGATCGAGAGGGACGGGCACGTCAGGGAGGAATCCGAGTATGCAAAGTCGTTGTACGCCATGTGTGTTTGGTTCTGGAACTGGGCCGAGCTGTCCCCGAGGAGAGGGGGAGTCGTCATCAGGGTTCCCGCGCCGAGCCAGTCGGCTGGCTCGGCCTTGTCCCAGGGCTCATCGACCGAGATGGACGGGCATGTCAGGGAGGAACCCGAGCAGCCGAAGTCGCGGTACGCCGTGTGTGTCGTCTGCATCAGTCTGCAGGGGCTGAGGCCGAGCGGATTGCCCCCGTACAGCGTGGAGTCGAGCCCGACGCCCCGTCCGGCCTCCAGATCGGGGACCGGCGCGCTCATAAAGCTGCCTGGCGCCGATGCCGTCAACTCGGTACAATACACCGGCGCGCCGGCCGCCGGGTCGCTGTTGCTGTCGAATGCGACGGCCATGTCGCCAGTCCATGTCTGGAAGGGAAGCCCCAACGCCGGCTAACTCTCGTCAGTACAGATGCCTTCCCGCTCGTCATCGTGATATGCACGTACCATTGGCAAGTACAATGGATCTAGAAACTCAAACGACCCATCGAACGAGGACTGGCCCGTCTCGTTCGACGGCGCGTACACAAAGGAGGGATGTGCCATCATGTCGGAGCGAAAGAAAGAGAAAAGAAAAAACCCTGCTGGGGAACGGAAGCTGCTTTCCCCCCTCCCCCCGTTTTGTTTTGGTTCGCGATGACCAGCGAGGATGACGGGTCTATTTTTGAACTTTGTTCTCCTCGTCGACCTGTTCCCCGTCAGGAGCGTGGTGTGACCCGCCGCTGCGCAGACAAGATACGGCGCGGCGCGGCCAGGGAAAACTCCAAGTCCAAGTGTCTCCCCGAAACGCAGGACCGGTGTACGGCTTCGGGCTTCGGCCGGGATAAACGATGGTGTGAAAGAAGATAGATACTAGACGACTGTCGTCTCGTGCTGCGAAGACGACGGGATTATGTAAACAGGTAATGATGTGTAACAATGATGAGAAAGAGAAGGGAATGATAGGCAGTGATGGGATTCGTGGCTGTGGCCGGGGTAAAGATGTATATAGATGATTGTGCTGATGGGGGGGGGGGTGGGGGAAGATTCCTGGTGAGGAAAGTAGCAAAGATGCGATATTTATAACCTCAAGTGGCGGGGGATACGTCTCTCTCACACAAGAGAAAAACATGGAGAAAGAAGATGCGGCAATAACTTCCGGCGCCTCGGAGCCCCAGTCAGTGATGCCTTGCAAGGGGAAGGAGGGAACGTCGGAAGAGTGAGCATAATCTGAGCTGCCGAGACACAAGGACCCATCTTGGTACCGCGAGCAATGAAGATTGGGTTCCCGAATTCATCACTCACGGATTCTTCATCTGCTGTTGACACTCGGTTCTTCCGCAGGCCCCGACCCTTTTTTTGTTTTGTTTTTGTTTTCGCCTCATTCTCACTTTCTTGTCCTACTCCTCCTGCTCCTCCTCCTCCTCCTCCTCCTCCTTCCCCTTTTTCTCGTCAGTCAATCTCCATAGCCTCCCTCCCAACCATATCACCAACATGCATGCCATACGAAGATTGATAGGCTTCTACGACGCAGCTTCTCCTTGTTCGTGCTGCCCTGTAAAAGAAGCCATCTTCAAGGACGGCAACTTCTGGAACCTTTCCGGAAGACGGCGTCGGTGCAGGGCGTGGCCGACGGTGAATCGAGACCAAGACATCCAGGCTACTTCTGGCTTGACCGGCG
The DNA here is from genome assembly GCA_013435705.1 of Claviceps paspali. NCBI lineage: Eukaryota > Fungi > Ascomycota > Sordariomycetes > Hypocreales > Clavicipitaceae > Claviceps > Claviceps paspali. The sequence goes on along the minus strand of JABAEC010000006.1, from coordinate 466,566 downwards.
TAATTGCTCGAAAAAGCCTGAGCGGAGAGTGGTCTTTGATCTCGATATTGGCTGTTTACGAGGCGTGGTGTCTCGCTGTCGAGCAACGTCAACCTCGTTTTGGGCGTCGTGAGCTGTGTTTTTTTTTTTTTTTGTTTGAAGCCCAGCCAGGTTTCTGAATGTCTCTCTTTTTCCACGCGCCGCATGGACACGCTGTACAAGTCCACATGACAGCCTCATTTCGTCGCTCTTGGCCATGATCCAGTCCTTCCTCTGTCCTGGGATCATGTCCCGGCGAGGTTCCGCATGCATATGTCAGGCATATCAGTCTGGTGCCGGGTTCGTGAATCTTCATCACAACTCGCCCACAGGAAGGGGGGCCCTGTTAGATAGTAGACCAATCATCAGGTATATGGTCGAATCTATGTAGATTTTCCCCGGATGACCAGGTCGCGACGCCATTTGCCAAGACGGAACCGAAAGCGCTGGGCATCGTCATCAACGGTCAAACCGTCCGGGCATAACAAAGAACATCTCTTGTCTCCACCCCCTTTGCCGCAAAAAGTAAAAATATCTGGCTGGTCGCATGAACACTTGCCATCCGATTCACACTCCTGTTTGTAGTCCGCCCCCCCCCCCCCTTGTCGTCCCTTCCCGTTCCCCTTCTTGCGTTGCGGAGAAGCAGCAACAAACGCCTCAGGTTGACCGAGAAAGGAGCAAGGACTGTGTTCCCCAGCTGCTTCCAGAAAAGAAAAGAAAAATTGTATGAAATGTAGTATGAAATATAGTATGTACTATGAATGAAATGATCAAAAAGAAAATAAAAAAAAAGAGAGAATCAACCCCCCCCCCCCTCCTCCTCACATCAACCGTGTATGATGCAGTGCCCCCCAGCTCGTCCGGTGCCACAGCCCTGGAACCAAAACGACGGGAATGCAAGAAGGATGGGGAGTCAGCCAGCCTCTCAGGTTGTGCAGCAGCTTGAAAATCAAAAACGAGAACATCAAAGCCGTCATGATAATGACGGGGGGGGGGGAACGCCTGGGACGGCGGGCGGACCGTGCGGCTTCCGCTGGACGGCTTTTTCAGGGGTAGGTTGGATGCATCATGCAGGTTTTTGCCGGGCTGGTAATCTCCTTGGCTGAGAGAAGGAGGCCATGGTCGCTCCAAGATCCGATGCCCGGTGATATCCTGGACGCAAACGAAGCACGCCCATATTCGACGTTGTTATGAGCAGGTTCCGCAATCCGGCCGACGGCATGCTGTGCTGATGGACTGCAGATCTCACCGTTCTGTGACTGCGCGAGAAGGCGGAGTTCTCCATGGATGAAGCTTGTTGGAGGAGAATATCCTGCTGCGTCGGAGCGGCAGAGTGCATCGCTTCTCACTTCTCCGACAGACCGGTTTGATGATATTTCCTGCAACACGCATGCAGCTCAACGCATTTGTTTTCTTCGTTTTTTTTTTCTTTTTCTGCTTCGTTTGTTTGTTTGTTTGTGTGTTCCTCTGCATCGTGCATCCAGACCGTGATCCCGGACCTACCAGCAGTTGTTGACCATGAAGCCCCCCCACCCAGGAGAAGGTGGCCGAGACAGACAAAAACAAGGCACTAGTCAGTCCAATAAAGATATCGTCATTGAATATCGTCGACGCCGAAAACCCGGAGGAATGCTGCTTTTGTGATAAGTATACATGAGGAAGAAATTTGGGACAAAAGGAAATACAGCAATGAGAATTGAGGAAGGGGGGAAAGGGAAAGAAAAAGGAAACAGAATAGGAAGGGGGGAAATAGGAAAGAGAAAAAAAAAAAGAAGGAAAAAAAAAGAAGGAAAAAAAGAAGGAAAAAAAGAAGAAGAAAAAAAGAAGAAAAAGAAGAAGAAACCAGTATGTGTTCTGTTTCAGCATATGATGTCAAGACATAGCACGAATTTTCCCCCCTAAGAAAAAAATACATGACTTTCATTCAAAGCGATCCCCTCCCCTCCTCTCCCTCCCTCCATCAATCAATCATCCCATTCCTCGTCGAGCTGATCGATGAGGCGATTTTCCGCTTCCGAGTTTCTACCCCTCGAGCTCGTGTTCAGATTACTATAACCTTTCCGTCGGGGGAGACATCTTGCGCACGACGAGCAAAAGATGATGAAAAAATCCTTGCAATGGAAATCGTCAGTAATGAAACAAGTTCTCGTGTCTTTCGCCAAGCAGCCTCATAGTGTCCCCGAAGCGGGATGAATCACACTTACGCTGAACAAATTCCAAATACGAGCCCACAGGCTGTAGTTTGGCAGCTGTCGCCAACCGCGGACATTTTTTACGGCCCGGTTGTAGAACACGCCACCCAGGATGTACACCAAGACGGCGATGGCAAGAATGAGGCCAAACACGCTCGCTGGTCCGACACTGCCGGGTTTGTGGCGCTCGGCTCCAGCGCAGGCGTGGATGGAACGAGCTTCGAAGAAATAAGAGCACTCGTCTGGTGACACGCCCACAAAGGAAAACACAGCTTGCGCGTTGCTGGGATCTCGGTCGCAGAGGAAGGAAATGGTGGTTGACTTCCGCTTCGTAGTCGCTTCCTTGTCGTCGTCATCCCTCTTCAGCGATCTCTCTTCTCCCGGACCATCGTCATGGAACATGTTTGTCGAGCTCCGAGTGCTCTTGCTGGGCTTTGTCTTTCCACAAGGCGATCCACCCGTGTATTGCAACACCAGCTTGCGACCGCGGCTGACCAAGTTCATCGATTCAGAGCTGCCGCCCGGTCAGTACACCAAGAGAGGTTGGCTCGGAGAGGTAGAGACAGAGGAGACGATCACGCGGGCCGAGCGAAGGAGGGGGAGTACATCAGACCAACCCTATTGAGTACAAGCTACCGTGCGATGTGTAGTGAGCGCTCACATTGCGCCACGAGCTTCTGGACACACCCACGACATCCCTCACCGGATCGACGACGGCCCCGCAGATGTTGAGCGTGAAGTTTGTGCCGTAATCGTAGCCCCTCGAGCGATAGTCCTTGGTCACGCCTGTCTTCTGCTGTTTCGCCTGCTGTGAAGGATGCGCCACGGCAGGCCGCAGGTCGAAAAAGCCCCCTGTGCCCGATGACGCCGTAGCTGTACACGCCGGCACCTGTGTTGTTGACGACGGCAACTCTTTTGCGCCGACGAGAGAAGCGGCAAGGACGGCCGCGCTGAGAAGCCCCTGTCGCATCGTCGAAGCAAACGCAGCGTAATGTCCAAGAGTTGTACTGTCGACGATCGAGGTGGACGGAAAGGGGTACTGCAATTCCCTTGGTGCGCCGTTGGTTTTAGATCTGCGCTCGAGCTTGTCAAGGCGACAAAGGGCAAGATAGCCGAGTTATCACGCGCCGTCATCAATGTGTCAATGTCGGCGCCGGTGAGTATCAGTTGCCGACGTGGGGTTCAGGGAGGGGGGAGAGGGGGGAAGGACCGGATGCGAATCACTCAGTCGCAATGAATGTCTCAACCTCGTGAAAGACAAGTTGACCACGTTGTATGTCTGATGTCTGATCCGAGTGACGAGCGTCGACGTCAAGATCCGCAAACAGCTCTGTTTAAGACTCACTGCCACAAGAATCTCGCGGCTGCGGCAAAACAGTTCATCCGTCCAGTCCCCACTCAAGTTAACTGGTCAAGCTGTCGCACTTAGGTGAAATGTAGCTGACTAAGGAGGAAACCATTGCGATTGGTCACATATTCAACCCAACGGAATTGAGTGATCGGCACCTCTTTCTTCCTATCAAGTAGGAGGTGCATTCATTATAAGGAAATAAGCACTCTAGAAGAAGGAAAAAATGCTCCTCTTTAGAGTGATTGTGCACACGCATAAATAGGGCGTACGATTCCTACTTTTCTATGTAGAGTCACGGGCTTTAATACATATCAGATCTGACCAATTGACGCGATCCTTTCCCACGTGAAGAGTGCTCCGCTAAGCGTAGATTACGCGACACAAGCTCCGTGGGTGACGGGTGACTGAGAGACAGAGGCAGGTGTGGATCCCATCGGACTCAGGAGCATTTCTGAAATAATTCTCGCTCTGCAATGCAAGAAGCGCCAGAGTTGCTCACGACGACTCGGCGCACAATTGAGATACGGAACCCAACTCCAGATTCGCCGTTCTTTTGCTGGGGAAAGCGATACCATGTCTTCAAAAGCCAAAGCAGCCGCTCCCACTGAGCACGGCTACGAATTCTTCGGGCCGTGAGTACGCCAGAGCCCGATTCTGTGCTTTCGTCTCTCCCCCCTTCTCTACTTCTCTTGCTATTTTTCAAATCAAAGGTGTCACTCATAAATCTCTAACTTTTCTCCCTTAGCCCTGGCGCCTTTGCCATCTCTTTCGGTCTGCCTATACTCGTCTACTTCTTCGCCTTCGCCTGCAACGACATCTCAGGATGTCCGGCGCCATCACTCCTGAGCCCGCGCACCTTGTCCCTGGACCAACTGAAGCTCGAGGTCGGCTGGCCGCAAGATGGATTCTGGGGGCTCGGTAGCTGGAAGGCAACCGGCGCCGTGCTGGCATATTACCTCCTCAGTTTGGTTCTGTACCGAATCTTGCCCGCGACCGAGGTGGAGGGGACTGAATTGCGCTGCGGCGGGCGTCTCAAGTATAGGTTCAACAGTGCGTCGACTTGCATATCGTGACACGTACGCGTGTGGTGTCCCTCGAACGCTAATGGATCATCCGCAGCCTTCTCTTCCTGCACAGCTACTCTGGCCGTATTGGCCGCCGGCACCGTCGCTCAAGGCGCAGAGTTTCCTGTGTGGACTTTCATCAGCGAGAACTATGTGCAGATTCTCACGGCCAACGTCGGCATCGCGTATGCCATCGCGACGTTTGTCTATGTCCGCAGCTTCAGCGTCAAGGCCGGGAACGCGGAGCTCCGCGAGCTCGCAGCCGGCGGGCACACTGGCAACATGCTCTACGACTGGTTCATCGGCCGCGAGCTCAACCCGCGAGTGACTGTTCCTCTCATCGGCGAGGTGGACTTGAAGGAATGGTGTGAGCTGCGTCCCGGCATGATGGGCTGGATTATCCTGAACTGCGCATGGTGCGCTCAGCAGTACCGCAATTTCGGCTTCGTCACAGACAGCATCATCTGCATCACGGTTGTGCAAGCGGTGTACATTGTGGACTCGTGGTGGTTCGAGCCCGCGATCCTGACGACCATGGACATCACCACTGACGGATTCGGTACCATGCTCTCGTTCGGCGACTTGGTCTGGGTCCCTTTCATCTACTCGCTACAGACTCGATACCTCTCTGTGCACCCCGTATCCCTGGGTCCGGTTGGTCTGGCTGGCGCCATAGCTCTCATCGCTCTCGGCTTCTTCATCTTCCGCTCCGCCAACAGCCAGAAGAACACGTTCCGCACCAATCCCGAGGACTCGCAGGTCGCTCACCTAAAGTACATCGAGACCAAGACCGGCAGTAAGCTTCTCATCTCGGGCTGGTGGGGTATTGCTCGCCATATCAATTACCTGGGTGACTGGATTCAATCTTGGGCCTACAGCCTCCCCACTGGTCTGTCAGGCTACCAGATTCTGGCCGCTGGTGCCGGTGCGGCCGGCGAGGGCGCCCACATGATGAAGGACGGTCGCCAGGTCATTCAGGGCAGTGCCCGGGGCTGGGCGGTGCCCATCACCTACTTTTACATTGTGTACTTTGCCGTCTTGCTCATCCACCGCGACCGCCGCGATGACGAGAAATGTCAGCGCAAATACGGTCAAGACTGGGACAAGTACAAGAAGATTGTGCGGTACAGGATCATCCCCGGCATTTACTAGGTACATGGTGTGATTGCTTTTTTTTTTCCCCGGGCGGGTTGACCATAGTTCTCGCGTCAGGTTGTTAGGAGACTCGAAGTTGGGTTTCTCGTTGGCCTACTGTGTACTACTATAGTAAATCATGTAATGAGCTACTGCGGCGCCAATGGAGAGCAGTCGTGGCTGTTGTCCTTTTGACGGTCATCGTGTAAGAGAAGTGACACACTAATCAGTATAACCTGTTCATTGATGGCTGTGCGCGATCCATATCGATCAGTTTCCACGCAATGCAGATAGAATGGCCATCCACGTACTTTGACGACACGTGCAGCGCTTCACCTGATGCCTCGTCCATCATGATAACAAGTCGCACCTCATAAGAAGCAACGACGTCTGACTTCTTGTTGTGTCGTGCTAAATAGTTCAAGTCTCCCGGGTAGGACTGATCCGCAGCGCAGTTCACAATACTATTGTTTTCAATCATCACGCGTGGAATCAAAGAGGGCAAGCAGGACACATTGCTTTTTTTTTGCTCCTTCCTTTTTTTTTTTCCTTTTTTCCCTTCATGCAATTTGCTCCAGACAAGGGAATCTGTTATCAACCAGAGGTAGGTAGGTAGGTAGGTTCTAGCACAAAGGGTTGCATCTTGAGCCCTATAAACCCCCTGCAAGCATAAGGCGGCTCTAGACCGCTCCACTAAGAAGCCGAAACAAAAGCTGAGGGGGGAAGGGGGGGGGTGGGCAAGGGGAAAAGAGAGGTGTGTACTACGTAGTGTAGCCTTCTTATCAAAGAAGAGGATGTCATGATTTGCTAATCACTGCGGATTGACGCAGAAAACAGGATTTTTTTTTTTTCAATCCCCCTCCCCCCCCAACAAACATCCGTGCACTTCTTCATGACATCATTCTTCACCAGCAGAGTCGCTACTAGTATGCACAGACAGAATGCAGCGTTAGCTTTCCCCACGGCTTCAGTCGGCAACTTGAAAGATGAAAGACCTAGCCTGCGCCTGGTTCTGCGCCACGTCACGCCACTACCGAGACCGAAAGGAGAAGTGGAGGGAGACGTTGAGAAACCCTTTTGAATGATAGTGAATTTTTTGACGGACAGAGTACTACACACTACCTTCTTGTGGACCGGCAGAAGTCTTCCTTTTTTATTTTGAATATTTTGATTGGTTCAGAAGGCGGGATGATATATGCAAGTTTAGCCTTATGGGCAGGGAGGGAAGTGGGTGTTTTTTTTTGGGGAGGGATGCAGAGGAATGTGGGTCCGCAGAATAAACACACACCAGTATACAGTACTACGTATACTACTACATAGTACGAAGGTTTTTGTTCCTACATACTACTACGTAGTAGTAAAAGGGTTTCCTAGTGTACATCTGTGACTGGAAATTCTAGAAGTCGTATTTACTAGCTAGCGTAATTTAAATAGCAATATCATTACAGATTCAGTGTAGATTGGTTGCATGGAAGATGACGTATCAGGTCAAGTCATGCAAAGAGAAGCTCAGCTCTGATTGACGATGCTGTCTGTCGAGTGGCGGGACAAGAAGAACGTTGGTCGACGGCGCCTGTTTCCTTTGGGTGGCGATGCACCCCCCCCCCCCCCCCCTGGCCTGCCATCCCATCTAGGTCGGAGACGGCGGCCTCTTTCGATCTTCTCCCGGGATTCAAACAACGGACACGCAAGTTCCTCTCAGGCCATGCTCATGCTGTCCACTGGAAGGGAAGCCGCACATGTGCCAAAACGGGCCGAAAGAAGGCCTGCGCGGTTAGCTGGTTGCTGTTTGCCTCCGTTCTCTCACGCCGCCCCGCACCCGATCCGTGGTGGACCAATCAGAGGCATTGTATGGCACAGCCCATTCGCCCATTCGCCTTCTTCTTCCTCTTTGTGCCGCGATTGCGGTCTGTCTGCCCTTGCAAACAGCTGGTTGTTTTGCAACAGATCCAGCATGGGTTTCACTGAAAACGCCCAACACCTCCCTCATCTTGGATTAAATAGCGGAAGAAGAACGTGTCTCAAGCCATTTAACCGACGTCGAGTTTGCGGCAGTTGACCGCGCTAGTAAATTCCAGATTCCAGGCGGCAAAGTGTCTTCCTTTCCCTTTGGTGTCAGGCTTTGGCATGGTGTGAAATCAATTTTGGATCACGGACGTCGTGGACTTCCAAGTTGGAAACAAAACCCACTTGCGCGATTCTCATTTCGGTTCTTACCAGACTGGTTTTCAAAGACTGTGAACAACGCAGCCCAACCCGATTAGGCAGACCGATTTAGACAAACTTCCCCGCGGTGCATCGTGCCCAGAACCCGTGTGGGTTGTTGCCAACAATTACCAAGCCACAAGGCCATTGACCAGTCGTGGACGATCAATTCGACGCCAGCAGCTTCCATGTCCCAATTCTCTCTATGCCTGTTTCGGTAAGTCTATGGGGCCATCTCGTTGAAGAGGGGTATGATTCGTTTGTGACAAGTGTTAGGGTTGTGCGGGTTGAAGTGGGTGGCAAGGCCGCCGGCGCCATTGTTAGATCAACTGACACGATGACTGGGACGACGAGAGCTGCCAGCAGCTGCGCTTTTGCATCTTCTTGCCAGACATTCCCGTCTGGGGCACATCAGCTGGACGTCACCTGGCTGCAGACGCAGACGGTCGGTCGATCAGCTGTTTGATAAGGCAAGAACGAGAAACCTGCAGAGACGAACGCGAAAAGAAAGAACATGCATGCGTCACCGGCCAGGCACCAGGGAGGACTGGGAGAGGTACCCACCCACCTCCCTTCTACTACTACTCTGTACTAGTAAGGCACCGACAAGGAGGTTTCTAGCAGCAGCCCTGCCTGGCTCAGATACCTCGCTAGCAGGTGCCCGGTACTAGTAGTAGAGACCTATAGACCCACAGACGCCAGCCGTTGACGCTTGTCAAGTGGCTTAACAGCCCTTCTCGGAGTCTCGCGACCGACCGCATACAGCTGAAGTCTAAAAGAGCAGGATGCTTGTCCGTTCTGGGTAGTACCTCCCTCCCTCTTGGGCGCCTACCTTTGTAGGCACGCACGGCAGGTGCCCACCTTCGCAGGTCGGGTACCTGCTACTACGTAGTAAGGTAGTAAGCTACTAAGCGTACCTGAATAGTGCCCTGCGTGCCTTCTCGCCTTCTCCTGCCTCCCTCCTGCCCTCCCTTCCCTCGTCCCTGCGCGACTCCACCAGCCAAAACGAGATACCTGCACCCAACGTGCAGCCGAGCTCCATATGTCTGCTTCCAAGGCTCCATGTCAATGTGTGATAGAAAGAAGGCACCAGACGGAACCAGACGACAATGGTGCCGATGCTCAATGCTCCACCGCATGGGGCCAAGACCTAGTTGTCCGACAGGATGCTGATGCCGTGAATAAAATGAATGCCCGTCCTGACGAAACAGACTCTTACTACGTATTTATTACTCCCGCGTGCTGCCCATCTTTGTTTCTCAACCAGGCCGAACCCCTCCCCCTTCTCTCTCTTCTTGCCAACCTGTTTGTGTTTGCACCCTGGCCGATCGACCGACGAACCTGAGACCTTCAACTGCACGTCTTAATTTATATCTAGGCCTGGCTGCCCGTCTAATTTCTTGTCCGGTTCATCTCCTGCGAATTTCCGACTTGTGGTCGAGCCTTTCACATCTGCAGCACGCATCTTTCTCTCCCGAAAAACGCAACAGCAAGCAAGCACTTCGGAACACGTAAAGAAGAACAACGGCCGGTACAGGCTTTCATCAGGATGAAGCCGCTGTCTGGGTTCGCCGCGGGCTTGCTCACAACCGTGGTTGAAGGATCTCCCTTGGAATTCCAAGGTTCAGTCGACGTAAGATAACCCCCCCCCCCCCGGTCTGTTCTCACTCGGAAATTGGGAGTTTTGTATGTGTGGGCGATCAGCGACTGGGATGAGAGGGGAAAAAAAATTATATGCAAGGACGCTTTTGAGCCGACTGAATTCCCGATCGCTTTCTTTTCCCCCCACCTCTCGAATTACTGCCTACATCGCGCTTTGGTTCGCACTTCCGTGGTGGATGTTCCAAGACCGCTGCGGCGGGAGGTGAAAGCCAAGGAATTTCGCCACCCGCCCAAACATACCAATATCGACATGGTCTGCGACGCGTCGGACCAAGGATATTCCCTCCACCTTGCCAGCAAATTCCGCAATCTCAGTCAGCTGTTTGGTGCGGCGTTGCCATTCGCGACGAAGCAACACACCATGCCCAGGAACGGGACTGCTGCGGCATTTTCAGTCGTCCGAAAACCGCCTTGCTAATATGTGAAATTCATCACAGTTCCGCGGTTCAAGCTTCTCATTGTCATATTCTCCCCCTCATTATCCCTCGCCATGGATGAACCCTCAAGCCCCAGGTTGGGAAGAGGCTTATGTCAAGGCCAAGGATTTTGTGTCGCAGATGACTCTCATTGAAAAGGTCAACTTGACCACTGGCACTGGGTGAGAGATGAATTCAAGACTTTTGACTCGGCGATACACCGAAGAAAAACTCCGACAGCTAACAGGCATCAAGCTGGATGGCCGACCTCTGCGTTGGTAATGTAGGCGACATTCCACGCCTGGGCCTAAGATCCCTCTGCATGCAGGACGGTCCGCTGGGCATTCGGTATTCCGACTACAACAGCGCCTTCCCTGCCGGATTGACTGCCGGCGCTACGTGGTCCGAAAGACTTTGGAGAGACCGTGGCAGGGCTCTGGGCGCCGAGAACAAAGCCAAGGGCGTCGATGTCGCTTTGGGTCCCGTCAGTGGCCCTCTGGGCCGCGCCCCGACCGCAGGCCGCAATGCCGAAGGTTACGGCACCGATTCGTACCTTCAAGGCAGAGGCCTGGCCAGCACCGTGATTGGAATTCAGGAGGCTGGTGTCGTGGCCTGCGCGAAGCATTTCATTGGAAACGAGCAGGGTAAGTCGATCTCGGTCAGCAACTGGCATGTCTTATCGTTGGCTTTGATATGATGTTTCTGACAGGCAGGTTGCAGAGCACTTCAGACAAGAGGGAGAGGCGGTGGGTTATGGCTTCAACATCACCGAATCCATCTCGTCAAACATAGACGACAAGACGTTGCATGAGGAATATGCCTGGCCTTTCGCCGATGCCATCAGGGCTGGTGTGGGCTCCATCATGTGCTCTTACAACCAGGTGAACAACTCGTATACGTGCCAGAACTCCAAGCTCCTCAATGGTATCCTCAAGGACGAATTAGGCTTTCAGGGATTCATCATGAGTGACTGGCAGGCTCAGCATGCGGGCGTTTCCTCCGCCACCGCCGGCCTCGACATGGCCATGCCCGGTGACACAGTGTTCAACTCCGGCGACAGCTTCTGGGGCGCAAATCTCACTCTCGCCGTAATCAACGGCACCGTGCCCGCCTGGCGCATCGACGACATGGCCATGCGCATCATGGCCGCCTGGTTCAAGGTTGGGAACACGATCGGCAAACAGACGCCGACGAGCTTCAGCTCGTGGAGTCGCGATACGTACGGCTATCGTCATGCTGCTGCCCAGGAGCACTGGCAACAGATCAACTTCCAAGTTGACGTTCGCGAGGACCATGCTGCTCACATCCGCGAGTCTGCCGCCAAGGGAACTGTCATCCTGAAGAACACGGGCTCACTGCCGCTGACGAAGCCAAAGTTCCTCGCTGTGATTGGCGAGGACGCCGGCCAGAACCCCAAGGGTCCCAACGGCTGCGACGACCGAGGATGTGACGACGGCACCCTGGCCATGCTCTGGGGATCTGGTACATCGCAATTTCCATATCTCATCACTCCGGACAGCGCGCTTCAGCGACAGGCGATCGAAGACGGCTCGCGCTATGAGAGCGTGCTCAGCAACTACCAATGGGAAGCCACCCGCAAGCTCATCAGCCAGCCCAACGTGACTTCGGTCGTTTTCGTCAACGCCGATAGCGGCGAGGGCTACATCAACGTCGATGGCAACATGGGCGACCGCAAGAACCTTACTCTGTGGAAGAATGGCGATGAGCTCATCAAGAACGTTTCCTCCATCTGCGACAACACCATTGTTGTCATCCACAGCGTCGGACCGGTCCTTGTGACCAAATGGTACCAGAATCCCAACATCTCGGCCATTGTTTGGGCTGGTCTGCCGGGACAGGAGTCGGGCAATTCCATCACCGACATTCTCTACGGAAAGACGAGCCCCGGCCGGTTACCCTTCACATGGGGGCCCAGTCTCGAGAGCTACGGAATAGACGTGCTACGTGAGCCCAACAACGGCATGGGCGCGCCTCAGCAGGAGTTCAAGGAAAGAGGATTCATCGACTACCGCCACTTTGACAAGGTCGCCCCCGAAAAGAACAGTTCAGGGGCCCCCATTTACGAATTCGGCTATGGTTTGTCGTGGTCTACGTTTGAATACTCGAACCTCAGTATCCAAAAACACGATGTCAGGCCCATGACACCACCTGAAGGCAAGACGACGGACGCTCCTGTTCTCGGGCAGTACAGCACCGACCTCAAGGACTATGCCTTCCCCTCGTATATTCGTCCGATCACGCAGTTCATTTATCCCTGGCTGAACGTGACGTCGTCTGGCAAGAAGGCCTCGCGCGATCGTCACTACGGAAAGACAGCGGACAAGTTTCTACCACCCGGCGCGCTTGACGGCTCTGCCCAACCTCGGCTGCCTTCATCCGGAGAGCCCGGTGGCAACCCACAGCTCTGGGATGTCATGTACACCGTCACGGCAACCATTACCAACACAGGCAAGGTCATGACGGACGAAGTACCTCAGCTCTACGTCAGCCTCGGCGGCGAGAACGAGCCAGTTCGCGTCTTGCGTGGCTTCGAACGCCTTGATCGTATTGCCCCGGGAGAGAGCGTTGTTTTCCGACACGAGCTCACTCGTCGTGAGTTGAGCAACTGGGATACTGCTTCCCAGAACTGGGTGATTACCGATGCGCCCAAAAAGATTTGGGTCGGCAGCAGCTCGCGCAACCTGCCTCTAAGCGCTGATCTTAACTGAAAACATCACCCACGAACTAACGGGGAGGAGTGGGAAGAATCGATAAAAGAAATTGAATACCCAAAAGCTGTTTTTTCCCTTTCTTTCCTTCTTTTTTCTTTTGTAAAATAACACAAAGGACATTCTTTTTTTTCTCTTCCTTTTTCTTGTTCATTTTTTTTTTCGTATAGAGAGGAATAAAAACGAACGAAGGGCCACTCGATTACATAGATGGCATTTCCTATATTGAAGTATTTGAGACACAAACCCGGACGGAGCAATTATCGCTATTCTCTTAAAAGCATCTGCCCTGTCTTGATCAATGTATGGCGACGAAGGCTCTGAATGACGTAATGTCCAACTTCTCGTTGGAGCGCTAGGACGGATGACGATGAGGATGAAGTCGGGAGGGTAAGCCAACATGTACGCATAACTCTGTCGCCAAGGATGTACATGAAGACCAAACTCAGAGAAGCTTAAACCCGGCCTTGATCCAGAAGGAGGCGATATAAATGCCCGTCACCTGCCAGATGGCGGTCCTCAGCCACGACAGCCGGCGGTTCTGGATGAAGACGTAGGCCAGCGTGTAGGCGACGCGCGAGAGAAGATAGCCGATGGAGAGATGGTTGAGGGTGGAGGTGTCGAGACGGGCATAGTTGCCGGCCAGGACGGAAGCGGCGAAGAGGCCGACTGTTTCCAGGCCGTTGAGGGAGGCGGCTTCGGCGCGGAGTATTCGTTGTTTTTTCTTGAAAAGAAAAAGTAAAAGGGGGTGTTGGTTTGGTTTTGGTTTGGAAGAAGAGAAAGGGGCCAAGGGTTGGGGGTGGGAGGTAGGTTTGGGTCCATCTACGTACGACCTTGGGAATGGACGTGTCCTTCGCGAGGGTATCTCTGTACGCGCGAGGACACGAGTTGTCGTAGACGTTGAAGCCTGCGGAGCCGACGGCGTATAGGTGCGGGAGGAGGCAGAGGGCGAAGGCGGCGGGAACCTGGGAGAGAAAGCTGGTCAGTCAAGGGGGGGCATCCGGGTTTCCGGGAAGGGGGAGAAGGAGGAACGGACAGTGAAGAGAGAGAGGTTTTGGGAGAGGCTGATGCCAAAGGTTGTCATTTTTTACGAGAGGAAGACGAGGAGGGTTGACGACAGTGATGGTGATTACGTGGGAGAAAGAGGGCGAAAACAAAGTGGATGCGGGATGTGATGACGAGGTGGATGGGCTGGTTCTGGATGCTTGTCTTTTAACGCTGGGCAGAGCGGACTCGGGGCATCGTGTGCTGCCGGTGGGAATGGGGAATGGGACATGTGACGTGGCTGGTGGCGACTTTCAAGTTGTACGTGGAATGAATAAATACTAATAAAAACAGTATAAGTATACGCCAAACAAAAAAGGGGGGGAGGGGGAGAGGGCGAAGCCGGTTGTAACATGCATTTGGTCATGATAGTATTTTCTAACGTTGGCATCGTGTGTGACGAAATTACAAAACAGTACAGTACGAAAGAAGAAAGATTGTAAACGTTTGATAAGCACTCCCGTTGACATGGTGATCCTAAGTGAAAAAAAAAAGAAGAAAGACAAAACAATATAAGAGATCAAAATGACAAACGTCCACCAGGGTTTGATACGCACTCCCGTTGACATGGTGCTCCCAATCGAAAAGAAACGAAAAAAAAGAAAAGAAAAAAAGAAAATGAAACAACGTGAAAGAGAAGAATGGCAAAAAAAACCACCAAAGCGAAACGAAACACACACAGTCGTCCACGATAAAAAAAAATGACAAAAACAAAAAGACAAGAAAAACCAGCTACGCTCATGACGCCTGCTCGCCTTTTTTCTCTTTGCTCTCTCATCAAACATTCACGTTGACGGCATCGGCACCCAGCTGGTCACGCAGAAAGACCTGCAGCCAGGTGGGCCAGCCCCGGATGCCGGTGACGGTCTCCTGCTGAGGCGGGATGATGAGCTGAGCGCCCCTCCTGCTGAATATCTGGCGGGTGATGACGGAGGCGACGTGGTCCGGGGTGAGCATGCGCACGCCGCGGCGCTCGAGCTGGTGGCCAAAGTCCTTGACGAGGGGGGTGCGGACGAAGTTGGGGTGGGCGACGGAGGTGAGGACGCGGTCGGCATGGTAGAGGTGCTTCAGCTCGACGGCGAGGGACTCGTGGAAGGAGAGGGCGGCGGCCTTTGTGGCGGAGTAGTCGGCGCCCTTGGGGAGGGCGATGAAGGAGGCCATGCTGGCGACGGTGACGATGTGGCCCTTGTTCCGGGCGATCATTTCGGGGAGGAACTGCTGGACGAGGGCCCAGTGGGAGATTGTGTTGACGGCGAAGACGCCGGCGAGGACGTCGGGCGGCATGTCGAGGATGGACATGGGCCGCGTGATGCCGGCGTTGTTGACCAGGATGGAGGGGTGGCCGAGGTCCGCGCGGAGGGCGGCGGCCGCGTCGGCGACGCTCCCGGCCGAGGTGATGTCGCAGCGGTAGAAGCGGACGAGGGGGTCGGCGAGGAGCCCATCGGGCGGCTCCTGCACGTCGAGGACCGCGACCCGGACCCCCCCGGCGACGAGCCGCCTGACGATGCAGAGCCCGATGCCGCTGCACCCGCCCGTCACGACCGCCACCTCGTCGGGCCAGCGCCACCCGGGAGCCGGGCCGACCCTCCACGCGTTGGCCGCCGCGGCGCTGGCCCCCCGGTTGAGCAGCCGGAGCAGCCCAACCCCGAGAAGCACCTGGAGCGCCCGCCGAACCACCTCCGCGCCGCCCATCGCGACCGGAACCCGCCTCAGCAGCTCATCCGGCGCCAGCGCCATCGCCACGAGCAGCGGACCCGAGAACAGCGGCGACTGCAACGCGTCGCAAAGGCGATGCAGCACGCGCGCGGGAGCCGACTCGACAACGCGGATCAGGGACATTTTCCTTTTCAAGAAAGAAGATATTTCAAGAGGTGGAGGAATCGTGTGTACGTGGTTGGAAAAAAAAAAACAAAAAGAAACACACAGAAACAAAGGAACAAAGAAGAAGGAGAAAAAGAAAAGAAAATGAAAATGAAGTCAAAAGGGTCGTTTTTTTTCTTCTTTTTTTTTTCTTCTTTCCTTCTTTTATGAAGGGTTTTATGTACCGTCACCGCAACCCCCGTCTTCTCCTTACCCTACTACGTTACCAACTCGCTCGCTCTTGCCTCGGCTGGGGTTGGGCACGTTGCCGGTTCTCTTGCGGCGGTGGCGCTGTCACGGGCGCCCCCGTCGCCGCTCGGCCGCCCCTCATTTCCTACTTGTGTCCGTTTCTGGGCTAGGTCAACCTCGATGTGGCCTTGTGATTGGTCGTCGGTACGTCAGGGATCAAGGGGGGGGGGGAACGGCGCGCGGGGGAAAAAAACCACGGGTGGGGGGGAGCTGGAACGAATCCTTTTCTCCGCTCCCTTTTGTGTCTTCTTTTTTCCTTCTTTCGTGCCCCCTGCCGGGCTATCGGGGGAACTGTCTCGTCCGCAAGGGAGGGGAGGGGGGGGGGGGGCCGTGGGAAGGACAAAAAAAAATACGCTCGGAAATCTAGGATGGAGGAGGTGGATCAAGCAGGAAGGAATATTTTGTTGGTGGGGGACGCGCGCTTGTTGTGTGTGTTGCACTTGTTGTATTCTGTGTGTGATACAATTTTGCGAAAAATTGGTTATACGGAGAGATAATATATTTTTTTTTTTGACTAAAAACAATAAAAAGGCTTGGCAAGTACGTTCTTGGGCCACTATTGGGCCCGCGTGTTCCGCACATGATACGTAGTAGATGATGAGGGGAGGAAAAAAAAAAAAAAAAAAAAAAACCTAAAAACCAAAACAGCGCTGGCAATACAACAAACAAACCCAAACCCTTGCTTTCCCCCAACCCCCTCCCTCTCTCTCCCCCTTTCGGAATGTCCAGAGATATTTATCTCCCTACGACTTGAGCTGCTGGTACTGGGGCAATTGCCAGTCTCTGTTGGTGGTGGCGAAACTCTGGAAAATCTTGTCCAACCGAAGCATCGTTATCGTGGTCAGCAGAAACCGCATCACCCACACGCCCCACCGTGTTCGCGGATACACCAGGCCCGGGAGACCCCTCGGGATATCCTGCACTTTCTCGACGAACGGCCTCAGGACGGCCTCGTACGAGGCGAACGCCCCGGCCAGGTCGTGCGGGCTCCGGGCAATCTCCCCCGCGAGCACGTAGGCGCCGATGAAGGCCAGGCTGGTGCCCATGCCCGTCAGGGGCGTGGGCGCGTGGGCGGCGTCGCCGAGGCAGACGACGCGGCCCCTGGACCAGACGCGGGTGCGGATCTGCGTCGTCGACTGGGCGTAAAAGTCGTCCGTCGCCGACATGGCCTCGATCAGACGCGCCGACTGCCACCCGGCGTCGCGGAACATTTCGGCGAAGAGGGCCTTCTGCGCCGCCGCGTCCTGTCGGAGCACCTTCTTCATGTCGTCGCCCCGCGCCATCGTGGCCAGGTAGCCCTGGCCCTCGGTCTCGCTGTGGAACCGGGTGGCCAGGATCCTCTGGCCCGTCGTGACGTGGGCGGTGGCCATGTTCCCGTCGCCCGCCAGCCGGGGGATGGTGAAGTAGGCCACGTAGAGGCCCAGGTCGCGCGAGTAGTCGGCCGACGGGTCCTCGTCCCGCAGGAGCATCTTCCGTATCCGGGAGCCCTGGCCGTCGGCCGCCACCACCATGTCGAAGGTGGCCTCCTCGCCGTCCGAGAAGGTGACGTCGACGCCGTCGGCCCTGTTCCGGAAGCTCGCGACCGACTTGCCGAACACGTAGGCGGCCTCGTGGCGCGTCTTGTCGTACAGGAGCCGCGCCAGGTCCCCGCGCATGATCTCGAACTCGCTGGTGAAGCCCTGCCTGCGCGGAACCTCCCCCGGCTTGGTCTCGGGCTTGGGGAACGAGGCGAACGCCCGACCTGAGGCGTCGACGAACTGGATGCCCTTTTCGTCCACCGCCAGGTTGCGTATCTCGTCCAGCAGGCCCATGCGCTTGGCTGCCTCGACGCCCTCGCCTCGGAGGTCGATCTGCTGTCCGGTTGTTCTGAGGTCGTCGTACCGCTCGATGACGGTGCACGAGTGGCCGAGGCGGGTGAGCCAGAAGGCCAAGGCGGGACCGGCGATCCCGGCGCCTGAGATGAGCACTCGAAGCGGTTTTTCCTTTAAAGAGTCCATGGTGGTTGGTGGCTATTCAACTGGCGATAGTCTTTTTTTTTTTTTTTTTTTTTTTTTTTTTCTCGAACAGATGGGTTTTTTTTTTCTTCTTTTTCTTTTTCAAGCTGAAGCAGAAGAAGGAGAAGAAAGAAGAAGAAGATGATGACGATGGTGATGCCTGCACCTCTTCCCTCCCCCTACTCTCTCCCCTTCCTACCAAATCCCACCACCGACTTATATACATATCCTCCCTTGCAAACAACGTTTCGTCTTACTTCGACCAAGACGTCATTTTATCGATCGTGCTCGGACTTCGGCCGCTTCAAAGTCCGACATCAGCGCATGCGTCTCAGACGACACTCACTACCACCACAGTTGAGTCACCTTCAACGCAGAGTCATCGGCTGGAACAGAGAGAAAAAAAAAAAAAAAAGAGGGTCAGTCGGCCTTGCTCGGAGGTCCTGGATGGACGGAGGGGGAAATGAGATACAGCCAGCATATAGACGACGTCATGGAAACGAACTTTTTCATGCCTTGGGGCCGGCACTCAGTTTCCGAAGCTTATCCGAGAAAAGAAGGGATAGCTAGAAGGGCAACATTGGACAATGGAAGAGCTTATATAATACAGCTTCTAACTCTACCTAGTATGTAGTATGTAGTCCTAGCCCTAGCCCTGGCTAGACCTAAAGCTTGGACTCTAGTCCCGAATGCGTATAGCGGCGCGAGTTCTTTTACTCCATCGGATCCGCAGGGTCGTTGCGATTGGGTCACCTTCGTCTCTTCAGGTTGAGTAAGATCCTTGGTCTCCCCACTCTACTACGTACTAGCAGTACGTACATAACCACTAGTATACTTCTTGAGGCCATGATTTACGTTTTCTTTCTTACTTCTTCTTCCCCTTTCCCCTTTACCTCGTTGCGGGTTTCCGGGCCGGGGCCGATCAGCCCGTCTTTGTCATGTTACATGCAGCGTCATGCAGATCCGTTTAGGAGGATGCGTTACAAAAAAAAAGAAGAAGGAAAAAAAGAGAAGAAAAGGGAAAGGAAGGGCCTCCCGCTGTGGGGGCCGCGCGTACGTTTTGGTCGATTCCCTCGCCTTCATTTATGCGGCAAGCAAGACGAGATGACTGCTAATAGTGGTGCTATTAGATTGAGCACATGCATGACTCGTTCAATACGCAAGTGAAACGGACAGACGCAGCCTAAAATGGAGGAGGCTCGACGATGACTCCGTGCCGGAATTTGTTATTGATGGTTCCCGTCACACCATGTGCTGGTTCTCGGACGCTACGAGCCGAGTACCTACAGCAGATTATGCAAACGTAGCTTGCTGATAGGTACTGCGCAAGTCGTCGTGAAGGAGGCGGGCACAAAACGTTATTTGCTCGTTCCTAAACCCATGTGATGGAAATCCATCGATGGCGCTCTCTCTCTCTCTCTCTCTCTCTCTCTCTCTCTCTCTCTCTCTCTCTCTCGCTCGCTCGCTCGCTCGCAACGTGTCGGTAAATATGTCGCTTTCATTTTGGCTATATTTAGGCTAGAGATGTGTGCGAGGCCAGTGTCTGTGTCAAGCCGACTCGCCCTGTGCTATTAAACAAATTTTCTTTTTTTTTTCTCTTCGGTATTACTTTTTCCTCATTGTCTTCTTCTTCTTTTTTTTTTTTCTACTTTTACTATTCTCCCTTCCACCCGTTGTTCCACACTAACCCAAGTCTGTCGTTATCGAGGAAGAACCTACAAACAAACAAAAAAAGAGGGTAGTTCAGAAAAAAAAAAAAAAAAACCGTAGATTCGAAAATGAAGGCCTACATCGGGGCCCTCTCCGTCTCTCTCCTGAGCATCGTCGCCGACGCATCCCGCCAAAGTGGCGCCCACGCGGAACTTCATCGCCGCGACGTCCAGGCGGATCCCCTCCAGCCTGCAACGCCCTTTCCGAAATCATCGGCTCGGGATCCCGCAAAGAGGTGTGTCGTGACGGCCTCCCCGACGGGCCACGACGACGCGCCGGCCATCCTCAAGGCCTTTCAGCAGTGCAACGAGGGCGGCACCGTGGTCCTCAACGCGAACTACACCATCGCCTCCCCGCTGGATCTGACCTTCCTCGACTGCGTCGACGTGTCCATCTCGGGATCCGTCAAGCTCAGCGACGACATCGACTTCTGGACCAAGAACTCGTTCAAGTACGCCTTCCAGAACGCGTCGGCCGCCTGGAGATTCGGCGGCAGGGACGTCCACATCTCTGGCAGCGGTGCGGGCGTCATCGACGGCAACGGCCAGGCCTGGTATGACGCTTTTGCCAAGGAACCTACCATCCAGAGGCCGGTTCTGTTTGTGCTGGATGGTCTGGAGGGTGGTTCCGTCACGGGTCTGAAGATGCGCAATCCTCCTTTTGTGGGTGAAGTTCCATTCGTTCCATAAACCCACACACCGGGCATCGCATCGTTTCTTTCTTTCTTTCTTTCTTTCTTTCTTTTTTTTTGTCCGGAATCGCTGACAAGAGATGCGTCTCGTCTCCCCCCCCCCCCTCCCCTTGGATTAGTGGTTCAATCTCATTGCCAACAGCTCTGATATCCTCGTCAGCGACCTTCATTTGACCGTCAAGGTGAGACAGATTGACCAGCAAACCGACGCGCGCCGGATTTGTCGCTGATGAGAAGAGGGAAAAGAGCAACAGCAACCAGATTGCGAAAAACACAGACGGCTGGGACACCTACCGGTCCCGCAACATCGTCATCCAGAACTCCACCGTCCAGAACGGCGACGACTGCGTCTCCTTCAAGCCCAACAGCACCGACGTCATCGTCCAGAACCTCTCCTGCGACGGATCCCACGGCATCTCGGTCGGCTCGCTGGGCCAGTACCCGGGCAAGGTGGACATCGTGGAGAACGTCTACGTCTACAACACCACCATGAAGAACGGGACCGGCGGCGCACGCATCAAGGTGTGGCCCAGCTCCTTCACACCCTTCCAGCCGTCCCTCTCCGGCGGCGGCGGCTCCGGCCACGTGAGGAACGTCACCTTTGACACCATGAGCCATGTCAACAACGACTTGGCCGTCGAGTTGACCCAGTGCTATGGGAGTAAGAACCTGACTCTCTGCCACGAGTACCCGGTAAGAATCTATCTATCTCTCTCTCTCTTTCTCTCTCTCTCTTTCACTCTCTCTCTTTCTCTCTCTCTCTTTCTCTCTCTCTCTTTCACTCTCTCTCTCTCTTTCTTTATATATATATATAAAGGGCAGGGAGTAGAAAAACGCATGCCCAGCAGGACCAACTGCGTACTGACCAACTTGCGTTCTTGCCTTGCCTTGCAGTCAAACGTCATAATTTCCGACATCACCTTCAAAAACATGCAGGGTACCACGTCCAAGAAGAACGATCCCGAAGTCGGCACTCTGACCTGCAGCGATCCATCTGTGAGACCCCTCCCCCCCCCCTCCCCCTTTTGTTTCTCCATTCCATCTATACTATACGGCTCTTCATTCCATCTACACGCCAACAACACTGCGTTCGCTGACCCCCGACCCGTCACAAAAGCGATGCGAAAACATCCGCGTCGAAAACATCAACGTCCAGCCCCCATCGGCCAAGAAGCCGAAATGGCTCTGCAACAACATTGGAAATACCCTCCCCCAGGTATGCCAAGCATAGAAGGTACACGAGGACCAGCGACGTCCCCTTGCCCAGAAAGAAGAGAGGAACCGAAAACAATTAAAAAAAAAAAAATCGGTCCCATTCGTTCGTTACATGGGCCTGGAAGTCGTGTGGCGATGGAAGCAGAACATGCTCTCTGTCTCGTGCACGTCACCGATGGCAGCTTTTTCTTCCTTTTGCCCCCAATTCACTTGGTCACTTCTATCCTTTCCTTCTTCTTTGTTAAACTTCTGTTGTTCGTGTACGTAACCGTTTTACATGGCCCTTCGTCTTCATGGCGAGGTTTTCCACCATTACTGAACTTGCGTTGCGGGGAACCACATACGTTGACTGTGGATGGTGGTTCCCGATGCCTGGACAAAATCCGTTCCATTGTCGCCCGTGTATCTTGGATGGACGTAGATGGTAAGAACAGTGGCTTGCCGTGCATTGCCGCTTTCTTATTCTTCTTTTTTCTTGCGGCGTGCTTGGCCGTCGTGGTGGGGGATGCATGCATTCCTGGAGTCTTGGTCTGTCGGGGCCGGGACCGCCGTAGACATGATGATACATGTCCCCTGTGGGTGAGCGAGGCATGTACGACTTCTTTAGGCCGCGTGGGCCACTGACGCGTTATCGTGGAACCATGTCTGCGGCTGAGATGCCGTCACTTGCAGGTGGGCAGGTAGGTAGGTAGGTACTACGAAGGGCGCGGTTTGAGAAATCACGACGACGCGTTGTGGCTACAATGACCGCAGTTGGCAAGCCTTCTTTTGCAGTGTAATTCCAGTTACTTCAGTCGTGTCTGCTTCATTCGCGTCTACGTCATCCATGTCTACTTCATCCATGTCCATCTCCCCCCTTTTCTCTCGTCTCCCCCTTTCAAATCGAGACGCCGGTAATCTCAAAGGTCACGACGGATCCCGTGTCGAACCACGACCAGAAGGTCGTCCCCTTCATGTACGTGTCCTCCTTCTCCTCGTAGAGCCTGGAGCCGTCAAAGTTCGTCCTCCACCGCCTCACCAGGGCGCCGTCGCTGCCGGGGACGGCGAATCTGGCCAGGTCAAAGTTCCGGTACTGCGCGTCGCCCCAGTTGGCCGCGATGATGACGAGGAGTTTCCTCCCGGCGTCGTAGGCGGCCGCCGTGTCGGCGTTGTCACCGGCGTCCAGCGTGACCATGCCCGGGAGGATGTGGCGGGCGAACTGGGCGAGCACGAAGTACTTGACGGTGGCGGCGCCGAGCGTCTTGGCGTCGTTGTTGCCGTCGATGAGGCCCCAGCCGCCGCCGTCGACGGCCTGCCAGTACACCCAGGCGTTGGGGTGGAGCCAGCAGAGGTCGAGGAGGAGGTTCTCGGCGAGCTTCCTGCCCGTGGCGTCGTTGTCGCCGTACTCGCTGTTCCAGAGGCCCTTGGACGAATCCTGGGCCAGCCCGTAGAGCTTGTCGCGGGGCCCGTCGTGGCCCTCGTAGCCGTGGACGTTGATGCGCGTGACGGCGTCCTTGGTCGGGCCCGACATGGCGTTCCAGGTGTTGACGGCCATGTCGTAGCTTGTCTCGTCCGAGGCGGCGATGAAGGCCTCGGAGCCGCGGCTGCTCAGCTCCGTCTTGAGGAACCCGATCACCTGCTCCATGGTGCCGACCTCGAAGTGGCAGCCCTCCTGCGTGCCCCGGGCGGTCCAGCCGACGACCGAGGGCTCGTTGAAGGCCTCGACCGACTGGAAGTCGATGCCCCAGTTCTTCCTCGCGTGCGCGTCAATACTGGCCAGGTAGATGGCGTGCTGGCGGTAGTCCGAGTCTGCCAGGTTGTCGCTTGTCCCGTCGTCGCTGCCCGAGGGGTTGCGGTTCTTGCACATCCACCACATGGGCGAGTTGGAGAAGAGCTCAAAGGTGTCGGCCCCGTTGGCCTTTGCCTTTTGCAGCATCAGCCGCTGGTTCGCGTCCACCGACCAGTCCCAGCTGCCGGACGCGGGATCAGCGCTCGCCGAGTCCAGCCAGTAGCCGTCTATCTGACGCGAGGATGCGATGTTGGGCGAGACGGCGATGCTGAGGCCGCCGACCGCCTTGCGGCTCGTCGCTCCGGCGTTGTACCGCGCAATGTTGAAGCCCAGTCCCGGCAGCGTCTGTCCGTTGTACTGCTGCGTCTTGGTCGTGAAAAAGATGCCGGCGAGGTCGTCGCGGTCACCGAAGGCTTTTGCCCACCAGGCGAGAGAAACGCCCCAGCCCTCCCAGTTGCCATATCTTTGAGAGGCATCAATGGTCACTCCTGAGAATGCCGATACCGTAGGGATGCCGACGGCAATCGCCGAGGACAAGACGGAGAGATACATGACGTGACGGGGGGGAAGGGAAGTAGGGAAAGTGGGAGAAGAAGAAGAAGAAGAAGAAGAAGAAGAAGAAGAAGAAGAAGAAGAAGAAGAAAAATCAGAGGGAGGGGTTTTTAGCGTAGGCTTTTTAGGTGTAAGTAGAAAAGGCAATGTAGAGAGAGAAGAAGGAGGAGGAGAAAAATAAGAAGAAGAAGAAGAAGAAGAAGAAGAAGAAGAAACAACACTTTAGTCTAAACGTCGTAAGGCCTTTTTAAATATTTTTCTTTTTCTCCTGAAACGCAGCAGCGAGCTTGGTTACTCTGGTACATCTCTCGCCGAGCATTCGGGCTACTATCTGTTCGAGGACCATGTGCGTTCATTTCGCCGTTTTCACGTCGCGGGAGCAAGGGGAACTTTGCCATCAAGGCAGGCAAGCCATCAGCCAGGACCGACCTCATCCGTCCGGTTACAGGAATCCGAATCCTCTTGCCGGTATGTGTATTCTTGCGCTCTTTCACTTTACACCTTGCGGCGATTCTTGCTCATGGGCACCGCCGACCTGATTCCTTTCTGGACTTGATCCCTTTCTGAATCCTAGCCATCCCACGGCATTATGCCGTGGCCGGAGGACAGGAAAGCACGGCAGCATGCGGCCAAGCGCACATGTTGCGGTGGCATAGTCCCTGTTCCTCGAACATGTGTTAAGCCTCCTCAGAGAAAGGTGAATGCGGTGTGGTGGGGTACGACTGTCAAGCTCGCGGCCGTTGATGTCTTCAAAAGCATGCCCCGTCTCGTCTCGGTGTACGTCAACAGACGGGGTGGAGCAGGGCAGGGCAGATGCCGTGCCGCCGTCCAAGGATGATCCTTTGAGCCCAAGCCGAAGTCTTCCTCCTTCCCATCCCGGCAACATGTCAGGATGGTTCTGTCGGCGAACCGCAAAGTGTTGTGGGCCGCACTGAAAAAAAAAAAAAAAAAACCATCCCATCCAGCACTGCGAGTTCCATGTCTACCATTATCCAGCCCACATGGTTTGTGCGACTGATGTTGAGCCAATGCCGTCTTGGCTGATGTTGACCGCGTGGATGTTGGGATGCCAGAATAGAGGCACCGAGCGAACAAGACAGAGTCTTTCACTTCACAGCGTTATCCCGTCCAACGGCCGTTCTCGGCCAGAAGAAGCAAGTGGAGCGAACAATGGGAAATTCGACTTGTCCATGTTGTCGTAAGCACCTCAATTGGCGGCGTCGTCTTGCATGGATGGTCGTTGTAAAAACCCTTGCCACGACTTGCGGGATGTTGCTCATGACGTGGTATGTTAGGGTTGATGCTATACAGACGGTGAGCGCGCGACTGCAAGGCCGCCGTCGGATAATACGAGGACCCTAAATAGGAAACAGTAGAACTTCCCTCATGTCACGTCCACTTGCGGCCGTCTTTACCCGTCCATGATTAATTAATTCCAGACGGGCGAGCTGGTGGTGATTGGTATTCCTCGCCGTCGAGTTGTTCCATGCGCAGAATATGATCACCCTTTCGTCATCTAGGGACGCGTCTATTATCCCCCACGGCGAAATGCCAGACGACTGAAGAAAAGAAGAAGGAGAAGGAGAAGTAGAAGTAGAAGAAGGAGAAGGAGAAGGAGAAGGAGAAGAAGAAGAAGAAAAAGAAGAAGGAGAAGAAAAAGAAAAAAAAAGAAGAAAAAGAAGAAAAAGAAGAAAAAGAAGAAAAAGAAGAAAAAGACAGCTTGGCCGAGTTGGGCAGGGTGTCCCGGTAGCCCGACGTCCGGTATCGTAAGAGCGAATCGAGGTTTTGACGCCGCTGGACGACACAACAAAGTCGCCACGAGCACCCTTGTATCCGGACACCGGGTGACATTCGAACGTAGCACCACCGAGTAGACTAAAAACGGAAGGCGGGTTTTTGCCGCGCAGCTGCCTGCCCCCTTGGACGTAGACTACAACGTCTTACTGGGGCTTGTCGTCGTGCTAGCCGGCCACCGCTGGTGACAGCAGGTGGAATCTGTGCTGTTTGGCTGGATAGTTTTTTTTTTTTTTTTTTTTTTTTTTTTTTTTTGAGCGCTAGATGGTTCAATTGATGCCCCTCAAAAAAGGGGCGGGGGGGGGGGCTTTCAACTGAGGCTTTATTATTTGTCTTGATATGTTCTACGTCATTTGGCCATTGGTGTTTTCGTAGGCAAAGTTACCCCGAAATGACTGATCACGTGACGATGACATTTCCCCCAGGTCAGCAACGAATCACGTGCATAATACGTCACATTCACACCCTGCGCCTGCGCCTCTTTCGGGCTGCCCCGACGACCGACAATGCATGATGCATCAAAAGAATAGAAAAAGAAAACAAAAAAAAAGCAACGAAACGAAACGAAACGAAACGAAACGAAAAAAAAAATGAAAGAAACAAAAACACATGTCTGGGAGCCCAAGAGGGGTTGCACCGCATCGCCTTGTCCGTCCTTTGTGCGCCGTTTCCAGGCCAGCGGTACGGCCGATGGTCGGACAACTCTCTTGCTTCTTTCTGCGTCGTTGCGTTGCTAAGAGTGTCACAGAGCTACTACGTAGCATGCGCAGGACATCAGCACACGTCGAACGAGGCTGACCCCCGCCTCCTTCCCACATGCGACTGCAACGAAGGATGTGCCGAGAGCCGTCGGCAAACAAGGAACTTGACCTGACGACCAAGGAAACTTGACTTGAACGCGGCCGGAGGGAGTCTTTTTTGCCCCTGCCTCGACATGATGCACCTCAGATCCGAGTGAGCAGATGGGTGAAAGCAAAGAAAATTCATCTTTTCAAGAGTTGCAAGACTCTTCTTTCTCTTTCACTCTCGTCTCCCAGTTGGACTCGTTGCGTGCAACGTCAAGCTGCGAAACGCGGCTGGGGCGGAAGAGAGTTGGGGGGGGGTTGATATCGTCACCGTGCATCGACAAGGCGCAGGATATGAAAACGAAAGATCAAAAAGAAGAAAAAAAAAGCAAAGCGGGAAAAAAAAAAAAAAAACATCGGCGACGTCCGGTCACGGAGATGATGATTGACCAGACAACGGAGGAGGGGGGACTGCCATACGGCCAGAGCCGACACGGAGGAGGGAGGCTCGTATTCGCGGGTGCAACGCTGCGCTGCAATGCAAGTGTGACTGGCGAAGAAGAAGAAGAGGGTTCCCCCCCAGTGAACGGGCCTTCGTATCCTCTTTTTGTTTTTTGTCAATCAGTTCTCATCTTTGTTTTTTTTGATTATTATTATTATTATTGTTATTTATGTATGAGGGGGACGTGGAGAAACGAGAAACGGTCGGCTTCGACAGGAAGTTATAAATACCGGCCTCTCTCTCCCTCTCTCTCTCTCTCTCTCTCCCTCCCTCTCTCCAACCTGTCAAATCGGCAAAGAGAAGAAGAAATCATCATCACCATACCAACCCACCCTCTCCTCCCCCACCCTTCACTCTGAGTTCTAAGACAAATCATGCACGCCAGCCAATTCCTCATCTGCGTGGCGGCTCTCGCCAGCGCCACCAGCGCGCTCACCATCCGCAACAAGCACGTTGCCGACTTCCGCCTCTTCGGGGAGAAGGGCTGCTCCAAGCAGAACGAGGGCATCTGGACCGTCATCGACGACGATTTCAAGCCCAACGAGTGCAAGAGCCTCCAGGGAATCCCAGCCGGGTCGATCCTCAACATGGACACCAACCAGGGATGCACTTGTAAGTGTCGGACCCCCCGTCACGAGAGGTGCAGGCAAAGCTGATTGTTCCTCTTTTTTTTTTTTTTTTTTTTTTTCTTTTTTTTTTCCCGCACCAGTGTCCTTTTACACGGACGCGGCCTGCGCGCCAGCCAGCAAGAGGAACTGCGCGCCGCGTCAGTGTTGCAACGCCGAGCAGGGAACCTGGAGGGCGTGGTCCATGGTGTGTTGACGGCGTGGCATCACGAGGCAAATCGAGGTATGGAACGTTTGGTGGAATTTAATCATGGCCAGGTCAGGCATCGATGGTATTTTGGCTCGGGGGCGTTTCTGGTCGGTGGGATTTTGCACACACATTGTTTCAAGCTCTTCGTCACGGCGCGCTTTTGAGAGTTCTTTTTTTTTTTTTTCCTTTTTTCTTTCCTTTTTTTTTTCTTGGGGTTCTTTGGGCTTCTTTGCATCAATCAATCAATCACGGAGGCGAGAAAGCACAAGGCGCACGTGGACTTGTGCCACTCGTGTACAAAGCATGGTAGGACGAGGCGGCAAGCCTTTGCCCTTGTCGAAAGGACGTGTCGGTCGGTGGTTACGAAATAGCAGCATAACAAAGCCACGTAGTACCAATCCGTCAACGTCAACGTGTTTCGCGTCGTCGTCGCATTTGTCTGGGCCGGTGAAGGAGTGAAGGAGTGAAGGAGTGAAGGAGTGAAAGGAGAAAGGAGAGGCTGCGGGGACGGAGCGTGCCGAGCCCAAGGTGCGGCAGGCGGGGTTCGACGTTGGACCGTGTGAGGATGACGTTTCGTCTTTTTCTGTTCTTTTATTCTTCTTTTCCCCTTTCCTTTCCTTTCCTTTCCTTTCCTTTCCTTCATCCCCCCTTTCGCATCACGCACCATTACCACCGACAACCCAAAACGCATACAACGTCATCGCACTACACCTCCCCGTCGCCCATCCATGGCCGCATCCGTGCCGTCCATCGCGGCTCCCGCTCCCGCTCCTCCCGCCCCGTCGCGCCCCGGCCGCCGCACCGGCATCGTCGTCTTCTCCGGCGGCAGCGCCGCCAACAGCCTCGTTGACGTGTTCGAGCGCGTGCGAAACGAAAACAAGGCAACGCTCAGTTATGTGATTCCCATCTCTGACAACGGCGGCAGCACGAGCGAGATTATCCGCGTCTTTGGCGGGCCAGGTGAGAAAAAATGAGAAGAAGAAGAAGAAGAAGAAGAAGAAGAAGAAGAAGGATAGATAAGATAGATGAATGGAAACCGCCGACGTGGACGGAATGATGAGAAAGAAGAAGAAGAAGAAGAAGAAAAAGGAAAATCACTTAAAAAAAAGTCGGCATTTCGCCACAGGAATCGGCGACGTGCGCTCCCGGCTGGTGAGGCTCATCCCCGAGGACAATGTCCCCGAGACGGCGGCCATCAGACACCTCTTCAACCACCGGCTCGCGGGAAGCTACGAGGCGGCGCGGACGGAGTGGATCGACCTGCTCGACGGAACGCACCTTCTCTGGACGGACATCTCGTCGCCCAAGAGGGAGCTCATCCGGTCGCACCTCAACGGCTTCAACCTCGAGGTGGTCAGGCGCACGCGGCCCAACAGCCGCTTCGACTTCTCCGGCGCCAGCGTCGGGAACCTGTTCCTGACGGGGACGCGCCTCTTCACCGGGAGCTTCGAGGCGGCCGTCTACCTGCTCGGGTCGCTCTGCGCGGTGCCGGACGGCGTGGCCGTGCTGCCGGCCATCAACACCAACTTTGCGCACCACATCGCGGCCGGCCTGGAGGACGGCACCGTCATCACGGGCCAGAACGACATTTCGCATCCCAGCTGTGCGGGGGCGGTGACGGTGGCCGCCGAGGGCCGCCCGGACGACCAGCAACAGCATCAGCAACAGCATCAGCATCAGCAACAGCACCAGCAACACCAGCACCACCATCGACGACACGCCCGGGAGCACGACCAGATCGAGGACGCCAACCTGCCGGGATCGCTGCCCGCGCTCCGGCGGCCGGCCATTGCCCTCTCCAAGACGCGGCAAGAGGACCTGCCGTCGCGCATCCGCCGCATCTGGTACATCAACCCCTACGGACAGGAGATACACGTCCCCGCCAACCCGCGCGTGCTGGAGGCCATCGGCGCCGCCGACACCGTCGTCTACAGCATCGGCTCCCTCTTCACGTCGCTGGTGCCGAGCCTCATCCTCGGGGGCGTGGGCGACGCCGTGGCCAGCCCCTCGGTGCGCCGCAAGATCCTCATCCTCAACGGCAGCACCGACCGCGAGACGGGGCCCCCGCACCGACCCTTCTCGGCGCTCGACTTCGTCGCCGCCGTGGCCGCCGCCTGCGCCGACTCCCGGGGCCGGGACCCCCCCTCCGAGGACCAATACGCCGAGTACGTCACGCACGTGATCCACCTCGACGGCCCCGCGTGCCCCCGCGTCGACAGGGCCCGGCTCGCGGCGCTGGGCATCGACACGGTGCGGCTGTACGGACCGCGGGACGACTCGGGCCGCGGGGGCAGGTACGACGCCACGGCGCTGGGCCAGGCGCTGGAGACGATTGTCGGGCGGAAGAAGAACGGCGGCGTCGAGAAGAACCGCAGGAACACGCTTGTCGGGTGAGGCGGGCAGGGA
Source organism: Claviceps paspali (assembly GCA_013435705.1). Lineage (NCBI taxonomy): Eukaryota > Fungi > Ascomycota > Sordariomycetes > Hypocreales > Clavicipitaceae > Claviceps > Claviceps paspali. Next base: position 436,409 of record JABAEC010000006.1, on the reverse strand, counting down.
ACCGGGGGGAATGATGGTGATGGATGGATGGACGGACGTTTGTGGGTTTGGGAAGAAGGCGAGAGATGTGTTGCAATGGCTTGTGAAGTTTTTTTTTTTAATAGTTTCGTTTACGGTTTTTACTTTTCCGTTCCCCTCTATATTTTTTTTTTAAAAAAAAAACCCCCCAAGTCAACTTCTGCAACCCCCCCCAACCCCCTTTCCCAACCATCGGTTCCGTCGGCCATTTTCGTCGGAATAATAAAAAAAAAGCGGAACCCCCGCTTGCCCCCCCCCCCCCCCCACCAAACCCGATTCAAACGTCACAGACAAGGAAACTTTACTTCCCCCTTCCCTCTTTTTTTCTAAATATAAAACTTCCCCAATCCCCAATCCCCAGTCCCTCCCATCCGCAAAGATGCTCGTCCTCGCCCGCAGAACCGCCCCGCGGCGGCTGCTTGGCGTCCCCCTTCGCCGCCGCAGCCTCCTCACGCTGGCGATCGAGTCCTCGTGCGACGACTCGGCCGTGGCGGTCCTCTCGCGCACGCGGCGTCGCGGCACGGAGCTGCTCTTCAACGAGCGCGTCTCGTCTGACTGCCGGGCGTTTGGCGGCGTGCATCCCGTCGTGGCGGTGCAGGGCCACCATGCTTCGGTGGCGCCGCTGGTGCGCAGGGCGGTGGCGGCGCTGCCTTTCGCCGAGGAGGAGGAGGAGGAGGAGGAGGAGGACGACGGCCCGACCACCATCTACGTGCCGGGCGAGGACGGGACCCTCCGCCGACGACGGAGGCCGGACTTCGTGGCCGCCACGCGCGGGCCCGGCGTCATGGCCAACCTCGCCGTGGGGCTCAGCGTCGCCAAGGGCCTCGCCCTCGCGTGGGATGTGCCTCTCGTCGGCGTCCACCACATGCAGGCTCATGCCTTGACGCCGCGTCTGGCTGCCGCGCTGGCCTCCGCCTCGGCCGACAACAACAACAACAACAAGGACAAGGACAAGGACGGCGGCGGCGGCGGCAATCTTCACCACAGGCCCGAGTTCCCCTTCCTCACCCTCCTCGTCTCCGGCGGCCACACCCAGCTCGTCCACTCCGCCGGCCTGACCGACCACCGCATCCTCGCCTCCAGCGCCGACATCGCCGTCGGCAACCTCCTCGACCAGACCGCCCGCGCCGTCCTGCCCGCCGACCTCATCGCCTCCAGCCCCGACGTCATGTACGCGCGGCTCCTCGAGCCCTTTGCCTTCGGGGACGGCCCGTCCGGGTCCGACCCCGACCACCGCCACCGCGCCTTCTTCCGTCCCGCCCTCTCCCGCCGCGACGAGATGCACCCCCTCCCGACCCCCTACCCCTGGACCGTCGCCCTGCCCCTCCGCGACTCCCGCCGCCTGGCCTACTCCTTCTCCTCCATCCACACCACCGTCTGCCGCATCGCCGACGCCATCCCCCCCGACGACATCGCCCAGCGCCGCTGCCTCGCCCGCCACACCCTCCGCGCCGCCTTCCAGCACCTCGCATCGCGCCTCGTCCTCGCGCTGGAGGACCTCCCCGCCCTGCGGCGCTCCCCGCCCTCCGTCCTCGTCGTCTCCGGCGGCGTCGCCTCCAACCCCTTCCTCATCCATGTCCTGCGCGAGACCCTCTCCGCCCGCGGCTTCCCCGACCTGCGTGTCCTGGCACCCCCCTCCGCCCTCTGCACCGACAACGCCGCCATGATTGCCTGGGCTGCCATGGAGATGTTCGACCACGGCTGGGTCTCCGATCTCGCCATTCGGCCCCTCGCCAAGTGGCCCATGAGTGTCGACGGCAAGGATGCCATCCTCGCCATCGACGGCTGGGTCTCGCGTTGCTGAGCATGCCTTCCCTCCTCCGCGCTGGCCTTGCACATACATCTACGCCGCTGTCCTGTGCATCGTGTTTGTAAATCCAGCCTGCACATGTGCCTGTGTATATTTAAAAAAAAAATACCCATCTTGTCCTTTTCCCCTTCATCCGCGCTGGCCTTGTACATACATCTACGCCGCTGTCCTGTGCATCATATTTGCAAATCCGGCCTGCACATGTGCCTGTGTATATTAAAAAAAACCCATCCCGTCTTAATCTGTATTGATACCCATTTTATTCCCCCCCCCCCCCCCTCTCTGCCTGTAACCTGCAACGACACGAGAGCACAACCTCCATCTTATTTTCCCCTCACCGAGAAGTCCGCAAAGTCAGGCCGTTGATGAACAAAATAAAAAAAAGAGAATAGAACCAAACAGTTGCATTTCTTCTTGTTACGCCGTTTCGGTGTGTGTGTGTGTATGTGTGCGATTTTGATTTTGTTTATTTTCATTGTTTATCGGGTAAAAGAGACTATATTTCCGTCCATCCCTCCTTCCGAGACTCCCTCCCTCCCTCCCTCCCTACGAGCCTCAACCCCCCTTCAGTCCAGCTCGCTCGTCACATTGGAAAACTCTCCCTTCTCCAGCTTGGTCTTCCAGAAGACGGGGTTCGTGTCGGTGAAGCCGTGCTTGACCCATCCCTCCTCCTTGACATGGTACAGGTTGATGAAGCCGCCAGAGTAGGCATCTCGGTGCGTCGCGGCCAGGATGCTTCGCCTGCCCAGCTCCAGCGCATCCTCGACGCTCAGCTCGTACTTGTACTCGGCGTCCAGGACGCCGTACGCGAACGTCTGCCCGGACCCGACGCAGAACAGGTTTCCCGCGAGCCTGGTGCCGTCGCTGTCGACGTAATACAGCGCGGGGCCCTCCTCCTTGGTCACGCCGGCGCACATGGTTCCCATGCTGAGCCCCATGCCCTTGTAGCTGTAGACAAGGTTGGCGAGGATCTTGCTCGCGGCCGCGACGCTGATGCGGCGCTTGTGGCGCAGCTCGTGCAGTCGGCACTGCATCCCCAGCCAGGCCAGCCAGTACTGGCAGTCTGCGGCGCCGCCTGCCATGGTGCCCAGCAGCACGCTGTTGATCTCAATCACCTTCTTGACCGTCTGCGACGCGATCCAGTCGCCGGCCGTTGCACGCGAGTCGGTCGCCACGATGATGCCGCCCTGAAAGCGGAACGCCAGCGTCGTCGTGCCGTGTGCAATCTTGATGGGACAGTCGGGGTTGGCTCGGTCGTCCGTGGCGGCTCGGAGCCAAGATGACGGCTACGCAGCAACGAGTCAGAATAAAAACAAAAACATGTAAAAAAACATACATGCCGTCCAGTCTAACAGGCCGATAGATTCGACCAATCTCGACGTGAGAAGGAGAGAAGGGATAAATGACATGGTAAAACCCCCAAAGCAATCTCTCACCTGGGAGATGGGCGGCATGGCAAACTTGGTCGTCAGCGACGCCGTGGCCATCAGCCCCTCGGCCTCGTCCTCCCACTGCTCATTCTTCTCAAACGCAGGCCTGCTGTATTTTGCCACGAGTGAATCCATTCTCGGCGACACTAGAACGGGACGTGGATCTGATCGAGAGGTGGTGCAGAACGGAAACAAGGGTTCGTAAACGGCTCTGTTGATGTGTGCGCCTGCTCAGTCCGAAAGAAGAAGAAAAGTGAAGATAAAAGAAAGAAAGAAAAAAAAAATACAAGAACCCCAGACAGAGAGAACAGGTTAAAAACCTAGCAACGGTCGATCGGATGGATGGACCAGGTGCTGCGATGTGATGATGATGGGAGGCGAGCGTTGCAAAGTGGACGTTGCCAGGCTCAAGCCAGGCAGCTCCGGCCATCGCGTCGTCACCAGCGAGCTTCCTTGGGAACCTACCTGAGTTGAGCCAATCAGAGCACGTGGACAGCTGGGCGTGGAAACCTGCAACGAGGCCGCGGGTGGGGTGTTTTGTTTAGTCATCCCGAATCCTCGCACCACCATCCGTTGTTGCTGCCTTGCCGCCTTATCAGCCTTACTTAGTAGTAGTATGTAGAATTCATTACCAACCAACCTTATTCATTATTTTGATGCTGATGCTGTTGAGCAAGCCTTGACACATAAGAATTCATAATAAATTAAGCCTATTCAGAAGAATATTCAAAATGTCCTGGCAAAGACTAGGTCAGCCTTGCCTTCCCTTGCAGAGCACACACCATTCAATTTCTTCGATTTCTTTTTATTTTATTTTTTTCGTCACCTCTCCATGGCCCATCAGAAACTCTCTGCGTGCCTCGGATCGTGTGGAAATTATATCAATCCAAAAAAAAAAAAAAAACAGTTGCATAGTAAGACTGCATAGTAAGACGAGTAGCAGGACAAAGAAGAAACATGCGCGTGCAAGAGAGCGAGGGAATCACTCATTCGACAAGTTGTAGAAAAAGCATAATCCAAAAATCAATGGGGGAAGACTCCATCCACCATGTAAAGAGAAGAAGAAGAAAAAGAAGAAGAAGAAAAACGATACCAGTCGTTAACAAGAATACGTCATGAAAAAAAAAACAAGGGAAAAAAAAAACCCCCCCAGCTCTGCGTTGCGACGCTGTCAAATCAGCCAAACCACAGTCTGTCAATCTAATACGCAGTGCACCCCACCATTTCACTTTCAGAGGCGAGCAAGAGAAAGGAGAAAGAAATAGAGAGAGTGAGAGGTGAGAGAAGGAGAGAAAGGGGGAGCTCAAAATGATACCCAGAATACAACGGTCCCAGTCTAGGGGTTGGGCGTTGACTCTCGGCTCGTTCGAGACTCACGCTTGCTCAAGAAGCTTCGTTTCACGTGCGACTTTGGCGTGTCCGCGGCGTCCGCATCAGCGGGCTGGAATGTGCTCTTCACAATCACTGTACCATCTCCGACGCTGAGCTCCTTCGCGGCACCGGATCCGGAGTCATCCACAAAGTAAATGTGCTCTCCGAGGTCATCACTGCTTCCGATGAAGTGGTCGCCCTTTGCTTCAATCTTGAACTGCACCTCGGGCGTGCACGTGACCTTGAAGCTTTCCTCAAACGTCCATTGTCCGTTTGCTGACTTGAAGTGCTTGGTCTTGCCAATGACCTTCTCCTTGGGCGATAGCTGAGACACGACTATGAAGAGATCGACAGAGGAGGGAAAGCCAGAGGCACCAACCACCGTCACGGTAGCAGTGCCCTTTGGGCCACTGCCGCCCCGGGCCGTGCTATGAACCGAGGAGGCAGCAATGCTGTGTGAGCGAGTGTGGCTGAGAGCCGCCTGATGCGACGCCGACATGATTCGGGGGGGTTCGGGAGACTCGGAAAGACCGGTGGCTCTCCTGAGACCGGACTCGGGGGCTTCGCTGTCGCCGGACGTGGTCACCAGGGCTGGGATCTCGGGCGTCTCATACAAAGTTCCATTCTCCCTTTCCTTCTTGCTGCCCAGGATGCCGCGCTTCAAGAAAGACGCGCCTTTGCCGACGCCATGTCCCACGGCACCGGCGACGGCCACGCCGCCCTTGATGGGAACACCAGCAACGCCGGTAACGATTCTGGTGGGAGCGCCTAGACCGAATGTCGACGTTCCGTGAATGCTTCTGGTCACGTAGTCGGGTCGGAAGAGAAGACGCAGACGAATGGTGCCAGACTTGCCATCAAGGATGTAACTAGACTCCGTGGCCTTGAACGGCTCGATCGTCTCCAGGTTGATTGTCGCCGCGCCGAGGAAATCTGGCTTGTCGGCAAAGTCGTAGTCGTACACATTGACGTTGAACTGAGCAGCCGTTCGCGAGGGAACAGTCACCTCGAAGAATTCGTTCCACGTGGGATTGAGTGTCTTTTTGATGACCTTCGTCTTGTACACCTCCTGCCCGTTGAGCTCGAATTTGCAATAAGGATCACTCTTTCCGTTTCGATCGGCTGATGGCAGATCAATACCGTTCAAGACATCAACGCGAAGTTTTCCCATGTTGTTGATGCTCTCGCTCGGATCCAAGTTCATCTTGATGGGGATGTACTTGAGGCTGACCTTGACCCATCCACCTTTCCCCTCGTCCGTTTTCAGCTTGAGGATGGTGGGATTATTCTACACGAAGAAGAAGAAGAGGAGGAGGAGTTAGCGATGAAGTTACTGGAATGGAGGCCTGCCAACCACAGCCCCCCCCCCCCAAAAAAAAAACTTGAGGCATGCATCGCACTTACCAGACATTGCTTCAGTGTCTCCATGGTATTTCCCGTGAGTTGAGCCAGGGTTTGTTCCTTTTCATCGCCCTTCTTGCGGGCCTTGAGCGTGAGTCGAGAAAAGTCAAGCTCGCGAATGACGCAGTCACCAATCTCATCAAACGTGTGAGCCTTGTTCGGTGCGGTGCATGAGATATAGGAAGCATATGCCATGTCATCCACAAAAACTTCAAGCCTGCTGTGGCTTTCGGGCAGCTCAGCTTCTAGAAGGCGAAAGATCAAGAGACCGCTCTCGTACTTCAGAAGCTCCTCGGGACTCAGTCTAATCTTGGGCGGTTCCTTTTTCTCGTTTTTCTCGGCCGACGGGCCATCTTCGTCGGGCTCCGCCTCAACTCCATTGGTCTTGGCGTTTTCGAGGCTCGACCGGGGCTTGTCGAGGCTGGCCCTGAACTTGCCAGCCTGGGAAGCTCGGTCTGCCGAGATTCGCGGACTTCCCTCTGCTTTCTGAGCCCTCGTCCCGTCCTCAGACCTGTCCTGCTGCTCTTCTTTTTCTTCTTTTGCGTCTCCTCGTTCTTCTTCGGGATCGGCCACGTTGAGGCAAGGGTAGAACGCAGCAGTGTAGACAAGAGTTCCCTTGACGATGCCTTTACCGTGCAGTCGCAGGCCCTCGGACCTGACCGTCTTGGTATCGTGTGGCAGGTATTCGCCGTTTTCATCTTGATGAATGTAATCGCCGGCGAACAGCTCCACCAAACCGAGACTGCGATCCTTGCCCACCTTTTCAGCGTCCATGACTTCAAGCGTGAGCCTGTCGCGTGGAGACTGTACGGGGACGTAGAGAACTTCGTCCCACTCGGGGTTCAGGTCGTTTTTGAACGTCACAGTCCGTGCCTTGTCGATGCCGGAGAGCAATACGCGGACGTATGGATCAGACTTGCCAAACGACTCAAAGTTGCGCAGATCGTTGGCCTTTTGGAAATGAAGCCGCATGACGCCAATCGGGATGGAGTAGCCCCCAGTGCCGACGACGCCAGAGATGGCAACTGGGCGATATTGAGCCATCATCTTCACGCGGCCAGTGTGAGTGCCGGCGAGTTGATACCACTCCTTGCCTTGGGCCATGCAATCCATTATCTCGTCGAGCTTGATCTGGTACTTTCCCAGGTCTGGGTCGCTGATCAGGCCGCGGTCATCCTTGATCGTGACGCCCAGCTTCGCTTTTCGTCTGTCGGTGATGAGGATTTCTTTGGAGCCGTTATCCCAAATGGGGTTGTTGGTGCGCTTGAGGATCTTGGTCTGATGGACTTTCTTGCCGTTGAGGAACATGACCGCGTAGGGATTGAGGAGGCCGACCAAGCTCTTGGTGCCGTCCAAATCTTTGGCCTGCTCGACGGTGAAACGGAGGATGCCCTGGTTGGAGTCTGGCGGAGGCTCGACCTTTCCATCGGGCAGCGTCTGGCTCTCGAGCACTGGGAAGAACCGCAGATCGCACGACACGACGCCGCGAGCCTTGCCGTCCCCGATAACCTCGAGGCGTTCATTCTCACGAACGTGGAGTTCCTCGATGTCTTCCAGGCGGAAGGTGGCCACACCCAGTTCCTTGGATTTCCGGAATTCGTTCTTATCAAAGACCTGAATGTCGAGCGTGTCGTTGAAAGACGTGACGATGAGGTAATGGGTCTCGTTCCATCTCGGATTGGCGTTGTCATGAACAGTCTTGGTCCGGGCGAGCTCTTGACGGCGACTGAAGCTCATGGAAGCGTAAGGATCGACAGTGCCCCCAAAGTTGTCGGAATTCTTCAGGCCTTGTGCTCCGTGCAAGGTTATCGCCAGGACACCGACCGCCTGGTCGACAGGGGTGCCGGCCAGCATCTTGGCGATTTCGATGGGAAAGACATTCGGCGCGTACATCATGGGTGCCAGGTTGCCGTGGATTTGCTCCAGGATGAAGCTCTCGAGACCGGGGATGAAATTGATGTCGAAGCCAAAGTTTTCGCCTCCCAGGGGCTTGCAAACATAATCGATGGTGGGCCGTTCGAGGAAGCACATTTCAATCCTTTCGACGTGGGGGAATGGAATCTGCAGCTTGATTTTCAGTCTCATGATGCCAGAGAAGGACATGTCCTCCACAATGACGTCGAGCCCCTTGCTAATCATTGCCTTTCCGATACGAATCTCGAGGACCACCTTGGGGTTGATCTTGCTGGTGATTTGGCGCGCCGTCATATCGGCGTTGTCGTTGGGGGTGAAGCTGAATTTCCAGTCCATGAGAACGACGTCGTCCTCCGTTTTGGGATAGGTCTTGACGTGCTCCATACGTGGGGGCTTGGAACCCAGGGTGAAGGTTTTGAGCTTCAAGCTGTCGAGAAAAGCGGGTGTCGCGGAGCTCAGGACCTGGTCAACCGAGTTGATGATGGTTTGGGCGAGGACGGGCTGATAGATGGGCCAGAACTTGACCATGAAGGAGTTGATCCATTCCAGGGATTCGTTATCCGTCTCAAGTCTCTTCATGGCGAGCTCTCGGGTGATGTCATCACGGAAGTTGCGTCGAACGCGGCGCAACGAAGTTCGATAGTAGGTGCCACAAACAGCCATGACGATCATGACCCAGGCCAAACCTCCGCCAAAAACAGCGATGAGCCATGATGCGAGGCAGGCAAAGATGATGACGGCGGTGTTGTGGTACCAGTCTGTTGACAAAACGGCACGAGGCACGAGGCATCAGTAAAAAAAAAAAAAAAAAAAAAAAAAAAAAAACCCGTTGCTTGACAGGGTCTGGCAAGAGCTTCAGAGTCGTTGTCTTTTTGAAATCGCTGCAGCAATCTAACCTACCTCCGTACATGTTATGCGACAATTGACCCTCGAGCCAAGTCGCATGATCGAGAAGGCTTTCCGATTCGATCGTGGCGTCTCCCCAGCCGAACTTGGGAGCCCATCCAGTGCGCGAGTAGGGAGCCTCATCGGCACCAGGGTCCATGCCTGTGAGGTCCTTGCCGCCATCGACAGTTTGGGCGACATCGAGAACGCCAGCTTTGCTGGGCTCGGGAAGCTCTTCATCAGGCCCGTTGCCATCGTCAACATCGGTGATTATGGCGGCGCCCTTTTCGCGTCTGCCTCTCTGGAGCTCGGGGGGGATGGCCTGTGGAATCGAGGCATCTTTGTCAGTTGCGATGCTCGTCTCTTCGCGAGATGAAAACGCCGGTGCCCACGTCAGGCACGGTGCGATTGATGAAGAAAACAACTTACGGCCTGTGCCTGAGCGAGCTTCTCTTCGGGGGAGGCGTGAGGATCGAATTTGAAGGCAGGTACGCCGGCATTTCTGGACTGCTCAACCATTTGTTGCTGGGCGTCGTCGGCGGTGATGGAGCTTCGGGGGTCTTGGGCTGCCTCAATGGCACCCTGCTGCTTGAGCGCCATGGCTTCTGACGCCGACATGTCGGCGGCTACAGAGGCACAGAGCCAGAACGGTGTTGGAGAGAGGTGTTTTCCGAGGCCAAGGTTGTAAAAGAGCCCAATTGGAGGTGAAACTTGTCGGGTGGGAAAAAGCCACGCTGAGCTTGCGCGCGTTGGGCAAAAACTAGGAGCTTGTTGAAGAGAGCGAATGGATGACGTGGGGCAGATGCGATGAAACAGATATACAAATATGTCGTGTAGGGCTGTTTGGTGGCTTGTCTTGCTCGGATCCGATTAAAGGCTAGCTCTCGCGCCGGGCGGGTTTTTTTTTTTTTTTTTTTTTTTTCCTTTTTCTTTTTTTCAGCCAATGCAACAATCCCGGCGGTTTTAATGGGCTCGAGCTGCCGAGAATGCAGGAGGTTGGTTGACTGATTGATTGATGAGTAAAGAACGAAAGGGAAAAAAATAGTCGCGCAGATAACGTAACGATGGGGGGGGGGGGGGTCAACAAAGCCAAACCCCCCGGCTTGCTTTGCTTGTCAATGAACGACGAGCCAGATTCTGTGCGAGAAAAGAAGAGCTGGCTGCATGGGGCCAGGCCAGGCGGGCGGATCTGGCAGCTTCCATCGTCTGCGGATCCAAATCCAAGGCAGCAAGCAAGTCTTCATGCATCATGGTGATCGGTCCGGTGTATTGTATTGCTGCTGCTGCCAGGCCACCGCCAGCTGTACACACAGTGCGCCAGCCTCCCTCCCCGCCACCCATCTCCAATGGTCGACGACGTCAACAACAATAAAAAAAGAAAAAAAGACAAAAAAAAAAAAAGGGGGGGAGGGGGGGGGGAACACCACAGCAAAGAAGCCCAACCCGCGTATCACACGATGTTCACAGCAACAGATAGAACGTGTTCCACGATCGTCGGCAACCTTCTCAGATCTCAGCAACACCCCTGCTCTGCTGATGAAAATCAAATTGACGGGCGTTTCGTACATGGTCAGGATCCGCAGGGACCCAGCGATGGTCACTCCCTTGTCCCTTGTCGTCATTTTCCTTTCCTCGCCCCTGTACATAGTACTACTACTATGTAAGTAAAGCGGAGCCGAGTTGTCGATGGAAAAAAAATCGCTTCTCTGCACCCACTTCGTCCCGCAATCATCAACACGCGACAAGCGAACTACGTGGTACGTGGCGCAGCAGCGATGGCTTGTTTTGGTAGCGACATTGTTTTGGTAGTGACATTGTGTATTGGATAGTGGAACTTTTGGCTGACCGGCCGGAGACGTTGTCAAATTTCCACCAGAAAGTGAGGCACGGTTTTTTTTTTTTTTTTTTTTTTTTTTTTTCATTTTGATTTGTTGTGGGTGCAATGTGCAATGTGAGGCCTCCACCACCTACGCTCGCTTGTGGCCCAGAGGATTGAGCTCTGGCATCCTTCATATTAATTTAGTACGGGACAAGATGTTTCCTCTTCCATGGCGGTGACAGGCTCACGCAGAGGGGACCTCGTTCGGGACCTCATTCCCAATGGTCGTGTCAAAACATCATGCATCCATTAGATACCACCACAAGCACGCCCCAACTAACGGGTATGCTGCAGCAAAAAATATGCAGGAAAACACGCAAAGATAGTTTTTTTTTTTTGGGGGGGGGGGGGGGGATATCAATCGCTTCGAATTCATTCAGGCCAACCCAAACTTGTCTTGTCTTGTCTTGTCTTGGTCTCTCTCGCCCGGAAAATTGATGCCGCAAAAAAAGAACGCCCATTACGCCAAAGAACAAACGAGGTTAAATACGCATGATTGACACCAAAGAGGCTCCATTTCAAATCTCATTCTCAGAGTCGTACCATTTCTAAAACCCAAACCCGTCATGTTGATGCACCGGACATCGACCCGGGTGGTTGAAAAACCAGGCACAAATGCAGGACTTGTGGAATCTGCAGAGACACTCCAGTCTCGCCATTGGAATCCCAACCGTGAATTCCTCCAAGCATATCGTGCATTCTGCGTCATCGACGCAGTCCTTCTCCGTGGCCGCATACACGTACATGCCCGACCGTCGTGGTGCCGCAGCCGGCGCTGTTTCTTCTCCCTGCGATCGACGCGGGCTGCCATACGTGCTGTGGGCCTGAATACACGCGTTGATATGAGCTTCTCGGACAGACTCGAAGCTGGGGAGAGACCGGGCCGGCAGCTCGCGGTGGCACACGGGACACTCATCTTCCTCCGCGAGAGGGGGGGGCGGTGGCAGTGCGCGTTGTTGGGACGATGAAGCGGCACTCTCAGAGCCAAACAAAACGTTCCTGCTCCTGGGGGACGACACAGTCCTGACTTGGTCGAATCGGCGAAGCAACCGCTCAAAACTCTCGATCTCGTCCGTACTAGGGGGAGCCATGTGGTTTGTAGATGTAGCAGCAACAGCAGATAACGAGCCTTGGGGGGCCGGATTCTGCAAAGTCATGTTAGTAATCCAACTCCTGTGAGCGTAATTTTTTTTTTTTTTTGGAGAAGAGCTGGGGGGTTCCTTTACCATGGTGATGCTCCTCGCTCTGGAATAGAGACGCAAAGGGTCGGCATTGTCCGTTCCAGTAAACACGGCTCCGTATCTGTTCGATGGATGTGCTACGCCTGGTGATCCAGAGAGACTGGTGCGAGATCTGTGGCGAGCGGAAGGCAGGTTCGGTCCAACGAGCGGCGGCGGGCTCTGGGGCGGCGCCGTGTTCGGATCAGGGACACACGGGTTACATAGGCGGACACGCTCGCCGCCAGACATGGTGTTTGATTCAAAGTAAGTGGAACGCAGCCCATCTACGAGCAAATTCCGTGGTGTAACATCAGAATCCGACGGTCGTACTATGTACTGATGGGGGATGATGATTCTATGGGGAGAACAAGCGGCGCACACTACTCGGCCACATTTCCTTTACTCGGCGTTAGCCTTGATGATGCCTTCCGTTTTGCGCCTGAAAGACGGCGGGCCATGTGTGTAGCATGTATCACATACCTGCAGTGGTGCTTGCGAACGAAGAAACTGAACTGCGCGCGGCACATGGGACAATATGTCACCTCGGCATCTGGCTGCCACCTCGGCAGTGCAAATTCAGAAACAGCTGTCCCTCCACTCCTCGGAGGGGAACTAGGAGAGTCTTGCAATCCTCGTCTTAGAGATGGATGCTGTCTTTCGCCAACTTCGTACCGGGAATCATCATGGCTTGAATCGTACAATCGCAGACCTGATCCATATGGTTCGTCCTGTCGGTCGTTCTCACCATGTAGGTGAGAATAAGAAGTCATGTATCGTTCTTGCGCACTGGTCCAACCAAGACGAGCACTCGGTGCGCCTTGAACTCGGACCAGTGTGGTGTCGGGCTGGGCGAAGGTCTGAGTCACATGGGCGGCGGTAGAAGCAGGCGTGGGAACGGTCAGTGGGAAGATGGGTTGCCCGCTGTTATCGATGCTGTTCTGGCCGGCGGCACCGTCGTCGGCTTCCGGTGCCGCAGATGTGTGATGTTGACGAGGTAGGGATGCGCTTAGTGATGCCATTTCTGAAATCTCTCTGCTTTGTCCGCTATCGGCCGACGATCGGGATGGGGTGTTTCGAGTTGCGATGGCAGGAGAAGGAAGAGCGGAGTCTTCCCGCACGGTACGTATCGTCTCGTGCGCTAAGTCGTCGTGTTCCGTCTCTCCTCTCCTTCCAGTCTCTGAAGCTGCGGGTGTAGCACTCTGATTTGTGTTGGAGGTTGCAAATGTTGATCTCTCGACATCGTTGCCTCCATCCCTTGGGTCATTATGATGGACGAAGCCCGACCCGCCGAGAGGACTCGACATGCTTAAACATTAGGGCCGAGCCGACCAGCGCGCATATAACCGAGCGTCCACAGAAGTAAAGAGGTACGAAGAAGGTGTATCAAGAACGGGTGGTCTTGGAGCAGGGAATGGTCGTCGCCGCAAACAGGTTCCGATCTGATGTTGCCAGGCATGCAAGGTCTGGAGTTCGGAGTCAGCTACGCCTCGCAACGGAGTTCGCCGGGCGCCATATTCATGCTGAGGAAACGTAATGCAAGGCGGGGTTGGGTTACCAGAAACCCGGAACCGTCCGAGACAGCGACAGACGTCGAGAGTAGCAGGTGATGTAAATACTGGCTGGACTGAAATGGCAAAGGAAGCAGACGGGAGTTGACGTCTCGCGTCTCGGGTTGTTTAATTCTGGCCACGCGTGATCACGCTTGCGTCAGTGGATGTCATTCATTCGGTGTGGTCTGTGGGTCCGCATCTTCCATCCGCGCCTGCTATCTGCTTATCTGCTATCTGCTTATCTGCTAACTGATTGCTTGTTGCTTACTACTAACATAGTACATGGTACTTACATAGTAGTGCTACTCTAGTAGTAGTAGTAGTAGTAGTAGTAGTACTACTACTAAAGTAGTACTGAGTACTGCTTGTCGGCTGGAGCTTGCCCCGCTTTGGCCAGCTTCTATGGGAAGCAACCTCTATTGTATAAACGAGTACTGGCATGTTTTCTTCTGCGGAGAAAAAAAAGAAAAACCCCCATGCTCTCACCGGATAAAGACAGCATCTAATCCTCTTTCCCCCGTAATACAAAGGAACTCCTCTTGGTTGACGCAAGGGCTTGTCTCGAAGGAAAGAAGAAATCCCAAAGAGTTGGTTTCGCCGACAGGGGTTTCTATCCATCAGCAGACACAGCACACTTGGATCATGTACATATTGGCAGCCTCTGCCTGATTCCATCAAGATCCAAGCTGTCAGAGAGCCGACATCGAATTTCTAAACTATGGCCCAGACGGGGCGTACACAAAGTAGGTGAGATGACCAAGTTATGTATACCGTTCGTTGGCCACAGACACTCAGATCGAATTGCCCATGTCCTGGAGAAGAGCGGTGCTGGTGGAGAAGTAGAGAGTTTTCTTTTCGATTCTCGAACGGCGTCGAGCCACAGACAAGCCACAAGCCTCTTCCCAAATCACTGGTCAGGTCACGGCGGAGTCTCGCTGTGCCAGGAACGTGTGGAGGCGGCACGCTGCTATTGGAAGCTGGCTGTTGCTGGTAGATAGATACGGTGCTATGCCGTGACACCGGTTCTGAGCGGCAGCAATGGGTGTTCAGGGCCGACATTTGCACAATCATAATCGCAGTGCAAAAATAACGATGTCGATAATCTGGCTTGTTTTGGAGCGGCTGCGTGGCGCAGGGTCCCCAGGGTGCCCCTTTTCCAGAAAGACCAGCATGAGCGAATGATTGGTTTAAATTTCTGCTGTAGCGGGTCTGGCTGCCGCTTTGGGCTTACGTCGAGCCCCCTTTTTCATCTCGTCCCAAAATTGGAAGTCGCAGTAAGCTGGCTACTAATTGATGGGCTCCTTCTGACCTTCCGTCATGAGTACTAATTCATGGATCCTTCCTCAAGCGGCAGATCGCCCTAGCACGGACTTGCATTGGGCCACGATGCGATGCGATTTCGCGAACAGCATCAATCTCATTTTTACACGATTTTTGCGCACTCGTCTTCGTCTGGTGGTTTCCAAAACTTCAGTTCCGTATCTGCGAGATGACGGGTCTGTTCTTGTCACAGATCCTTAGGCCGCGCCGATCCTCCGACCATCGCCCGCAGTCACGATGTCGACAACTCCTGCCTCTGGTCAGAATCACCGAGGCCACGACCTGTATGCGTGTCGAGACTGTGGACGCTCGTACTCCCGGCCGGAGCATCTCGTAAGACACGTCCAGACCCATACGCTCGGCCGCCGCTTCACGTGCGAGATTTGTCAAAAGTCGTTTGCCCGAAAAGACCTTCTGCGTCGTCACGTGGCGAATCACGACAACGCCTCGGCTTCGCAGAAACGCCGCACAAACACCTCCTTCGGGCCCGGTCGCGTGTCTCAAGCCTGTCGATCATGCGCCGCCGCGAGAGTCAAATGCAATGATTCGAAGCCTTGTCAGCGGTGCATCAACCGAGAACTCACCTGTGTCTACTCCGAAGCGACATATCCTGCGGGTATCCACCACGGCGAGCAGGTACTAGCCCATGCTGCTCACCTGGCGTCTCAAGATGTCGCTCTGTCTTCTGTAGTCGGGCATGGACGGGCGCCCGATTCGGGAATCTCGTCCTCGCCATGCTCTCACAGCCAGACACACTCCGTCTCTGGCATCCCCTCTTCCATGCCGGATGCTGCTACTATGAAGAACACCCCCTACTCACGAGATGGCTCGTGCAAGACCGAAGAGAATCAACTGCCAACCCCGGAAATGTCTACTCAGGATCAGTGTGAGTCCAAAGGGCTTCCCCCGCCCCAAGCTCGAGTCGCACGTCCATCTTGCCTCCCCCTGGCTAATCTCGGCCGTCAAGCAGCTCACAGTGATTCGCTGGAACAACTTCCGTTCAAGCCCTCATATGAAATTCCGGGCTTGAACGATTCGTCTTTCTTTGATTTTCTGCGAGACGTGCTGCATGAGCAGCCACTTGATCAAGGCAAGCCGGTTGGCCTTGAGGGAATCCCTATGCTAGGCTTTTGCGACAATGCCAACTTGGAATTAACAGACACAGGCTATGGTGCTCTAGGCAACTGGAACTTGAACAGCGTCATGGACGGAACCATGCCCGTGCAGCAGTTTTCAACTCACCACGAGAACCCAGTAGACATGAGTCAGATGAGGAAAAGCCTTATCAAAGTATGGACCGAATCGCCGTGGCGCTGGGATCCTAAGTCCAACGACAATGGATATAAAGAGCAGCGCAATTTTGCCGTGTCGCCCAAGGACATGTGCAGTGCCCAGCTCCAGACGAGCCGAGATCGTCTGGAGAGAGTTGTTTCCGAAAATCTGGAACAGACAAGCCGAGACCGAGTCATGTCTATATTGCTTTCTCAGTGTCGCGAAATGTCAATCGTCAACCAAGTCGCCTCATCATTTCCCACAGCAGATGTACTGGATACCTTGATTCACATATTTCTGGCCGCTCACGCCTGTCAGGTGGACTCGTGGATACATTTTCCCACGTTCCGGTTGAATGAGCAGCAACCTGACTGGATAGCCATGGCCGCAGCCCACGGAGGGGCCATGATTCCCATTTCCACGTTGCGAAAGTTTGGCATGGCTGTCATGGAAACAGTTCGTGCGTCTCGCCATTTCCCTTTCTCTTTCTGCCTTCTCCACCAACCAACCCCCCCCGTCTCTTTTACCCGTGCCTTTCTTGGCTAACCGTTGCCAAACAGGAGTCGGTATACCATTGAGGGTACGTTATTGCCTGTCTTTCTTGGCTCGATGCCGCACCACTTTCTGCAGCCGACTTGTTGTCCCCGAACTCACCTGGTTATGATCAATGATGTACAGTTTGAAGAAAATAATACCGCCATTCAAAACTCGAGCCTAGTGCAGGCACTTGTTCTCGTGCATGACCTGGGTTTGTGGAGCGGCAACCGTCGCAGGATGGAGATTGCCGAATGTCACCTCATTTTGCCCGTCACGGTGTGTAGCCAGCTCCATGGGATCCTCTGCAGCCGTCAAACCAAATTTCAAGCCAACGAGCTTCTACTGATAAGCGTTCGCAGATGATGCGTTACCGTGGCAAGTTCCGGAGAGTCAATTACCCGTTTATACATGTACACCCGTCTGACGAAGGCGAGATGCTACGAGAGAAGTGGAGGACGTGGATAGAACGCGAGCAGTGGAAACGGTTAGTACAAGAGCCAATCCAGAGCACACGAGCCGCGAACCAAAAATAGATCAACCGATTGACATAGAGTGATGAAAGGCTGGTCTTTCACTGCTACTTCCGCGAAGCGCAAGCATCCATGACAATGTTGACGAATCCTTGCTTGTCTTATGCCGAGCTGACATTGCCCCTGCCGGAGGCTCGGGAGCTGTGGTTCGCCAGCACTGCCGAGGAATGGAAGACGCAGTATCTCGAGAGAAACGCCGGGCACACGAAGCGGCCGCCATCTGTAGGCGACTTGCTCCACGACGTCAACCTTCTGGCGACCAATCACTCGCGCCTGGACGCGCCCTTCGCCATGTCGATTCTCCTGCATGGGTTCTGGGCACTGATACTGGAATATCACCAGCTCAACTCAGTGCACAAGTCCCGTTCCTACGCCAACAGCCTTGGGGGTAATGCCAATCTATTACTGAACTCCCGCCTCCAGGGGCTGGTCCAGGACCTGCAGAACTTTGGTCTCATCGCGGCCGACTGTCAGGACATGTCGCCGCGAGAGCATCTGCTCTTGAACTTTCTCATGATGAACCTGCACGTGTCGATGGACGACTTGCAGCTGTTCCTGGGCAAGGAGGGCGAGGACCAGGCTAGGCGCGTGTATCCCATTCTGCAGCAGTGGATCGCGACGAGCAAGGCACGGTTGGCAGTCTGGTGCGCGTCACAGGTCCTCCGGTACGCCAAGCTCTTCCCGCTGAGCCACCTCAAGGACTTTTACGCCGTGGCCGTTCACTCCGCCTCCATCGTGTTGTGGACCTACGGGGCGGTGACGAGAGTCAACCGCCAGCACTACGTGTCGTCGCTATGGGCGACGGAGCCCGTGTACCTCGACGATGCCGACTCGGTGACAGTGCAGCGTTTTATCGATCTCGAGCAGGGCCGACCGCTGGTCAGGGGACCCCTCATCGGCGGAACGGCGCAGGAAGTGTCGCTGCACGATCCGCAAGCGTGCATGGGTGTTGCGCAGGATGTTTTGCGCGCCAACTTTGGGCATGCGCTCGAGGAGCTGCCACCGCTTGTGGTGAACCTTGTAGAGCTGATGAGGCAGTTGGGGAATGCGGCGTGGACGGTAGGGCTGCGTTAAGAAGGAGAGGGGGGGGGGGGGGGGGGTGGGTGTTAAGGTGCAATTTTGTTCTTGGCGAGGCTGTGTCTGATGGCATGTCAACCACATGTGATGCTCTCTCTGTCTCTCTCTCTCTATCTACGTTTGATACAACGTCATGTGCGAGGGGTAGATGCAGTTCAACGCGGATGAAGATGGGTCAAAGACTTTGCCAATAATAATAAGTAAAGGTAAAAGTAAAAATAGACGTCGTTACAAAAGCCCCTAGTCTTCATGCTTGACCTCTAATGCCGGGATCCACCACACGCGCCGAGTGCCGAGAGCAACGCTCGCCGAGATCAGCCAATCAGCAAGACCCGTTTGGCTTTGTATACTACGTAGTAGCTCTCCCGCCTCAGGCTGAAAACAGGGCCTCACCTAAGAGGACCTCGTTGGACCCTGACATGAAGGATGTTTTAATTTTATTCGCTGTTGTTGTTTTTTTTCATTAAAAAAAAAAGACTAGGATGTTTTCTATTGAATCAAGAGGTCTATATACTCATAGTAGTCCCTAGTCCTCATCCCACATGTATTTTACAGCCATGGTTCCCAACTAGGTATAGCGGTTCTGTTTTTAAAAGTCAAATTAAAATCCGCGGCAACTGTCGGGGTTCATCAGCGGAAGGGGAAGGTCAGGTTCTGTCTCTCTCTCTACCGTCGGGGTTTTATCTGTCATCTCTGGGGATGCTCATCCATCCATCTTTCAATTTGAATCGAAGCAGACGAGCGATTTGGTCGTGTGCTAACGCGGTCGTCTGGTCTGCAACGGTTGACGACGACGAAGAGAACGAGGACATACCCCGTTGGGAGGAAACGAGAGTGGGCAGCACCAAGGACGAAAGACGAGACGACGGGTTAGAATGGACACGGCCAGGTCGGCTTGGTCGACGATGGCTCTCGCGACCGGCACGGCTATCGCGACCGCCTCGTTCATGCTTATCGCCCGGGCGGCGCTGTGGCCGCGCCGGCGCGCCGTCTTGAAGAGCCCGCTTGGCAAGGTTGGGGGCGAGGGCGCGCGGGGACTGGTGTATGGGCCGGAGTCGTTTCCGGGCGGGAGGGATGTCGATACGCCGGTGCGTTTTGCGGGGATGAATCGGATGGGCGGATGAGCGCGAAAAGGAGGGGGGGGGGGGGGTTCGGGAGGTGGCTGACAAGATCGTGAGTGCAGTACGGCAGCATCCGCGCGTACGAATTCGGGCCCGTGGACGGGCGGAAGGTGTTGCTCGTCCACGGGATAAGCACCAGCTGCGTGACGCTGTCGCGCATAGCGCACGCGCTGGTGGAGAGGGGACGACGGGTCATGCTGTTTGTAAGTCTTGCTGTCTGGACACTCTGCCCCCCGCCCCGCCCCCTTTTTTTTTTGTCGTTGCTCTGCTAAGTTCGTTCCGTGTTTGTAATGAAAGGACCTCTTCGGCCGCGGCTTCTCCGACGGGGTGGGTGACCTCCCTCACGACACGCGGCTCTACACGTCTCAGGTGCTTCTCGTGCTGGCGTCGTCGCCGCTGGCGTGGACCGGCACCGGGGCGCTGGACCTGGTGGGATACTCGCTGGGGGGCGGCATCGCCGTGGCCTTTGCCAACGCGTTCCCGCACGTCGTCTCGTCGCTGGTGCTGCTCGCGCCGGCGGGGCTCATCGACGCGGCATCGTTTGGCGCCGTGAACCGCTTCGTCTTCTCGAGCGGCTTCGTCCCGGAGCGGCTTCTCTCCGTGCTGACGGGGCGGCGCCTCCAGCGGCCTATCGCGGCGGCGGCGGCGGCGGCGACGGTCATGGCGGCCGCTGAGGCCGGAGACCAGGGCGAGGGGGAGAAGACGCCGCTTGAGGTAGGTGTCCTCGCGTATGTGCGGTGGATGGTTCTCCATCACGAGGGCTTCGTCCCGGCCTTCATGTCGTGCGTCCGCCACGCGCCGCTCGTCGGGCAGCACGAGCAGTGGAGGCGCCTCTCGAGGAGGGACCCCGGCACCACGGCCGTCATCTTGGCCGAGCGAGACGAGATCATCGACGGGGCGCTGTACCGGGACGAGGGCCTGCCGCTCGCGGGCGGCGAGGACCGCGTCTCGTGGAGGGTAGTCCCGGGCGGTCACGACTTTGTCATGACGCACGCGGGGCGCATCATGGAGGAGTTGGATGATTTCTGGGGCCTATCCTGAGGGGGGGATGTTTTCTTCTTCGGCTTCTCCTTCTCCGTCTTCTGTTTCTTTCTCTTGTTCACACATATTCACGCATCTCTCAGACATGAAAGGGAAGAGAAACAGAAACAGCATGGGAATCAAGCGTGGTCCATAAATGTACGTGTGTAAGGGAAGAGCAAAAAAACAAAACAAGAAAAGCAAAAAGAAACACAACTTCCCATCTCACAACTGTCAACACGCACCATGTCCTCCAACAGCCCATCGTGGCTCCCTCCCTCCAGAGAAACACGATGAACCTCCCCAGCGGCGAGCATCACCCACACGACACATGAGAGCCTCGGACAAGAGCCCTTTTCCACACGGCACATCCTGGTGTCCCCCCAAAAGACAACCACAACAGCGAGGAGGGAGAAAACATCGCGGAGCCAGCTCCGAAAGAGAACACCCAGCACCAGGAGATACCAGCGGCGTGTATGTGTTGATTGGCACAAAAACAGGCCCCGCCACCAAACCTCGCTTCTCTTCCTTCCGTCTCCTTGGAACGACGATGCCATCCTGCGCTTCCTGACAATCGGACGGGACGAAAAAACAACTCCCAGCGCTAGACTGCCCGACAGGTTTTTACAAGTCGTCGTCCAGTGTGGTTGTTCCGTGGCCCCTGTCCGGCTTCATCAAGCTTTTTTTTTTTTTTATGCCTTCTTTCTTGGATTCGGAGCCCCGTCTTCTTCTACGTGACGCTCGTTGTTCTTCTCTTATACAATCACGATTCGGCGCTGCTTGTAATGATGATTTGTGTGCTTCCTGTCATGGCCGAAGTTCTTGCGTTTATCGTTCAAGAAAAGGAGGAGATGGGACAAGCTGGTGATTTACGCGAGGACTCCTAGTTGAGTGCTGACAACGGTAAGGGGGGAGGGAGACTGTTGGATCGAACATGGGGATTGACGGGGTCGTCACCGGCGTTCTTTATCCTGGTGTATCATCGTCTCTATGTATAACCATCTCTCTGTCTGTCTGTCCCTGTCTTTGTCTCTTCTTCTTTTGTGCTTGTCACCATGTTCACAACGTCTTGCGACTGCATTGTATCTACTATGTCTTCTACTCATCGCTCTACTCATCTCTTAGACAGGTCTTCGTCATGGATCACGGATGCATGGAGACTCCAGCAGCGATTTTTCTCTCTCACGTTCTCTCGCTCACTGTGTCCCCCTCCCCTCCCCTCCCCTCCTTCCTTCCTTCCTATGCTCGTTCCATCTTGATTTTCCCTTCATTTCTCCTCTATTTCTTTTCCAGCCCCCTCTTGGCGCTCCCCGTCCCATCTGGAGGCCGGATCCCCTCAAGACCCCGAGACCCCGCGGATTCTCTTTCCTTGCTCGACAGCGCGCATCAATTTCTCTCTACATACTGCGTAGTACGTACGTAGTAGTAGTAGTAGTAGTAGCTTGCTCCAACCGTGTACGGATGCTCGTGTCGGTCGTCACCTCAGGCAGCGATCATCATGGTTCCAGGGTCCAGGACGCGCGCATCGACTCCCATTCGAAGCCAGCACTACCCTGCAGGTGAAAAAAAAAAACCCACTCAGCTCCTTTTCTCCCACCATCATCAATCGTCAATCGTCATCATCATCCGTCATCCACACCACATTGGCATTCCCGCCCGCCATCCAGTCCCGGAAACATGTCCCCTCGTGGGGCAAAACGTGAATCGACAACGCCACGTGCCTGACTCGACAACGCCCCCCAAGAGGCCAAGACGAACCCCCTACACGGACACCACTTTGTCGACAAAACCACCCGTGGCACGTCCCCCCCTCCCTCCTTCTTCAAAAAGCGCCTACCCAAGCATTCCCACAGGACAGAGGACATGGAGACGATGACGTGCCTCCACACACGACGACAACCCATCGCTCACGGGGCTGGAGGCCATCGGCCGCAGAATTGACCGACAACTTGTCCACGGCGTTGCCTCCCCTCCCTCCCCACACCTTGTGGAACGACCGTCCCGTCCACCCCAAGCACAGACGTGCCGTCGTGCAAACCACGCTGGAGGATAAACCACCATGGGTTTGCACGGCGAGGTGCTCGGATAGCGAACGGGATCACAAGGACGACGTTCAGACCTGTTGTTGCTCATGAAGCCCCCCCCCCCCCCCCCGCGCAGAGAACAGAACACACATTCACGGACTGCGTACAGTTTGTTTCCTTGTTTTCCCGCCCCGGCGGGATGGGACGTGGCGGACACGTCTCGTCAACCGTGCCATGCCCTCGAAAACGAAACGAAACGAGTACGTGGCCTTCATGCCACTGCTCGTGCGGCAATGAACATAGTAGACGACGAGAGGTTTGGATAATATGCAGAGTGTGAGTGAGTGCGGTACCTGTCGGAGATGGATGTGTCTCACCCACAGACAGAATTAGCCATTGTTGACGAACGATACGGCGAGTCCGTTGTCTCTAATCTAATAATACATCTCGTTCATCTCCAAGAGAGAGGTGCCATTCATCGGAGAGACGGCCATTTCACACGCGCCTTGTCCCACGTCCCAAGCTCCTCTTTTCCATCGGGGAACTTGGAATCCCCTGGTCATTAGCAGTGGAGCGAGCCCTGCCTAGCCTACCGAGCCACCGCAGTAGACAGCAGACTAGACCAGATCTACTGCCCGTAGGCACCCTGCTAGGGATCTTTGGCCGATCCCCCACATGTACGCGACAGCAGTCAGTTGACATGCCCGTGGCCCTCCTGGCTCTCCCTGCCGCGCATCCCGCCCTCGTGTAGATCACCTAGCTTCAGTTATCATGGCTGACGGGTGACGCGGCAGGATTGGCGGATGGACGGATACGTGTGGGATGATATCTTGGAGCTGCTGTAGGGGATGCCATCCGGGCCATGGAACTGCCGGACCCATGCCACCACACTGCCAGGGTTTTTGCTTCTGGAGGGACGAAGGTCCCGTGGACATACAGCATGTCCTATGCAATGTAGTAGTAGTAGTAAGTAGTAGTAGTAGTAGTAGTAGTAGTAGTAGTAGTAGTAGTAGTAGTAAGTAGTAGGGTAACTCTTGAAGATAGACTGAACAGCAGCAGCGTTCATGCAAGCACCGCATCGACACGTCAGACTGAATTTTGACACGGACAGAAATAGAAAAGGCCAATAAGGAAGATGGCAACTTGATTCAGTGGGTATTTTCGTACCCGATCTAGTACGTAGTATAGCTTTGCAGAACAGAACCAATGGATTTGGATTCTTCGGACCTTTTCCGCCGCGCACGCTAGAGATGCGCGAGATCGAGATCGAGATTCGAAGGGACGGCCAATGACCAATGACGTCGGCCTAGCGTCTAGAGAAGACCGAACATGACGCTAGAATACCACGGTGCTACTGGTTGTGAAGTTGCCATCGATACGCCTTGTTGAGACCTCAACGAGGGGAGCGATCAGGGACCTTGGCCACGCTGGTTGTCGGCGAGCATGTCGAGCCATCCCAGCAAGGTACTACGTATGTACAGTAGTAGTATGTAGTGCTTGTATGTAGTACTGTATGTAGTAGTACTAATGTACATGGTAGTAGTAGGTGCAGGTCAGATTCAGTGACAACAACAACGACAGCAATGCTCGAACAAGATCTGAAGTTGCGATTGGAGGGTCAGCGCAATACAATCCATGGCCAATCATCACAGGCCCCACCCATGTCTGCCTGGCCCTGGCGCATGGTCCGTGTTTCGTTGATCAGCGGTTTGCATGGCCGTGCGTTGTTGCAGCTATGCGGCCAGCAGGAGCAGCCTACTACTACGTACGTACGTACTATGGTAGTAGTATCCTCTCTCTCTCTCTCTCTCTCTCTCTCTCTCTCTCTGCAGATGTGGACAAAGCTAGCCCTCTCTGGGTGGCGCAGTCTTGGGCTGCTTACTCTCATGACAAAACGAGCGGGCGGGCGGGCGGACGAGAAAGTCGGTCAGTGATGGGAACTAGACGTGCAACAGTTCTCTCTCTCTGTCTTTCGCCATGTCTTTCGCCATGTCTTTCGCCATGTCTCTCGCCATGTCTCTCGCCATGTCTCTCGCTCCGTCTTTCCCTTTCTGATTGAGCGGAACCCTTCATATCGTGCGTGCGGTGCAAGTGTGACTCGCGGGAAGAGGAAAGCAGAGGTGGAGCCAGCATCGGCCGTACCTGCCTCTGAAAAGGACATTTGTCGCCAAATCAATCTCCTGGGGCTTGTTCATAATGGCAGTTACACCCCGTTGTACATACATGGTACGTTAGTAGTACTAATGTATTGCATGTTGCATGTTAGTAGTACTAATGTATTGCATGATGCATCATACCAGACGAATGAATGGCCGCTGTTGGTAATCCATGTTGGTTAGTAGTAGGCAGCCTGCACATCCACGGGCAACACAATAAATATATTGCGCATTGATGTCTCTGCGCGGACGAGTACATGATGGGTGGGATCCTGCTTTTTCCTGCTGTCGGTGAAGGAGAGTGGGAGGCGAGGTGCTTCTTTGCCGCTAGAATAGAAACGAAACGAGAAAGAGGGGGGAAGCAAAAGCAAAAAAAAAAAAAAAAAAAAAAAGCAAACGGGTCATCACACCAGTCGACCGACAAGGGCGCCCCCCCCCCCCCCCATTTCTCTGATCGGTCCTCCTGGACGCCAGGGGAAAAAAACGGCGCAAAAATCACCGTCTGGTGTCGTCTGGTGTCGTCTGGTGTCGTCTGGTGTATTCTCGCCACATTTCTACAAATTGGGTAGTTCGTGCCTGGGGATGGAATCATCGTCATGTCATCTTACACCTGCTGCAGGTGCACTGGAGCGCTATCTCGCATCCTCCTCCTGTCTGCACTTGAACAATACCTGGATGCACTGCTGCGCTGCATAGCGGAGATAGCTCCGTGCGGGACCTGCTGTAGTGTAACGGTTGCCTTCAGGCTGCATGTGCAGGAGAAGAGCAGGGAGAAGAAGCACAGGAGAGTTGCAGGACATGCAGGAGAGCAATGAATAATGAATGCGGATGGGGTGGCCGGGCAGTCCCCTTGACCCAAGTCACTGGCAGTCATAATGGGTATTTCTGTTGAATCTCGACATGGCCTAAATTAGCATGGCAAGCTTGTTTGAAGAGAGTAAACTGCGCTGCTGGGTCGGGCAATCGAGCAAGTGTCAATTTTTTTTTTTTTTTTTTTTTTTTTTGTTTTTGTTTTTGTTTTTGTAGAAACCGACCAAACCCGACCCGGCGGCGATCTGACTGCTTTTGCTTTTGCAGCCTTGGCTTTACTCGGCTGGCCGCGTTTCTGCTCGGCAATGCTGAATTAAAAAGAAGAAAAGAAAAAAGAAAAAAAAAAATGATAAAAAGAAACAAAAACAAAAAAAAAGTCCCTCTGGGCCGGCATCTCCCTTGGTAATCCCCTGCCCCGGTTGGCCCTGGCCTGTCCGGCCGCTGCTGCTGCATAGCCACTTGCGGGAAGGGAAGCGAGGCCAGGGGAAAAGGAAGGCGGCAGCACTAGGGGAATATGGAATATACATCAGAGCCGGCCCCCCGCCCCTTCTCCCTGACTCTCGACATCTCGTGGAGTCGTAGATAGTAGTTACTAGTACCTAGTAGGTTAGTAAGTACTACCCAGTAGTAGCTGTATGTACTACCTAGTGCTACTAGTACATAGTACTTGTACTACTAGTAGTTAGTGGCACCCCCGCACCCCCTTGGCAGGTGCATCCCGCTCGTACCTGCCAGGCACATGCATGTCTGACCCTCGATGTCCCTCACTTCGTCCGTCCAAGTGCGTGCAAGTGCGTGCTGGGCTGGCGACGACCGAGACGTGACATAGGAGCTCCAGTCTCCCCGAGCAGCAACATCTCATCTCCCACGGCTTCGACGCCACTCCGCTCTGTCCCCGCCGGCCTTTTTTCTTCTTAAGCAATCGGTCTGCCACGTTCCTGACGTGTCGCGTCGTTCAACTGTGTCTGAGTCTAACCTACCGCCTTGCGCCTGTGTTCACTCTCACTCATTCATCCACGAGTCCACGAGTCCACGAGGGGTCTTGACAAGAAACCCACAGCAAAAAAAACAACCCGTCATACGTTCACAGCCATCCATTCTCTTCTGCTCCACCCGTCGTCTGCTGGCGAGGAGCAATTCCCTCAATACGTCCCAAGCACCTATCACGTTGCATTGTCGTTTTTTCCCCCCTTCACAAATCACTTTGACAGGGAGAGAGGGCTGTTGCCACATCCACCTCCTCCACTCGCCGTCCCACAACCACGGAGACCTGAAAAGGAGAAATCACGAAAGACAAAAACATTCAAAAATAAAACGACGCCAACAGCAAATCGCTCTTCTGGCGCGGCAGCTTCCCGACTCATTGCGTCTGTTTGCCTCATTTAACATCCGGACAACACGTTTGATCAGATAGCGATCAAAGCTCCTTGCCACGCCACAAATCGGCTTTCATTTCTCCGCCCCATGTCTATATATTGATTGTGCGTTACACGACTCTAAACGCCGCCTGCACCCTTCGTTACATTCATCACACCTTCACAAAGCTGTCAGTTGTCACCATTCGTTGTGTGGGTCAACCCTCATTTGTCAACATATATATATATATTTGACTTCGGACATTCCCAACCCTCTGCGTGCCGGTGTCGCAATTTGTCATCACTTTCCAAAACGCACCTTCACTCTTCCCGTCGACATGGCCTCCGTCATGCCTCTTCCACTCGGCAACGAGTACTACACTGCAACGATGGGGGACGACTGCCTGCTAGATCACGACGACATACTTAGTCGCTTCCCCAAGGCGCCGCAGAGGCAACTGAGCTCGTACTCATCGCTGCAGCCTAAATATCCGGCGGATAGGAAGCTGCATGAGCAAGTTGAACAAGTCGAGAAGTATCGTGCAGCGTCCTGCGCCAATATGGAGTGGAAGACGACTTTGGGCGAAATCAAGAGGGAGTACGTGAACAGGAGGTTTCGTCAATGTTCCACGCGGTGCCAAGAGGTTCTTGCTCTTGGTGACAAGATTGTAAGTTCTCAACTCGGTCCTCTGTGTCTCGTCTCAGTCTCCCACGTGTGCGAAGCAACGAGATCTTTACAGGGGGTTCACATCCTCTTCTGTTCCCAGCACGCGGTCCTTTGTTTATTTATTTCTTTCGCTGACACGAACGTAGCAGAATGCCCACCCTATCCATCTGGTCTATGTCCGCTTTTATGCCGCAACTGCCCTGGAGATGCAGGCCCGCGCCATGCACCATTCTTCGCCCTCCCGCGCAACGCTCCTCAGACAGGCGTACACCCACTACTCAGTTGCATCCGACCTCGCCGGCCAGGCCGACGAGCAGGTCAGCAGCTCATCGCACGCAAACCTTGGCAGGTTCTCACTACAGAGTCTTCACTCTTCCGCCGGCTCCAATGTCTCGGACTCGACCACATCCACCAGGATGTCATCGCCAACTCCATCGCTGGGCGCCCACGGCGACGTCTTCAAGCTGACCCCTAAGAAGAAAAAGGTTGCATTCCGCGACGAGCCCATCGTTGAGCCGTTCATCCGGCCAGACAGTCCTACGCTCGGCTACGACGATTGGCTGGGTCGATATTCTCCAGAACCCGTCCTCCCCGAATCCATTCTCAAGTCCGTCAAGCACGCGCCAACGCCCACAACGCCATCTGATGACGCGCTTTACCCATTTGATGCCAGTGACATGGATGAAGACCTTGACACAGATCCCTTCTTCCACGAGCGCTCTGTCCACCGATTCTGCACCATACTCGCCAGTGTCCAACGTCAAATTGCTTATCACTTGACCACTCTGGATATCGAAATCGCAGCCTGTCAGATTCCTACCGCGCCCGTTGTTGACAGCAACGAGATGAGAGCGCTGGACATCCAAGCCCGCATCGAGCGTCTGCGCGCCTGTGGATGGAGGCGGCCGCGTTTCAATGCCCAGCGGTATGAGGCGTTGCGGGAAAATGCGCTGGCTGACATTGCTGAATGAGCAAGCGAGCCTGACTGGGTTTTTTTTTCTTCTTGCTGCGAATCCAGTATGTTGCGCTTGGAACTGTGTCTAGGACTGTGATTGTGTTTTTGTCTTTATGTCGAGCGTGTCTCTCTCTCTGTGTGTGTGTGTGTGCATCTTTGCAAACAAGTCATTTCTTCAAATTTGTATTCGGAATTTCCTGTCATGTTATCTAGTTGGATGGAAGGGCGGACTGGAAGAAGTATGTCGCATGGGTATTTTTCTGCTGGTATGCTCACAAGTAGGCGACGAGGCCGAGTGTGTGTTTATCTTCGGATGATGAGCCTGTTTCGTGTCAGGGGTGTGAACGGTACACGTGGCTACCAAGACATGGATGGATGGATGCTTTAATTTGACCCAGATTTCTGATACCGAGCTTTTTTTTTTTTTTTTCTTGCTTGTAAACAATGTGATTTGCAAGGAACCGGATGGTCTTGCTCCTGCCGAGGGAATCAATCAATGCAGTGTTTTTTTCTCTTTTTTTTTCTTGCGGTTGAGTTTTTTTCCCATTGATAGTAGTAAGTAGTAGTATTTGAAATTTCAATGTCAAGTCTACAGTCTGGTTGGGGAAAACCATGCTAAATTGTGCTAGATTGCTGTTGTGTTCTTTTCGTTTGTTTTTTCCTTTTTTCTTCTTCTTCTTCTTCTTCTCCTTCTTCCCTGTTTTGTTTTGGCCTCCTATTCTGCGCGGGGTACGTGGGGATAGATGTATGGTGGGAACGGTCCCTATTTCCGACGAGATTGCTTGTAATGAATACTGCGTGATGGCTGGGCGACCTCCCCCCCCCTTCCCCCTTCCCCTTCCCTTTCCCCAATACATGCATCCCCCTTGCAAGGGGCGGCACAGCACCGTATCTTTCCTGTGTTTCCATCAGGCGTTGCCGAGGCTGCGCTGCTTGCTCTCCTTTTCCAGTTCCTCCTCCACCTGCATGGTCTGGTGCTTCTGCTGGGCCTCGTGGAGGGCGAACATGCCGAGGGCGTGCAGCCTGGACCCGGCGCCCTTGTTCTCGCCGGAGGTGTTGGAGGACGAGGCAGCATCGCCCATGTCCGAGTCGGCGGGGTCTTCCTCGTGCTCCTTGAGCTTCTGGATGCGGTTCTGGAGCTTGACGATCTCGATGACGCGGCGGAGGCGTGCTCTCCTGCGGTAGGCTTCTAGCTCAGGGAGGAGGTTGTGGTCGGTGGCGTTCTTGCCGCTTAGCCAGATGTGGCCGAGCGCCTCCTGGGAAGAGCGTGAATCATTGGTAAGCATTCGCAAGGCAAATAAATTATAGATTTGTGTGTGTGTGTGTGTGTGTGTGTGTTTGTGTGTTATATGTGTCATGTGTGTTGCATGCGTCTTCCTTTGGGCGCCTCGACATACCTTGCTGGTCCATCGCTTCTCAGGCTCCGGCACAATCAACCCGAGGATGAAATCCTTGGCATCTTGGCTGACGTCTTTCCAGTATCGCTCGTGGAACGGAACCGGCCCCGCGGTGCACTCGCGAAGCAGATCGCGCAGGTTCTCGCTGCGGAAGGGTGGGTATCCGCACAGCAGAGTGTAGGTTATCACACCCATAGACCACATGTCTACGGGCTTACCGTGGCCCTTTTGCTCCATCACCTCCGGCGCGGCGTAGCCGAAAGATCCAGCCATGGTCTTGAGCGTCTCTTCTTTGCTGTCTAGCGTCTTCGCAATGCCGAAATCAGCAAGGATGAGGTTCGAGTCGGGTTCGCGCGTGACGTAGAGAAGATTTTCCGGTTTGAGATCTGAGGGATTCTCGCATATCAGCGCGTGCAGGATGGAGAACTGCGAAGAGAGCAGCAGTAAGGCTTGGTCGCCGGGGAGGGGGGAAGCGAGCCTTACCTCTGTGAACGACGTCATTGTCGTGCAGGTAATCTACCGCGGACATGATCTGTTTGATGGTCTGCGACGCATCCTTCTCCGTAAACTTGCCCTGTTCGCAGATCCGGTCGAAGAGCTCTCCGCCAGTCGCCAGTTCGGTGACGATGTAGAACTTGTCCTGCAGTACAACTTATCGTGTGAGCCGTGCACATGTCGAGTGGTTTTATTTATTCCAATCATGGCTCGGGCAAATTGGGGTCGATGACCTACCCGCGATTCGAACCAGTCCACAAACTTGACTATGTGCGGGTGTTTCAATCTCTGCAGCATACTCAGCTCGTCGTACACCATCTTCTCGTTGTCCTTGACATTCTTTTTCAGGATGATCTTGACGGCCACCTTGCCCGTGGGACAATCCGCCTCGCGGACAACGCCATAGGTGCCGGCACCGAGAGTTTTGCCGAATCTGTATTTCGATCTTTTTTTTTTCGTTGCAAGAGCGGGAGACGTTAGCCAGCCGAGGTTCGTGTGACGATGGACTGCGGGGTTAAGGCTTACTTCTTGTCGTAACTTTCGGGTTGGCCGTGGAGGCGATTCAGCATCCCTGCGACTTGAGAGATGGGGTAAGCTCGTCGGTCGACAACGGTAGGCTTTGAACAAGACCGAAGAAGCCAAGATGGCGTTTCGCACTTGCCAAGTGGTCTTGCTCCTCCTCCTCCCCCCTTTAGAAAAAGATGAAGCTGGAAGCTGATTTCCTACTCACAACTCATGCTTGACCAAGTCGGTGTACTATCTATCGCGGGTCCAGGCTAGACGGGACGGATGCGTCGTGTCTTGTTCAAGGATACGTATCGACTGCAATGCGTCGAGGGCGGCAGGGTTTCTTCTTCTTCTTTCTTCGCGATGGTGTCTTCCAGCGACGGAACGTATCGACGTCTTTTGTGTAGAATGGACGGAGGCCAGAAATGCAGTGGGAGCAAAGCTAGTAGGTAAGCCGTTGGACCTTTGGGGGGGGGGAAACGGCTGGGGCGGTACTAAATACCGCGAGTCGAACACGGCGTGACACCCAAGGCAGCCAAGCGCGGAATGCAGACAGACGACACAGCAATTCGCTAGACCAAGGGACTCAGGGGCGCCGTCCAAGTTGCCAACGATAAACCATGTGTTTTTGATGGAGCGTGCGTGGCTGGGCCCGGGAGCGAGATTCGAAGATGCAGAGCAGCTTGCTCTTGGATCGAGCGGGCTACGCGCAGCTGCGCCATTGGCCGTCTGGAACCGAGCAGGATCCAGCATCCACTAGCCACCCCCCTTCGCGCACGGCGTTCTCAGGTGCCAAACTGCAAAAGCCGTTGTCGATGATGGATGGGGATGGTGAATGATGATGGATGACGGGCGGCCTCTGGAGATGGGCGGCCTCTGAAGCTGCGCGCGCGCAACGAGGCATCGAGGCGGACGCGCAGAGCAGCGAAAAAAAAAACATATATAAAAAAAAAAAATAATAAAAGAAAGAAAGAAAGAAAAGGATCCTTCAGCGGATACTTTGCTCACCTGCCAGTGCCAGTCAGTGGCCAGTGCCAGCGCCCGGAGGCCTGCGACGTGCCCCCCCCCCCCCCCTTACCACCCCCCACCCCCCCAGCCAAGTGCCCCTCGCTCCTGACCAGGTGCCTGGGAGCTAGCTGCCTGCCGCGCCAGGGAGCCTCGAAATGTCTCCCCATTCCGGAGGCGGGTGACCAGACTTCAGACCTCATAACCTCATACCATCGTCCACAACACCGCTCGCTCCATCTGCAGACGCCGTCCTGCATCGCCATCATGGCTACCCCCCTTCGAGAGAAGCGCGTGGCCAAGGAGCGTCAGAAGGTAGGTGATTGATCCGAAGCCGGCCCGGCAGCCTGACCACGGATGCCCATCATGCATACGTACGCTCATTGCTCACCACCCCGCCCACCGTAGATCGAAAAGTCTGGCCTCCCGCCGGGGATCGAGCTCGTAGACGGAGAAAGCCTGAAGAACTGGGTTTTCGATATTCGAGTCCTCGATTCGAACCCTCTCTACGCAAACCAGATTTATCGCTTGAAATTCCAGTTTCCTCAGGCATATCCTATAGGTAGGTACCCATGCCCCCCCCCCCCCCTCTCCTCTCCGTAACTTTGGGCCTTTCTGATACTCACGCGTTCGTCGGCCGTTGGTAGAGCCCCCCGAAGTCACTTTTGACATCACGCCGGATCGTCCGGTGCCCATGCATCCTCACATCTATTCAAACGGCATCATATGTCTCGATCTCCTGGATACCCAAGGATGGAGTCCTGTACAAAGCGCCGAGAGCGTTTGCATGAGCATACAGAGCATGCTGACGAGCAACACTAAGAATGAGCGTCCGCCAGGAGACGAAGAATTCGTCAAGGGAAATCGCCTTCGGCCTCGAGACATTGAGTTTCTATACCATGATAATACCGTATGATCAGTTTTTTCAAGCTTCAACTCGCGGCCAGAAGATGCTTCATGGACCTAGAGATTTCTGGATATGTTCAAGAAAGAGTTAAAGAAGGCGATGGGGAGACGGCAATGATGGGGAGACGACAATGATGGGGAGACGAAAGCGCAATCTGAAAACAGTTGCACGTTGCTATGCCGATTTTCATGAATGAGGCCGCTCCCAAGGATACAGCATCACATCTTGAATGAGCATCTGGAACATGGCCGGCGTTTTGTCGGCCTGAGTGCCACAGTATCCGGTAGCTGAAGCACTCACTGTCATGACACCATTGTTCATGGCGTCCAATCAATAGCGACTTAAAGTTTTAGAGAATTATTTCTAGATCAATTTGAAGCATTGCATGATCGTGCATTCGTTGCCGAGTACACAGAGAAACCAACAGGTCCCATCATGTGATTCTCAGCCCAAGACACATCACGTTGGACGTCCCCGCCCCCTCGCGAGCTCGCGAGCCACTTGGTCAGTGATCGATATCACTTGGCGGCTTGGCGGCTGGCGGCTGGTACCGAAGTACCAAAGTACAGCGGGGCGCTGATTAAAGAGTCGCTCACCGCCCGACAGCGCGGGGTGGCTGGCGAGTGGCAGAATGCGCAAGCTTGCAAGCCAAGCCAACACACAGCCCAGCTCGCTTGCCTCTTGCTGTGTGACTGTGACTTGTGAGCAATTCGTCACCGCTGCTTCTTTTTTTTTTTTTTTAATTCTGCTCATCTGGGAGCGCATTTCGTCGACAAGTTGGGCATTCTGTAAGTCCGCGCGCTGAGCCATGATGGCTCCTCGGAACGAATTCAGCGCAGAGCAGGTCCGAAACAAAGCCCGCAAGGACTTGCTTTATCTGCTTGAGGGAGTAAGTTGGTGGCGGCTTGTCGTCAGCTCCCGAGTCCCTTTGACCCGGTCGTTGTCATTAACTTCTGCAGGTCCGTGGAAAGAAGAACATTGTCTTCGACAAAAGCTTGGTCGGCCCCATCGGGACCATCGTCAAAGTAAACACATTACAGGAATACGGTGTCGATAAGTTTTTCGTCTTGGAGAATAACAATGTGGACACGAGCCAACACAACGTTGTCTTCATAGCCAGAGGGGAGTGTGGCCGACACGCGGAGACTATAGCTAGTACGCTCACGCTCCCACGGCTTTGCGTCAGAGCCTTTCGTCAACCGCCTTTGGTAGACTAACCGTTTTCTTCTTCTTCTTTTTCTTCTTTTTCCCCTGCTTTTTTTCCCCCTCCGTTTTTTCTTGTCAGATCAAATCAAACGAGTACGGAGCCAAAGCCAAACCACGCATGAGTTCCACGTCTTTTGGGTTCCCCGGCGCACGCTCGTTGCGGAACAGTTGCTGGAAGAAGCTGGCGTCTTGGGCGATGTCAACATTTCGGAACTACCGTTGTTCTTTTTTCCGCTCGAAAAAGATGTTCTCTCCTTGGAGCTGGACGACTCCTTTCGAGACTTGTACCTCTCGAAAGATGTGACACCAATCTATCTTCTAGCCAGAGCATTGATGGAGGTTCAGCAACATCACGGCTTGTTCCCTCGAATCATCGGTAAAGGCGATAACGCGAAGCGTGTATCGGATCTTTTAGTTCGCATGAGGCAAGAGCACCTCGCTGGGGAGGATACGAGCGAATCGAGCACAGCTGGTTTAACGCCGAGCACCACGAACGAAAGCATCATCATCATAGATCGGGAAGTCGACTTCGTCACGCCGCTCTTGACGCAGCTCACCTACGAGGGTCTCATTGATGAGGTCTTTGAGATACAAAACAACCAAACAAAGGTTGACACGACGGTCGTGGGTGCTCCCGTGCGGTCAGGCGCCGCTGCTACCACGCAAGGTCGCAAAGAGACCGTCTTGTTGGATTCGAGTGATAAACTATATGAGCAGCTACGCGATGCCAACTTTGCCATTGTGGGCGGGATGCTCAACAAGGTCGCCCGGCGGCTACAGCAGGTCCAATCAGACTATGAGAGCAAACACAAGACCAAGACTCTTGCTGAACTGAAAGAGTTCGTCGGCCAGTTGCCAGGATATCAACAGGAGCATCGAAGCGCTAGGATCCACACCGGCATGGCCGAGGAAATCATAAAACATACGAGGACCGACCAGTTCAAGGGCCTTTTGGAAGTCCAGCAAAATCTTGCTGCGGGCGCGGATCCCTCTTCTCAGTTTGATGGCATAGAGGAGTTGATTGCTTGCAACGCGCCCTTGCGAGAAACGCTGAGGCTCCTGTGCATTTACTCGTGCATCTCAGGAGGGATCAAGCCAAAGGAATTTGATCAGTTTCGAAGGCTCATCCTTCACGGCTACGGATATCAGCATCTGCTGACCCTTCACAACCTGGAGAAATTGCAGCTCTTCTTGTCACGCTCGTCCCCACTCGCCGGGATGATACCTATGTCTGGTGGCAACACGGGTGCGACCGGAACCAAGACGAATTATACCTATTTGCGCAAGCAACTCCGACTGATTGTCGATGAAGTCCAGGAGGACAATCCTAATGACATTGCCTACGTCTATAGCGGATACGCCCCTCTTTCCGTCCGCTTGGTGCAGTGTGTTCTTCAGAAGCAGTATTTGACATCCCTGTCCAAGGGAGGGACAGGAGCCAATGCTGGCGCCTCCTCGGCCGCATCGGCGGCTAATGGCTGGCATGGTTTTGATGAGGCCGTCAAGCATGCGCGAGGCAGAACATTTTACGAGCTTCAAAAAGGCGAAGACAAAGCAGTAAAAGCAAGGGCGCTGCTGTCAGGAAACGGTGCCAAGCAAACCGTTTTTGTTGTTTTTGTCGGCGGCATCACGTTTACGGAAATTGCGGCACTTCGATTTATTGCCAAACAAGAAGGTGAGACTTGAGCCGGGAGCGGATTCCACATGAGCGAGCGCTTCGTCGGCTGACTTGAAGATTTAGCCCGACGGAATATCGTCATTTGTACAACATCTATAATCAGCGGCAACAGAATGATGGACGCTGCCATTGAGACCGGTTCCTATGCCAAAGAAGTTGAGCAGAGCCAGCAGAATTGAATTTTCGCAACACGGGTTGGTGCAAAGACCTCATCGTTGGCATGTATAATGAATGACACAGGCAGTTACGACTGGAACGGTGCGCAGTTTCTGATACAGTATGTTGTCGTAAACGTTTCGAAACGCGAGCTTTTCCTCATTCTCTTCTCTGTGCCGTCTGCCGGCATCTGTCATCAAGATGTTGCTGCTGGTCAAGGAAGCGTGAATGTCGGGACAGATGGCAAGTTGTCTACAATGTGCCTTTTTGAGACTGGCGTTTGGAGAGGTCCATAATTTCCCTGTGTTGCCATTCGAGAAAGAGCAATGCACGTGACTTACGACATAGAACGGTTCCGGGGAAAGTTACTGAGGGGCGTGATGGCCGGGAGCCTTCAATTCCTTCCATTCAAGCCTTCCGTGTAATATTAGTTCAAATTATCCAGACGTCTTTGGCCAAGAAGAAAGACCTTGCCCCATGCCGCTTTAGATCGACAAGACTTCGAGGCCTCATTTGCGAAATCATTTTTCGATACGACCAATAATAAGTTAGTGGTTTCCTGACGCTTACATCTCAGTCGCTGATTGGTGAGCATGAGTTGAAGCTGACAGACTTATATAGGGATTTTATTTATAAACCAAAAACCCTCAGAAGAACTCAACCGGGATGCTGGTACTGCTTCTCTACCATGACGAGCTCTGAGAAACTTTCCACCTGACCAACATTGCGAACTACATCACGGTCGACGGCATTAGGCTTTGATAGGATATCCGCGTGTCTCATGCCTACGTAAATATCCGAATTGGCCAATGGCTTTCAATGTGATCCGCCATGGATATAACTACAGCGAGTTGTGCGAGTGTCTCAAAAGCAACGATGAGTTATTCAGTCTGCCAAGATGACCGTTCCGACCTGCCACCGGGGATTGATGGAAATGCCACATCTCACCCTCAGACCGACCTGTCCCCATGTCAAGAGCCCAATTCTCAGCAACCGGAAACCATGTCATTTATCTCGTCAGATCGTTTCCAGATTCTGGATAGCATCAGAGTTTCTCTGACGGATGGCGTGGCTGAGGAAACTCCACCGTCGACGGCAACCAGCATCGGGTAGGCATCGCAGCCAAGAAAGAAAAAGAAAAAAAAAAAAGACATGTATTGCGCCGACGAGACATCTGTTGCTTGAAACTCTAACATGGAGTTGCAGGGCTCA
Source organism: Claviceps paspali (assembly GCA_013435705.1). Taxonomy (NCBI): domain Eukaryota; kingdom Fungi; phylum Ascomycota; class Sordariomycetes; order Hypocreales; family Clavicipitaceae; genus Claviceps; species Claviceps paspali. Next base: position 399,524 of record JABAEC010000006.1, on the reverse strand, counting down.
GCAAGAGGGCGGGAGCGACCTTGCTCGCGCTCTGGATCGTGATGACATGGTCGAGTCTGCGAGCTCGTCGTTGTCCGGCCTCACGGAACAAACCGAAACATCATCCCACTCGACTGTGTCCAGCAAAGCTACAACGCCGTTAGACATGGGCACTATTAAAGTCCAAAGCGGCAATACGACGACTCAGCCATCTGCGACGAAGGCCTACTATCGCAGTTACGAAAGGCTAAACTTCACCGTGCGACCAAAATCGTCTATACCCTCAGACGTCCCCTCTCATCAATATGCCGCCGAGTGTCTAGAGGCGGCAGAATCCTCGCGACTTAATCCTTACGCCCTGCATCCTGAGGAGTACTTCCTTCTCCGACATCACATCACCCATGCCCAAGTCACAACTTACCTTAACATTCGCAACAGCATTCTACGTATCTGGCTTCAGAATCCTCGGATCAGTGTCACGAGACAAGCAGCAGTTGGATGTGCGAATGCGAGGTGGTTTGATGCCGCCAATGTATGTTACGACTGGCTTGTGCGGAGAGGATATGTCAACTACGGGTGTGTTCAGCTTCCTGACAAGCCTGTGATGAAGAAGAGTCTGGCGCGCGGTAGGCGGCGGAGAACTGTTGCCGTCATTGGGGCTGGCATATCTGGGTTGTCCTGTGCGAGACAGCTAGAGGGTCTGTTCAGCCAATATTCAGAAAGATTCGTCGAAATGGGCGAGAGCGTCCCGAAGGTGGTCGTTGTGGAGGGACGAAGTCGCGTCGGCGGAAGGGTATATTCTCGAGAATTCAAAACTAAGCTCAACGAACGAAATCATAAATTCATAGGCAAGAGGCATACGGCCGAGATGGGTGGCATGATCATCACAGGATTCGAGCGAGGGAACCCCATGAACATCTTGGTTCGTGGCCAGCTCGGCTTGCGATATCACGCCCTGACTGCCGAAACCACACTTTACGACAGCGACGGCCAGCCTGTAGATCCGACACGGGATGAATTGGTGGAAAACCTCTTCAACGACTGCTTGGACCGCGTGAGCGAATACAAGCACAAGCTGCAGCCTTCCAAATCCATTCCGGGAAATCGTGACCTCTTGGATGAAGGCCGGGACAGCCCAAGAGACGGTAGCAAAACCATCATGCAAGCCGAGGAAGCGACTGCTGCACTGCCACATTCTCTTCCAGTGTCGGAGCAGAGCGTACCAGAGAAGGTCAACCTCGTGCCTGTCTCGGCAGACAGACGCACCGGACGGGTACATAATCAGCCAGGGATCCCCGCGTCCGAAAAGGTGACCGAAAAGGTCGCAGCCATGGGTTGGGCCCTGCGAGCCCAACCAGAGGGGGACTTTGACCTGAAGCTCGAGGAAGCTGTATCTTCAGACAATGCAACGCTGGGGTCCGTACTGGACCATGCGCTCGCTCGATACAAAGACCTCATTGACCTCAGTGCGCAGGACTGTCGTCTCTTCAATTGGCACATTGCCAACTTGGAGTACAGCAACGCCACAAGCCTGCACAGATTAAGTCTCTCATTATGGGACATGGATGCTGGGAACGAATGGGAAGGAAACCACACAATGGTAGTCGGCGGTTACCAAGGTGTTGCCCGAGGGCTTCTTCACTGCCCCACGTCGCTGGACCTGACGACCAAATTTGTCGTCAAGAGTATCCGATACCACAGCTCGAGCCACGATGGCCCCGTGTCCATCGAGTCCGACGATGGCCGCACTGTGGAGGCGGACAACGTGGTGTGCACCATACCCCTGGGCGTGCTGAAGCAAGGGGACATCGCCTTCGAGCCGGCACTGCCGGGCTGGAAGGTCGGTTCCATAGAACGCCTGGGATTCGGCGTTCTGAACAAGATTGTTCTGGTCTACGATGAAATGTTCTGGGACTCCAAACGACACATCTTTGGAGTTCTGAGGAGCCCGCCCAGGAAAGACAGCACGAAGCAAGAAGACTATTCCCTGAACAGGGGCCGCTTCTTCCAATGGTTCAGCGTCACAAACACGGCCGGCCTTCCCTGCCTCATGGCTCTGATGGCCGGCGAGGCCGGTTTCGAAACGGAACGCGCAACCAATGAAAGTCTGGTGGGAGAGGCCACCGAGGTTCTCCGCAGCGTGTTCGGCAGCAAGGTTCCGTATCCTGTGGAATCTGTGGTGACCCGTTGGGGTTCCGATCGTTTTGCCAGGGGGAGCTACTCGTCGGCCGCTCCGGAGATGCTGCCGGAGGACTACGACCTGATGGCGCGACCGATTGGCAATCTTTCGTTCGCGGGAGAGCACACCATCGGCACCCATCCTGCCACCGTGCACGGCGCATATCTATCCGGCCTGCGAGCCGCTTCAGAAGTTCTCGAGGCAATGCTTGGTCCCATCGAGGTTCCCACGCCGCTCGTCCTGTCCAAGGACTCGGTCCTTCTTCACAAGCGCAAAGAGGCAGCCAAGGACCCCCGCCAGGCACGGATAGAGGCGTATGAGCTCGAGGTGTCGGACCACATCCGGGATAATATTGGTGAGCGGCCCGTCCGTCCGGCCAAAGTCTCCGCCACCGGCTATCTCCTCTTCAGCAAGGAACACTTTGAGGAAGCCCGGAGGCGGTGCGAAGAGAATCGCAAGGCGGGAAAGACCCGCACCACGCCCAACGACGTGCGGGTCATGACGTCCAAGATGTGGAGGGAGGCTACTCCGGAACAACGGCTGCCATACGAGGAGGAGGCCATGGCCCAGAAGAAGGCTTTCAACGAGGCGATGCTTGTCTTCAACGAAGAGTCCAAGCTATGGGACGAAAGGGCGATACAGCTCCGCGCCACGTATGAAGCGGAGCATTCTGTTCCCGCTGGATCGAAGGAGCTGGGAACGCCGTGCAAATATCGTCGTGCCAAGCAAGTAAGCTACGTGGAGGATGGTAATGTAAAGACGAATCTGTTGTAAAAAGAGAAGGATGGTGGTCGAAGAGGGGAGAGCGTCTAATTTGTAACTTCTATCTTTGTTCTTTGTTCTTTATTCACTCCCCTGTTCGTTTTTTTTTTTTCTGGTCGATGCGAATGGATTCATGTGGGGAGGAGGAGGGGGGTTGAACAATCAGCGGGTTTCCGGTCTGGTCTGTTGATTTCCAAAAAAAAAAAAAAAACCACTTTTGTCCCCCATTCGGTTTCTGCTCTTCTGATGTTTTCCAAAACACTTTGTCATCTACGTGTTGGGTCGATCTGGTACTTTTTGAGGCGTCGCTGGAGGGAAGGGGTGGGTGAAGTGCAGGATGGGTGATATTGCGCAACCGTAAGGGAAGAGTAGTAGGCAGTATAGCTTGTACGAGTACAATACGCGAGGCGGAATTCGAGGATGAATGCACGGTGACAATGGCTCATTGATGTTGCATGTACGCGTGAGCCATTCAGTGGGCGAGGTCTCGTCCAGAGGGACGGACTAGTAGCGACTGGCGGTCTCGTGCTTCGAAAATGTTCGTGGACTGGAGAGTAATGCGGAAGAGGGACGTGTGTAAGGGACAACGGGGGCAGAGACACGACTAGACTGGCATGGCATGGCATGGCATTTCCGCCACAGCACCACTGGTTGGGCAAGGAGCAGGGCGCGAGGATATGGACATGGTGGTTTTTTCACCCCACGGGCTCAAGGAGCATGACGCAAGGATTATGAACGTGGTGATTTTTTTCACTCCACGGGGCCAAGTAGCAGCCTGTAATGTGAGGTGGAAGGCGCGGCCAACGAACAAAGGATGTTGTTTTTTTTTGGACGATTTTGATATACCCTTGGGACGAACAACGTGACGGGTACCCTTTTAGATTTATTTTATTACAAAGGGGACAGTGGTTTTTTTAAAGAATTCGCTTAAACCGTAAGGGGGACGGGGTGAGGTGGGTATATTGTCATATCCTTGATCCTCCGGGTCTTTACATGTCCGCTGAGGCGGTGGCACCTGTGATGATTTCGACCAGTTCTCCGGTGATGACGGCCTGTCGGGTACGGTTGTAGAGAATCTGGTACTTTTGGATCATCTCGCCGGCGTTCTTGGAGGCATTCTGTGGGTTTGGGAAGAGATGGATGTTAGTTCATTTCCGAGACCTTTTTTTTTTTTTTGTGTGTGTGTGTGTGTGTATGTGTGCGTGCGTGTTTTCGCCTCCTGCTGAGATGGAGAGACGGGTATGACTTACGTCCATGGCGTTTCGTCGGGCAGAGATCTCGCAGGCGTGGCCTTCGGCCAGAGCCCAGAAGAGGTTGTTGGCGAGACTGTATTCACGGAGGTTGCTCAGGGCTTCGTCGTCGACCTCAAAGGCAGAGATGTTGGCTGTGTAAGGGGGGGGGGGTTGATTAGCATGCGCTGGTGATGCTTCGGGAGTTCACTCCCGGAACCTGAGATTTTGTTTGATATTTTTTTTTTCGGGCAAGGGACATACGAGACTGGGAAATGGCGTCCTCGGAGAATGCCTCAATGAAGGTGGGCTCGTAGCTCTGAGCGTTGACGAACTTGTTGTACAGGATCTTGACGTCGGTGTACTCGGTGGCGTGGAGGATGATCTGGTCGGCAATGGCCTGGGCGTCGGCAAAGGTGGGGATGTCCTTGCCGATACCAGCAAAGGAGAGCTGGATGGAATCAGCGTTGGTTCGGAGAAGCTGCGCCTTGCACTTCTCGCCGACGATGACGAGGTCGAAAGGCTCAGTCGTCTCGTTGGCGTAGGCGCGAATGCGTCGGCTGAGACCGGAGTGGACACCGCCGCAGAGGCCCTTGTCGGAGGAGCAGACGATGATGAGAGACTTCTTCTGCTCGACTTCGGGGATGGCCGTCTCGGCGGCCTGGAAGACCTCGTTGGCCGTCTCGCCATACTTGCGGGACTCGGCCATGGTACGCTGGGCACGGTTGAGCTTCGTCGAGGCAACAATCTTCATGGTGCTGGTGATTTTCTGGATGTTGCGCACCGACTTGCGGCGGTTGTCGATCTCACGGAGCGTCGCGTACGTGGCACCTCCATTGGAGCTGACAGCTGTGACCCTTGATCGATGCAAGAGCAAGGCAAGCAATTTCCTCGTCAGCAAACCAAGGATTCCCTCTCTCTCTCTCTCTCTCTCTCTCTCTGTCTCTCTCTGTCTCTCTCTGTCTCTCTCTCGAAAGTGACTGTACGCATCGGCCATGTTTGTGCTGGCCGACGGTTCGGAAGGCGCCGCAATGTCGGGAATATTTATGCGGCCTTCTCCTAACTCACCTCGCGGGAGCTGTGGCCGCAGCTCGAAGAGCCGGACGGGCCGCCCTTGACAGCATCGTTTGTGCTTGAGAGGAAGAAAAATTAAAGTCTCCGATCAACAGTGACCCAGTTGATCGCGAGCAACGGATCAATTGATTTCGAGGGGTCGGATGGGGGGTGTCGTGGTTGATCGGGTGAGGTGATTGCGGTTGCTGGTTTTGAACTTTCCCATCGCTATTTTCCCCCGGCAAATCGGCGGTTAATATCAGGTCACGTGAGATGGTCCCGGCTGCTGGGCCTACCCGTCGGGGTGGATGGTAAGAACGGCAACGATGCCCTCTCGTTCGTTCCAGTTGGATCTCATCCTCTTAGTGTTTTCCAACTTTCCCGCAAGGGTGGTTAAAAATTCTCCCTCTTCTACTTTCCACGGCGCGAAGGGGTGTCAACATTGGTTGTTTTCACCCCTTTTCCTGTTTCTCTCTCTTTGATTCTCGCCAGTCCATTCCGACCTGCTACTTCCTGATACGTTCCTACCGCGCAACCTTGGCAGCGGGTTTGAAAGCGCGACCCCGGCTGACAGCCATCATGAACTCGGACAGTTCCGACGATGATCGGCCTCTTGCCAGGTCTAACGGACATCGTAGGTCCGCCCATAATGAAATCTCCCGAGACCTTTTTTTCTTTTTTTTCTTTCAACTTTGTTGCCATGTTTCTGGAACTGTATCGACAAAGGCCTGCACCGCCCGGGTCTGCCAGCCAGCAGTTAACACTTGTCGGCGGCCAGCGCGGCTCTTTGTCACGACTGCATTCTGCCCTTTTTTTTTTTTGTGAACTTCAATCGTCAGCTCACATCCAACTCAAAACGAGGCTAACAAACTCTGCTCTCGCTAGTGTCCTCTAGGAAAATCTCCCGCGCCGACGATGAAGCACTTGACAAGGCGCAACCAAAAAAGACCAGTGGTATGGAGGGAATAGTTGTTCCCAATGGCTCCGCGGATGACAGCATGGATCTGGATGCCCCGAATGGTTACAAGCGCAAGTCTCGATCATCAATCTCGAAAGTGAGCTACAAGGATGGATCAGATAGCGATGGTGAACCCATGGTAGGTGTGGTCTTCTGTGATTTCTTCTGCCTCTTTTCACTCTTCCTTGGTCATGACGACTGATCTTTTCTTTCACACGATAAGGCCAAGCGTGCGAGGGCAACAGCCAAAGTCGCGGACTCGGACTCGGACGACCAGCCCATTCGCAAGGCCAGAGCCAAAAATGCATCTTCCGCACGAACTTCTCTTCTTGAAAACTCAGGCGATAAAACACCCATGGGCGTCAAGCTAGCAAAGACGAAGGCAGCAATTGAGAAGAAGGCAGCCAATGAGGCAAAAGCTATTCGTTCCAAGGAAGCAAAATCCACAAAATCGACTCCCAGAAAGAGCGTCAAAGACGAGTCTGATGACGAACCATTGGCCAAAACATCTTCCAACAAGCTGCAAAAAAATGGCACTAGCAACCGGCGCAAGTCCAATGGTGTCAAGGAGGAGTCTGACTCGGACGCCCCCATAGCCAAGAAGGCCAAGGCCAAAAGCAAGACGCCGGTCGCCTCCAAAGGCAAGTCCGCGACTGTTGCCAAAAACGACAAGAAGACTGCCAAGTCTCGGGCAACAACCGAAGAGGAGGAGGGGGAGGAGGAGGAATTTGCCTGGTGGAATGCGCCCAAACCGGAGGACGACAGCATCAAGTGGACAACGCTTGAGCACAACGGAGTTCTTTTTGCTCCAGAGTATGAGCCTCTTCCCAAAAATGTCAAGCTCCTTTACGATGGCAAGCCTGTCACTTTAAGCAAGGAGGCCGAGGAAGTAGCCACGTTTTGGGTGGCCATGATGACACCAGCTTCATCCCATCACCTGGACAATCCGGTTTTTCGGACAAATTTCTTCAACGATTTCTCAGAGTTTATTACCAAGACTGGCGGTGCGCACGACAAGGATGGCAAGAAGGTGGCCATCCAGAGCTTGGATAAGTGTGATTTCTCCAAGATTTACAATCACTGGCTCGCCAAGACCGAAGCAAACAAGACCAAAAACTTGTCCAAAGAAGAAAAGGAAGCTGCCAAGGCCAAGAAGGACGCCCTCGAAGCTCCTTATCTATACTGCACGTGGGACGGAAGGAAGCAAAAAGTAGGCAACTTCAGAGTTGAACCACCGAGTCTCTTCCGTGGTCGAGGAGAGCATCCGAAAACCGGTCGTGTCAAGACGCGTGTCTTCCCGGAGCAGATCACTATAAACATCGGCAAAGATGCCAAGGTGCCTGAGCCTCCCGCGGGTCACAAGTGGAAGGCAGTCCAACACGACCAGAAGGCTACCTGGCTGGCCATGTGGCAGGAAAACATCAATGGCGCATACAAGTACGTCATGCTCGGCGCAGCCAGTGACGTCAAGGGTCAAAGTGACTTCAAGAAATTCGAGAAAGCACGAGAGCTGAAGAAGCACATTGGCAAGATTCGAAAAGAATACACTCGAGAGCTCAAGAGTGAGATTATGGCAGACAGACAAAGAGCCACGGCCATGTATCTGATAGACCAGCTGGCGCTGCGAGCCGGTAACGAAAAGGACACGGAAAACGAGGCTGACACGGTTGGCTGTTGCTCTCTCAAATATGAACACATTACCCTCGAACCACCTGACAAGGTCACGTTCGATTTCTTGGGTAAAGACAGTATTCGATACAATGAAACTGCTCACGTGTCGCCCCAAGTGTTCAAAAATCTCAAGCTTTTCAAGAAGGCACCGAAAACGGACGGAGATGATCTCTTTGATCGTTTGACTGTAGGTTGACAAATGCTTGACTCGAAACCCCCCCCCCCCTTTTTTTTTTTTTTTTTTCTTTTCCTTTCTTTCCTTTTTCTTCATTTCCCTCTTGCTCTTTTCCTCACTTACTAACTACGGCACGCGTGCCTCGTAGACTTCACAACTCAACAAGCATCTCACCAGCTACATGCCTGGCTTGACTGCCAAGGTTTTCCGTACATACAATGCTTCCTACACAATGGCAACTTTGTTGAAGGAGCTCATCTCAGATCCTCGCTCTAAGGGCACTATTGCCGAGAAGGTGAAGTTGTACAATGACTGCAATCGCAAGGTTGCAATTCTTTGTAATCACAAGCGGACAGTCGGTGCAAGCCACGAGCAGCAGATGCAGAAGATGAGTGATAGAGTAAGTAATGGACGGATTTTGCAGACCTGACTCCCGTTTTGATTTATGGGGGGGGGTAACTGACATGTTTCGGTCCAGATCAAAGGCTTGCGGTACCAAAAGTGGCGAACCAAGAAGATGATTCTGGATCTGGATTCTACACAGAAGAAGAAGAAGGGTGCCTCATGGTTCGAACGCGATGAGGACATTGACGAAGATTGGATCAAGGAGCATCAACAATTTCTCATTGAGGAGCAACGTACCAAAATTACCAAGAAATTTGAAAAAGACAATGAGAAACGACAAGCTAATAAAGAGAAGCCCTTTCCTGAGAAGGAGCTCAAGGAGCGCCTACAGGTGATTAAGGAAATGGAGGCCAAATTCAAGAAGGAGAACAAGACTGGCAAAGTCGAAGCCGAGGGGAAGGGTGCTTCGGTTGACAAGTGTTTGAAAGCCATCGAGAAGCTTGACGACCGTATCAAGATATTGGAATTACAGGCTGATGATCGCGAGGGCAACAAGGAAGTTGCACTCGGCACATCCAAGATGGTAAGTTTCTCCTGGGCTGTCTTTTTCTGAGAGTTGGAGATGGGGGGGGGGGGGGAGGTGAACAGCAAAAACGAAAAATAAAAACAGAAACGAAAGTGAGACCACTTAGCAGCTAATCGTTTTTGACAGAACTACATCGACCCTCGTCTGACGGTTGTCTTCTCAAAGAAATTCGACGTGCCGATTGAAAAGTTCTTCTCAAAGACACTCCGCGACAAGTTCAGATGGGCCATAAAATCGGTTGAAGATGTAGACGATTGGGAGTTTTGATTAGAGAGACTGGCATCCATTATGGCTGACGCATTTGACATCGATAAGCAACTTGTTTTTCTTTGTGGTTACATCTTCCGCCCCGCGATTCATTCAACCGCTATACAGTCTTTTCAACCTCAGCGACACTGTCTACAAATCTATAAATTTTAAAACGGGTATTTGATGAAGAAGATTTAACAATAAAACCTCATCCCTCCCCCGCCTCAAAAAAAAAACAAAGAAAGAAGACAAACAGAAAACAGAAAAGAAAAAAAAGAAGCCAGTGAGATGGCATCTGTACAATTGGGGGGAGTGTGCGAGATACAATATGGCGAAACGGAGCTTTATGGGTAGATGAATTTGTTATTTACCGAGAGTATCAGCTGGTACAACACTAGCTCGAAGCAAGCATTTCATATCGACGGGTACTCAATGTTTCAGGTATATTAGCTACGAAATTGAAGATGGAGCGGAGACGACAGTGGTTTAGAAGGGCGTGATCCGGCGCCGACGGAAGCTGCTTTCCCGGAGTGTTGTTGTGATTTTTTATTTTTGTTATATTAGCGGCGTCTTCTCGGATGGTGAGGAGCACGGGACCAAATCTTTTACAAGATATTGGATACGCCTTGTTCACTCGACGCTATGTATGTGTACAAGACAGATGGAATGGCGGTATTGGCAATGTTACGGCTGGATGGCCGAGGTATTTGGCGCATGGCAAGGCTCGTTTGTATCCGCGGTGAATTCTCGCAACGACTGTGTGCGTGTTTTATTTTTATTTTTATTTTATTTTTGGAGGGTTTCTTCTTTTACATACTATATATCCTAGTAGTAGAGACGTAGTTCACCATGAATGAAAGATACATTGTTCCCGTAAGCCCAGCATAGTCTATTGGTATCTATCGTAAATGAAACATAAGCCGCTCCATCCATGCATGAAACACAATTATACAAAGAAATATAAATAAAAGGAAATAAAATAAACAATGTGCATTTATGAAAAGAGAAGCGAGAAGTGCAAACGAGGCGAACGAACACAAAGGCAATTCTTTCTTTCTTTCTTTTTTTTTTTAAAAAAAAAAAGGGGGGGGGGGATTAAAGAAAGAAAGGAAGGAAAACAAGCTAGGACTCCATGGTGATGTGGATTATACGTAGTATATGCTTTGTGAAGTGGAGATGATGGAAGTAAAACCCCTGCTTTGGTGGGTTGTTGGATGCTGGGAGGGATCATGCGCTTGGGGGACGATGATGCGGGTGGAATTATGGACGCCAGGGGATCTTGTTTTTGTCTTGTTATTTTTTTTCCGGATGCGACCTTGTTGGTGTTTTTGGGGAAGAAGTCGTGGACGGTTTTTTTTTTTTGCGTGTATGTATGTGTATGTGTGTATGTGTGTGTGTGTGTGTGTGTGTATGTGTATATATGTGTGTGTGTAAAATGTGTGTACGTGGACGGACACCCCGCGGCAGTTTGTTCATCTCGGATTCTCCCATTGTCCGCTTCGGGCGTCACCACATGTGGAAAAGGACCAGGATGGCCGGCAGCACGAGCGGACACGACACTACGGCTGCTCTCGCAACGGCGGATGCGGAGGAGGAAGAGCTGCGCATAATCTTGCCGCTGGGCGTCATGTACCACCCGTCGGGGATGGTTCCGCCGTCGGGACTCGCGCTCGCGACCCACGGCCAGCCGGTCTGGGTGGCGGTGGCGGGACTGCCGTCTCTGGCGATGCCGCCCACGGGGACGGGGGCGAAGCTCGTCCTGGCGTCGGGGGCCGGGGCCGGCGACGTGGGCTGCGGGCCGGCGACGAGGGTCATGACGTTGCCGGCCTTGTCCATGTTGCCGTTGACGGCGCCGGCCACGGCCTCGATGGACTCCCACGAGCCGGACGTGTCCCTGTAGCGATACTGCTTCCCCGTCGAGTAGTCGGCGATGACGACGCCGCGGACGTGCATGCTGAAGGGACCCTTGGAGAAGTCGGTCGGGCCCCTCGCCCACTGCACGGTGCCGGGCGCGTTGGTGGCCGGGTCGCCGCCGGCCCAGGCGCCGAACTTGACCTGCATGGGCGTCTGCGGGTACTGGTTCGGCGCGGCGTCGGATGCCTTCAGCTCGCGGACGAGGCGGCCGTCGGCGGTCCAGATGATCCTCTCGCTGGTCCAGTCGATGGTGTACGTGATCCACCTCTGCTGCGTGCCGGCCACGGCGTGGAACTGGCCCCGGTTGTACGTCGTCGTCTGCCCCTTGCCGAAGTAGTTGCTCTGCATCTCGTCCGGGTTGGACCCCAGCCACTCCATGTCGATCTCGTCGAGGTCGTCCGACTCGAGCACCAGGGACGAGACGATGCCCGCGCCGGGCGCCGCCCTCATGGTGATCTCGACGCGCCCGAACATGATGTAGAAGAGGGACTGGAGCTGCGGCGCGTCGCCGCCCCGCGAGACGGTGAACGACACGCCGTCATCGGAGCCGTACGACGGGGTCCCCGATGCCGCGAACGAGTTGACGGGGCCTTTGCCGAAGTCGACCTTGACCGTCATGCCGAGCGCCGTGTCGGCCGGGCACGTGCTGCCCTGGAGGGGATTGCATTTGCTCCAAGTCTGGGCCGATGCCGTGCCCGACAGTGCCAGCGACGCGAGTGCTGCCAACCTCATTGTGTTGACGGGCATCTGTGGCGACGGCGATGGCGATGTGTTTGTTGGTGGTGGTGGTGACGATGGCGATGACGCTCGTGGTTTCCTATCTCTCTCCCCCGTCGTCGTGGACAGGAAACGCAAAACGCCGGCCTGTGAATGTCGTCAGAGCACATGTGACAACAGCGTACATGAAAGAAGGGGGGCGAGGAGGGAAGGGGTGCGGCACAAACATACGGCAACCCGAGACGCCATGCATTTCAACATGCATGATATATACTACTGGTATATAACTAATAGTATGTATGTACCTGCTCGCGGCGCCCAGTTGGCTGGGCAGCCATGCTTCCGGGGCTTGCTTTGCCCTCATCCGCGCCCAGCCACCTCGCTAGCTTCTCGATTGTCGTCATGGCTTTCGTCTTCGCTTTGTCCCGGGACGGGCAGTGCATGAAGTACGAGTAAGACGAGACGGGCGGACCGGCAAAAATGTGACGGAAGGAGGCTGGGCAATGTTGGGCCATCGTGACTTTGACGATGGATGGAACTGGATGGACCGGGCGTTTTCGTGACGGGGTGGTTGGGCCGTGGCTGGGCCAATCAGCGACGGGGAGAGAGAGAGAGACTACTACTACGTAGTAGTATGTGGCCGACTGATCGATCACACAAATAAAAACCATGACTTATTACTTAGTAGTAGTACTACTAGTACTGGTAGTAGTAGTACTACTACTAGTAGTACTAAGTACTGTAGTAGTGGTAGTAGTAGTAGTAGTAGTAGTAGTAGTAGTAGTAGTAGTAGTAGTAGTAGTAGTAGTACATACTACTAGTAGTGTGTGTAATACTACTACTAGTATGTATTAGTACCAGTAGTACTTCCGTACCTGCTTACTCACACAGGCGTGGCCAGCCACCAGCCTACCCTGTACATCATGGAAAACATCCAAGCTGCAGCCATTCTAAACAACCAAAATCAAACAACGCAAAAGGGGGGGGGAAGGGGGATGAAAGAAAAGAAACAGACCCGTCCGACATGCAAATCCATCGACCCGTCCCATCGCGACCTGCATATCGCAATTGCTTTTGTCTCCTCAAGACAAAACACATGCAAAGTCGGAATGGAGTCAATCCGCTCCATCTCCCTTGCATCGCGCCGCCCATCCAGCCACGGCAAAGGGGAAGCAGGCGTTTCGCCATCATTCCGGCAGACATGTCGAAATCTATTCATCTATCCCCCTCCCCGGCCACCTACCCAACAGAGCCATACTAAGCCAGCTGCTCAGGATTGTCTCCTCCTTCCCAACGCCCAACGACATTACAACTATTTCACACAGCAGACAGCAGCGAAGAGAAGAGACGGCAACCCGGAAAAAACCCACACAGAATACGTTACCGAGCCCAGTCAGAGTTAGAGAGCGTATCAGCGGAAGAAAAAAGAAGAAAAGAAGAAAAAAAAAAAAAGAAAAAGGGGACCATAGTTGCGGGGGGGGGGGGGGGGGGGGGGGGGGGGGGGGGGGGGGGGGGGGGGGGGGGGGGGGGGGGGGGGGGGGGGGGGGGGGGGGGGGT
>JABAEC010000006.1:366062-386141 GCA_013435705.1 Claviceps paspali | reverse complement strand
GCTTATCAGCGTAATAAAAAATAACAAAACAACAAAAAAAAAAAAAGAAAACGGGGACCATAGTTGCGCCCCCCCCCCCCCGCCCGGATTTACTTTTCACGTCAGTGCCCTGCAGGAAAAGACGTCACACCAAGTCCGCCAACCAAACACGGGCATAGAAAAACATGGCACAAAAGCAAAAAAAAAAAAAAAACACAACCACCAATCTGAACTGATCGATGGGTGAGACTATAACGGGCCCGGAAAGTTTTCAACTTTGTCCCTGTTTCGGAATTTGTATCCCATATGGGAAAAAATGGGCAAGGGAAAATGGCGAACCCCCCCCCCCTCCCCTTTCCCCTTTCTTTTCCAAAACAAAAAACTGACATGTCATGTTCAAAAAAAAAAAAAAAACCCCAAACCCCGCAGGGTTGTTGGTAACTCCATCCTGCTGCGCTGCCAAGCTCCTGGATTCAAATAGCGAAGCTTGTCTATCTATACCTTGTTATATCTCCGTGGACATGGCGCCACGCGGAGAGAATGGCTTGCACATCACACCACGCAATTGGGCGGTTGGTCCGGCCAAGGTGTTCCATGTTTCTTCTCTCGTGGTGAGCGAGAATAGCTCCGTCACCGCGTGGATCTTGCAAATCTGGGTGTTCATGCTTTTTCCCGAGAGAGAGACCTGGTGATGGCTGCCGCTGAGGCGTGGCCTCATCAGCCGGCAAAGCAAGCCCAAGTCTACGACGGAATGGGAAAATATACCCCCCCCCCCTTCCCTTTTTTTTTTTTTTTTTTTTTTTTTTTTTTTTTTTTTGAAAAAAAAACAATTAAAAAAAAAAGTATCGAGGCAAGAAAAAGATACCACACGAAATGTGGTTTTATTTCTTTCTTTTCCTCATCTGATCGAAGGAGCGTGCGGTGTTTGGGGCGCACCCAAGCTTGGGGGCCGCGCCGCGCCGTGATGCATCACAAATGAGATATATGCACAAAATCCGAAATCGTTGGCCCACCTTGACAACAACGGGACGTGTTCCTCTGTCCACGAAAAGAGTTTTCGTCGTTGCAATTCAACAACACGCCACTGTTTTTTTGTCCACAAACAAGCTGCCATGAACCACGTGTGCGTGGGCGCCAAAAAAAAAAAAAAAGTCGGGTAGAATATTCGCTCTCCCGAGCACACAGCAGGCGACAGTAATGGTAATAGCCGGTTTTCCGAATATCAAAATCGGTAAAGGTTGTCTATGTCTGGCATTTCGTCATTGAGCAGCCCGCAGCTCCATTGATAATGGTGGTCAACAACACGTCACGATTGACAAGGCGTGAGTGCGCTCGTTGAACAACCCCCGCCTCTCCTCTTCATCCGTCTGTCCCGAAGCCAGATAAAACTGTGAAATCATTTTCATTTCGTCAAATCTGTTTCGATATTTTTTTTTGGGAGGGAGGGAGGGAGGGTTTGTTAAGGTCCGCGCTAATTTCCCACGGCGGCTAATTTCAGTGTGACACAAAGGACCAAGAACCTGCTTTGCATTTCAGGCCGGATGAATGACAAGTCTAATAACCAGAGTTTGCTGTTCGTTTCAGGCCTTTGCCTCGCAATCGACTCGACTCGAGCTAGGTAACGTGAGCCATCCAAATCCATCATTGCCTAATCTGGCGGCGGCGGCGGCGACCGCGACGGCGGCGGCCGGGACGCGGGATGAGACCGGGAAGACTTGCCGCGTGGCCTGCGTAAATGGTAAATGACGGATAATTCAGAATCCCGCACATTAAGCGCATCCCCGTCCCATTTAACCAAAATCCGTCAGTCTCCGATCCCTTTCGCCATGATTCATTTCGATCCAGTTCGGGGAGGGGAGCATGTGTGTGTCGCTGTTGCAAGCCAAGCCTGAGAATGAAAAAAGAAGAAAGAAAAGACAAAAAAAAAAAAAAAAAGGCCCAACTCCGACCCGACATGCACAACATCTCTCCACTTGGAGTGAAAACTGAATGAACCGGTGCTCCGAGGGACATACATCTGTTTTCCTTTAATGCTGGGAAGATTACTACGTAGTAGTACATCTCCGCAGCCCCCGTCCCCCCGCTTTTGTTCACAACCGCTACGTACTACGCGTAGTCTAGTCTAGTGCTTTGCCTGTTGGATTCCATAGCATGGTACATGGCCAGGGAAAAAAGATTTCGTTTTGACAAGGTAATAGAGAGCTGCAAGCGCAATAATCCAAACTTGCCCTGAGCTGGGAGGGACACCAACAGGGATTAAAGCTACTTGATAGGCCTGCTCTACGCTTGTTTCACGTAGAGGTATTGTACCGTAGAAAGTACATTACTGGTTAAACGAGTACCCTTTTTAGATGGAAATTAGCGTGGTACGGAGGTAGGTATCGGAGGGGGAATCATGTGCCCGGCGTGTACTTTTGCAACCCTGCCATGCCATCTTGATATCTCCGTCATCCAACATATACACACTACTACGTAGTAGTATACAATGTTGCTGGTGTCGAGTTACGTAGTCGAGTTTACGTAGCCGCAGCATCGGAAGAGCGTCCATCCGTGCTCAAAGACGAAGATCAAGCAGGCGAGAGACGAGCAGTGACATTTAGCAGCAGTTAGCACCATGTTGAAGATAGACATCGCTAGTTCCAGACGGCAAGCTGGCAGGCGGAGCTAGGCAGCATCTGACCAGTCCGGTTCCGTGATGCCAAACCGGAACCTCGCCACAAGGTAGTTTTCGACGCTTCAGCAGGTCGAGACTAGTAGGTGCCTAGTAGAGATGTGTCAATGCGACACAACGAGCACCTTGCCATGACCCGTTGCTGGTCCGTGTGGTCTCGGACTATTGAAGACTGCACATCTCATCCCCTTTCGAGTGCAGCATCCTTCTCGATTGAAGACAGATGACTTACCCATGCCATTCGGCGACCCTTCTTTCTAGGGACCTACCCCGCGGTTTCGAGGATGACACATTCTCCATAGAGTTTGCATTTCATTCATGATATCCATCCATCATCCACCCGGGCGAGTGCCTGTGGCTGGAGCCAAAAACGGGTTCCTGAGAGTGTTTGCTGGTAACCGCGTGCCTGCCTACGTCCACCGAGGCGATGCAATCCTCCACACTTAATGCAAGGTCCTGGCCGCTGCTGCTGCCGCCGCCGCCGCTGGTGTAGGAGACATTGGCTGACCTACGGGGAGGGGTGGTCGCATGCGGCTGACGAGGATGCTGCATTGGCGATAATCTCCTGGGGGTCAATGTTATCCTTTTATTCGCATGATCAACTCACGAACCGAATTGGGGAAAAAAAAAAACGGAAAAACGGAAAAACGAAAAAAAAAAGAAAAAAAACCACCACCACCACCACCACCGGACCACTTGCTTGTTTGTTTTTGACAAGTGCTGGTAACACAAATCACTACTCGCGCTGCCTCTAGTGTCGCTGTGCTGTGACATGTGCTGAATTTGTCGTGCATTGAATTGAATCGAATGACGCGAAAATGAGGTTCCTGGGGAAAAGGTTGAATCATCTTCGTGCTATTATTCTCCACTATGACGGTATGTGCTACCGCAGCAGAGCGAGATAATTCTCGCTCCGTCAATCAGTGTTGCCAAATGATGCTGCAACAGAACCATTGAATCTTCTGGAAAGGCCGATGCGGCAGAGCGGGAAAGTGATGAAGCGGATGTGGTGGTTTTTTTTTTTTTCGTCTTCTGTCGAAGAGATACTACGTAGTAGTAGTAGCGTGGCGCCTCTGCCAAACAGAACTGGGAGAACTGAACACTGACTGCGTGGTCAACCTGCGTGGTCGACTGCACTTGCCCTCTTGTTACCCGTACCTGCCGCATGTGCCATGTACATCCTGCATCATCCACCTGCATCCACCCCCCATTTGCACCCACTTGCACCTGCATCATGATAGTAGTAAGTATGCCCACTTGTTGTGCCACCCCAACCAAACCATGCCACGCCAGACAATTGTTTTTTATGCCGACGCGATTTAGCTGTGCTTGGTTCATTGCTGGCCCTGCCCTGCCCTGCCCTGCCCCGCCCTGCCATGCATGCATGCATGCTTGCTTGCTTGCCAGTTCAGTATAATATTGAACCGAGCCAACGGCTGTCCATCTTCGTTTTCACCACCACCCAAGATCAGGTGGATTGGTACCTTGCAGATGGGCGTGTGTGCTCATGTCCCTCTATGGACGAACGGCGAACGCACCACATATGGCTGGCTACAGTGCACACCGTCGAAAATCATGCAACGCTAGGGTTTCAGGCTCTCTCGAAAGCCCTCTCTCGTCCACGCCCATGGGGCCACATACGCCCTTTTTGTTTAGCCTCTGGCTCGGCTTTCGTACAGCCCATGGCCCTCCAACGTAGCCGGTTTTTGTCTAGACTCCCGTTCGATTGAGTGGGAGATAGCCGTCATTTGTATTCTTTTTTTTTTTTTTTTTTTTTTTTTTTTTTTTTTTTTTAAAAAAAAAAAAGGTGTGGACCAATTTACCAAGTTTTCGAAACGGACGAGCTTTGCGCGTGGCGGCAAACAACATTCATTCTCGTCTGCTTTGGATTCCCTCGGGCGGAATCATGAACAAATCGAACCCGCCACTGCCACGCTGCCACGGAACAAACCTCTGCTTTTTTTTTTTTTTTTTTTTTTTTTTTTTGCTTCCGACCTTGCCCATAGGGCCGAAGGACGACGTCGTCCTAGGTTCATGTTTCATGTCGCGACTCTATTCATTCCTTCGGGTCGCCGCTGTCTTGTTTCCAGGATGGCCAACGAATTTGACGGAGAGGAGAGGCTAAGCGGCGCGCATCCCATTCGAAAGGACATTTACATGGTAGAATGGCTCATAGCAGTCATTGAGGTTTGAGGTGGGAGCGAAATGGGCCTGGCTTGCTGAGCTGGAACCCTTTGATCCGATGCTCGATATCAAAGCCATTCCCGATAGGCAGACCGACTTTGCACCTGACATACATAGTAGTCAAACATACTGTGAGACAATCTGTGAAGTGGTTGGCTGAGCGGACATGTCCGAACGGTGTCGGCCGATCATGACCGGCAGATATGCAAGCAACACCAACGGCACATGAACAAAAACCAAAACAGCCAGCTGGACACGAGAGTTAGTATATGCTTGTCAGAGGAACTGGCTTGCATCTAAGACCAGCCATCATGATATCGATGGGTAGGCTGACGGCAATGCCCTTGATGGTTCCACGGACATGGACGGATGACGGGCCGTAGCGCAGAAGCTTAGACCCTACTGCCCGTCCAGGTGTTGATGAGCTCCATTTGCCCTTTTTGTTGCTGCCGACTTGATCACACATGGGGAAAGGGGTTTTTTTTATGCGTGCGATGTCGCATAGAACATCTTGTTGCGCCATGATCCAGCCAATCAATCACCCAACCCTGACACTGTGGCAGCGACGAACAGTCTTCGAGTCCACAAACAGCGGTTTGGTTTGGTTTTTACGCCTTGACGATGAATGAATGCTGAAACGACCATGTGCAACCCTTCTGGGAGGCAGTCAGTCTATGAGATAGACAGAAAGTACTAAGCAAGGGGGGGGGGGGGGGGGGAGTGAAGACACGTGGACGCATCGGTTGTTTTACGTCCTCCACACCACGTGCATCTGATTCGAGCGGTAAAAGTAAGATGAGCACCAAAAAAAAAAAAAACTCACGGCGTTTGCTCCGCCTGGAGGTACAAGAAGAGTTGTAGGCAGGCCATCGCAGTCGTCGATGTTTGCAGATTTAGGTGCTCGGTCAGTGCAATTGGTGCCAGATGTGTGCTGTGCAGACCCTTCATCTGATCGCATTTTCTGAAAAAGTATCGTGATCCACGGAACTGAAAGATGCCACGTTGTAGGAGACGTCGTAATTCACATTCACATGTTCGTACTGCGCAAGGACGGACACGCCCGTCGCCAAGAGCACCTAGAAGCGGTTGTTTTAATTACAACATCTCGGCGTGTATGAACTTGACTTTACATTACAGACGCTTCCTCTTTGGTCGAATGGAGAGAGGTCATGCCTGCCAGACCTGGGATGTTTAATTACAGCAGACGCGATTCTTACGCGAATGACAGCAGGTGTTTTGTATTATGTATTTCATGTATACCTGGATAAACCCCATGCCTGGTCTCCTTACGTGTTTGCCGTGAGGCAAGAATCCCCCCCACTCACGCGTTGGTGCTCGTTTGTGGAGAGGGGGAACGACGAAACTTACTCAGGCTAATTGTAGAAAGAACCAAACGAAACCCCTCCCAAAAAGACAATTGATTCGTTTTTTTTTTTAAGATTCACACGTGATCGAACCGGGCCGACGGGTTGTTGGGCAACTACTATGTACCATCTGGTCGTAGTGCCTGTGATGAGAAAGAAGCCACAGCAACTCCATTGACAGACAGACTGACAAACTGGCTGCACAGGTGCCTTTCGGAAGAAACGAAATGACGATTGAGGTGCATGGAAAAGGCCGTGATTGACTGCAGTCAGCTCTTGACGCCTTGCCATCCCCCTCCTCCCTCTTCCGCGAACACCGTATCGGACCACCAAGAAGGAAGCTGGTTATTCACGATTGATCCGAGGGGAAAGCCACAACGAGTCAGTCGGTCCAGCCGTCTCGATCTCGACGCTCGACGACGACTTGGATTGGACAGACGGGAGCGAATGATGGACATTTGTTCAGGAACCAGAGACGGGTTATACGTTATACGGGTGGCAAGTTGAAAGCAGATGACAGATAGAGGGCAGCCGCAGCCGAATGGCAGGCACGCAGGCGCGGCGGGCAGGAAAGGGCAGGCACACGCTGGACCATGATTGGCCACAATGCACAATGGTTCGGAGAGGCTCGCTCGCACGACGCGCACGACGTCAGGACACAGCCCGCCATCCCAGCCCAGCTAGCACGGCGCATCGCCCGTTTTGGGCTGGAAGCCTCGGCGAAGCGCAGCGCTGGCGATCCCGATTTATTAACAAGCGCACAACATTTCAATCGGCACCCGAGAACACCACCCACCACCCCACCCACCCTCAGCTGCCCACACCACACACACACACATCACACACCACACACCACACACCACACACCACACACCACACACCACACACCACACACCACACACCACACACACACACACACACACACACACACACACACACACACACACACACACACACAAACAAACATAAACACACCCTAGAAAAAAAAATGAATAAAAAGATAACAACGATAATGATAACCGCCTGCATCACAACAAACGACACAACATCCACCGCCTGCGTCTGGCCGTGCTATACGCTATACATGCAGAGGGAGGCGTAGGAGATGCTCGACCCGGGACAATGGCCATCATTGGCCGTTTCTCGGCACGTTCGGTTCGTCCTGCGTTGAAAATCACCATCCATCCCTCTTGAATCGGCGACCCGAAGAGGTCGGTAACATTGCACCGCATTACACTTTACACTAGGCCGAGGCGCTTGATCATGCAATGCTCATTCGATCAAAAGAGCCCATCACTCGAGAACCAGCGGCCAGCCAAGCCAAAGCTCCGTTGAGCAGAGGCCGTCATGGCACCCGAATCTGCTTCGGAGGTTCCTAGTGGGAGCACCGGCCCAGAATTAGAACGAGAAACCGTCCCGGTGGCTATGCCATGGCATGCCCATTTATTTAGTGGCCTCGTGGTGATTGGGCCATGACGGAAGGACATGCAAAAAAAAAAAACACCCAAAAAAAAAACTGGCAGTGCACATTGACGACTGTGCCGAGCAACAAGACCAAGACTCTTTGACGATATCGATTCGTGCCGTGCCTGCAACTGGCTGACACGGGGCAGACACGTATCCAAGCTGTCCGAGGGAGGCATCGCGTCCGTTGTGACTGGTTGACGACGAGTTGCTGTTGTTGATGACCAACAGTGTGCCGCGTCCTTGCAAGCAAGCCAGCCGTGGGAGAAGAAGGCGTTTTTTTTTTTTGGCCTTGCCCCCCCCCCCCCCCCCCTCTCCTCCTCCGGGTACCTGCTGTATCCCGTCTTATGGCTTCCTTGTGCATGCTGTAGGAGCTGTAGGACTCGAGATTGGCATTCGCACGTCCGTCGGTTGGCGTCTCGTACAACCACCAGACTTGGACACACGAGTCCGGCCAATCAATCCACGACACCCACCACCCATCCATCATCTACCATCCGCCACGACGCCAATCGTTTTCCCGCTTCTTCTTTCGTTTCGTTTCCGTTTTTTTTTTTTTTTTTTTTTTTTTTTTTTTCCCATTCTTTCCCTGTGCCCTGGGCCAGCCATCCCAATCCACAACTGCGCCAGCCAGCGAGGGCCAGCACGGCCGACTCGAGAACTCACACTCCCTCCTCTCACCACCACACACCGCACCGCACCGCACCGCACCGCACCGCATCCCAGGAACAAGGCAAAGAAATAGGCATCGACCACAACCACACCCACGTCGCCGCTGACCAACACTAGGCACGCAAGATCCACACACCAACAAGGCCGGTTACGAGCTCGGGCTCCATCGACTCCATGGTCATGTCTTCAATCCGCTCACCCCAGACAGCCACTCCTCTCCCGACGGGCAGGGGTGCGCTCTAAGGAAGACCGTGCCGCCTCGCCCGCACGTCGGATCCTGGCAAGCAATGCCCGCTCTGGCCACCCTGGTCATCTTTCGCAAGTGAGACAAGCGGCGTGGAGACAACTTCCACAGACGGTTCCCACTTGAACCACGCCAATCGCTGTCGGTCGTCTGCCTCTGAGGAAGGTCTGGCGACGCGGGCGTCGATCTTGGGCTCGTCTCTGCTACATATGCTTTATGGGACCCCGTCCGAGCTTGTAAACCATCCCTCATTGATCGACAGCCTTGGAAGGATTTTGGAGCTTTTGCTTTTCCTCAATCCATTGTATTCTTTTTCTTTTCCTTTCCTTTTCCAAACGTCGCTCTCGGGTCTCTCTTCATTCCTGTGATCTCGTGCCCGTCCACTACCAGCCCCAGGAACAACTCGCCCGCTTCCGAGATTCCTGTCCTCTCATTTTATAACAATTGCCTGCCTGTTTCTGGAACGCCTCTCTCTCCGCCAATAACCTGGTCTCTCTGCAGATTGTTATATTGTTTTTTTTTTATGTTTTGGGATCAGGAGCGTCCGCACACGACCGACCATTACACAATCCGTCCATCGCCGAGTCACAGAAGCCTATTGTCAGGTACTTGACCCTTCAGTCAAGTCGCTTGTCGTCCGTTCATTGTCAAGGAACCCGAAGAGTCAAACCGTACTGTCGTATTTTGACCAAAGCATTATCCAGCCCTTGCTGCTGTACATTATTATCATCCTGACCTTAATCGACGTCCGAAAAAAAAAAACGAAAGAGAACACGAGCTCACCAGCAAGTAAATACAAACTTAATCATATACAGTCGCTTCGCAGCAAGAATCCGATAAGGTACATAACGAAAAAAAAAAAAAAAAAAAAAAGAAGAAAAACACCTGAGCTGCAACGCGCTGTACGCAGCTGGTATGTTGGAGATTCTTTTGCCCAGTTGCTGATTCCTGGTCTATGGTACAATGTCACTGATTCTCTACATCTTGCATGACAGCCCAGGAACACACATTACACACATTACACACACACACACACACAAAATGGACCCGAGAATGCTGCCACAAGCCATCGCTCACAATCCTGTGCTCTACCGCCAAAACGATGGCCAAATGATGAATATGGCTCAGCAAAAGTTCAATGCCTTCCAGATCGTCGCACCTGCCTCTCCAGTCTGCTCTCGACCGGGCTCCTCGTCGTCATCGACATTATACAGCAATGCACCGGCTCTCGTGACTCCTGCGGGATGTGTCCCATCAATCAGCCACAAGCCCTCCATCATGCTGGAGACGGACTTGGCCGACAGCCCATACTTTCCATCCACGCCACCACTTTCCACATCTGGCAGCGCTGTTGGCAGCCCCAAGAGCTATGATGCTCTGCAGACACCTCTGAACCCCATGTTCTCCGGCTTGGATGGCTTCGCCGAAACCAAGCCCGGCATCGAGACCATCGAAAGCTCTATTCTAGACTGGGCTAGCTGCGGCTCACCACCCATGACACCTGGTACGTCGGTTTGCTTTGGACTTGGCCCTTTGCGCAGTTTGGAACGTTGTCGGTGGGTGTCTTTTTTTTTTGTTTCCCCAGGGGGGGGGGGAACACTTGACGATGTCGGATTTTTTTTTTTTACGACGATGATGCCCACTGTGGTCGCTGTCTTCAAAAAAAAAAAACCTCGCCGTGCTAACCGGTGACTGACCTCTGCCCACACAGTGTTCATCCACTCTCAGCCGTCCAGGGTGCCCTCGCTTAACACCACCAGCACCAGCGACCTGTCCGTCATCTCGTGCCCTTCCCTCTCGCCGTCGCCTGCGCCGTACGCGCCCTCCGTGACATCCGAAACCGACGTTGACTTTTGCGATCCCCGCAATCTGACCGTGTCGGCCGCGTCGAATCCGACACTGGCGCCTGCATTCACGGCATCCACACTCGGTGAGGAGGGGATCGGGTCCCTGGAACACGGGTCTATCGATACCTCAGTGCTCTCCCGACCCACTTTTGACATTGGCCAGGGCATCACGCACGGTTTGCCTTCCTTTGAGGAGCTTTCGGACTTCGACCCCGAGGACGACGTGTGCAACCTCATCGGCTTTGGTGAGGTCTCTCGGCCACGCGCATGCACGGCATCTTCCGTCGTCTCACTAGGACACGGCAGCTTTATCGGCGAGGAGGACTTTAGCCTGGATGGGCACAGTTCGTTCGACCTCGCCTTTCCTAGCCCACTCTCGAGTCTCGACGCGGATGAGGACGCCCACCAGGACAAACGCCACAAGAAGGACAGCGGCGGCGGCGGCGGCGGCGGCAGCAATAACAACAGCAACAACAACAACAACAAGAAGACGGTTTCGTCTTCGCAACCCATCATGAACACAGCCGCCGGCGACAGCAACCAAACTGCCCCTAGCAGCGAGGAGCAGCACATGGGCCAGGCCTCGCCTGCTCCCTCAGACTCTAACCACACCTCTGGCGAGGACGCCGAGACGCCCGCGAACTCTGCCCCTGCTCCCATCAACCGACGTGGACGGAAGCAGTCCCTGACGGAAGATCCGTCCAAGACCTTCGTCTGTGATTTATGCAACCGCCGATTTCGCCGTCAGGAACATTTGAAACGTCACTACCGCTCCCTGCACACACAGGAGAAACCCTTTGAGTGTGGCGACTGCGGCAAGAAGTTTTCTCGGAGCGATAATCTCGCCCAGCATGCCCGAACTCATGCGAGTGGCGGCGGCATTATCATGGGCCTCGACAACGCTGACGCTTCCTCACATGATGGCGCCATGATTGTTCCCTCGGCTGTTGACGACTATGCAGATTACGGCAAGGTCCTCTTCCAGATTGCCTCCGAGGTTCCCGGTAGCTCCAGTGAGCTGTCTTCAGAAGAGACCAGTGATAGTGGCAAAAAGAAGAGAAAGCGTTTCGACTAGAAAGAAACGCTCCTCGTTCCCGACTGGGAGGGGAAAGAGAGAGAGAGAGAGAGAGAGAGACAAGATCTCTTGTTTTGTTCTTTGTTTCTTCTCCCCCTCCCTCTCTATCTCTCTCGTCCTTCCTCTCTCGTGAGGCATGAGTCGTTGGGATACTGGTATACTTTGTTCTTTTTTCACTCACTTTGCTGTTGCTGCCACCAATAGTTACATTTTTCTTCTCCGTTCCACTCAACAACATGACGTGGGTCGGTCACATAGGGTTCATCTCGGTAAACGGCTGGGATCCAACAACAGAGCACGCCTTTGTACAACAAGGCGTTTTTTATCTTATGACTTGCATTTACACTTTAAAAATCCGCCCCCTCATTCTTGTACCACGTTTGTCAAACATTTTCGTCAGCCCTGTGTTTTTTTTTTCTTTTTCTCTCTTCTTTTTCTGGGGCAGATGAAATATTCTGGTTTCAATGCAGCATCATGAACAAAGACAAAAAAGTTTTCAACAGATTGCTTTGGTTGTAACGGGCCTTTAGGAGGAGGGGGAGGGGGAGAGAAGAGAGGGGGTGATGTGTGGGTGAGAGAAGGAGGAGGAAGGGGTGGTGGGGGGACACGGTATCGACCTAGAGAGGTCACTTGGATTACAGTGTAAAAAAAAGAACATGGCGTGTGCGTTGGTTTTTCTGGCATTTGTTTGTTTTCTCCTTCTTCTTTGACTTTTTTTTTTTTTTGGTTTTGTTTATATTGCTGGAAATGTGGAACCAGAATTCCACATTATTGGGAGCTGTTTGGTATCTTGTGTGTGTTGTGATAATCACGTGTCTTGTTTCTCTTCTTCCGTTGATGTTTTCTCTACGCTCGTTTTTAATATTCCCCATTGCACAGGGTGGAAGGGTGGATTCTCCTCCTCCTCCTTCTTTATTTCTTCTTATCTATTTTCTTCTCCTTCTATATTCCTTTCTTTTTTCCCTTCCTGGTCGTTTTTCTACCTGTATAAATTGGCCTGCGGTTTAGGCTTTGTGGTTTTTTTTTTTTTTTTAAATCTCTTCCTGTCGTTTTTGTGCTTCCATGGGGGGTAGGGGGGGGGGGGGTGCTCCCTGGTCGTTGGTTTTTCTTCTTGTCTTTATATTTCGATGGCTAGTGGTCCGTTGAAGATCCCTGGTCGTTTATGTTTTCTTCTTGTCTTCATCATTCAATGGTTAGCCGTTCGTTGGGCTCCCTGGTCGTTATCCGTCTTCTTGTCTTCATAATTCAATAGCCAGTGTTTAGGCCCTCCTCCTCCTCCTCCTCCTCCCCCCCCGTCTTTTCCCCGGGGGAATGAGGGCCGGGGGGGGGGGGGGGAGGGGGAGGTGCGCAAACATATCTGGTTTCGGAAAGTCACATGCCAAATTGTTGCTGGCTGCGAGTTGACGGCGCGGTGGCCTTGTTCCTTTTTTACATGGGCTGGGATGTTGTGTTGTGGGCTGTGGAGTGAGATGACTTCCTTTTGTGGGGGGACAAAACGACGAAGCTGGCCGCGCTTGCTTGGAGCAGCGTTGTGAACGAGGAGACCGACGAAGCGAACTTGTCCTGGCGCTTACTTGGAGCAGCGTTGTGAACGAGGAGACCGACGAAGCGAACTTGTCCTGGCGCTTACTTGGAGCAGCGTCATGAACGAGGAGACCGACGAAGCGAACTTGACATGTTGGGATGAGACGCCAGCGTGCCCCTCCTCCCCCCGTTTCTGACGCCGTGAAGACAGACACGGGCTTACGCGGCCGAGGCGACCTTGAGCATACAATACACCAGGAGATTGTTGCCGCCCACCACATCTCGTCCACCGCCCTCTTCATCTTCACATTCACAAACCACTACGTACGTACACTTACATGTATGTGCTTCAGCAAGCGACGCCTCCCATCCCATGCCAGCAGCCAGCCAGCCCCCTTCGCCTGCAGCCCCTGGCACGAATTCTATTCCATCCCCCGTCCCTCCTCATCCCACAAGCCAAACAACCCACCTACCTACTATTCGTCCCAGCCCTCAGCCGCGACCCTTCCACATCCGTCCTCGTCCCCTAGCGTCTACTCTGTCTATCTTGTTTTACGCGCCCGCCCGCCCAATCTAGCCCGCCGTGCCTGTCTGATTCCGCACACATCTACGTGAGTCGGGTTAAGTATATCTGCCGCGTGATATGGTTTGTCGGCTTATATGAATTCCCCGGTGTGTCTTCTCCCCCCTTCTCCACCCGGGCCCCTTTCTTCCTCGTGATGTAAGGTTTGTATACGTTACTAGGTGGTATGTATTGTAGAAAGCACAGCTACGCAGGTGACATGAGCGCCTTTTTCACAATAGCTCTTCTTTTTTTTTCTTCCCGTCTGTCTCTCCGTCCTCCCATTCCGCTCTTCTTCCCGTCACATTTCCAGCCTCGGTACATGACCCCTCCCTGGGCCCTGAAAGCGTCATTACGCTACGTACGGGTGCGGGCCAGAGGGCCGGACCGGTGGGGGTGAAATAAAATAAAACAACAACACATGATATAGACTAATAGCTGGTTTTATTTGGTTTTTTTTTTTTTGGTTTTTTTTTTGGGGAGGGGGAGAGAACAGGGGGAGTCGCTCGTCTGGGGCTGGGGGCGCGTGCGCATATTGTTTTCTTCTTTCCTTTTTGTTCTTCCTTTTTTTTGTGTCTCATTCTCGTCAACGTGCATCTCCTTTTTGTTCTTCCTTTTTTTTGTGTCTCATTCTCGTCAACGTGCATACGGGAAAAGAGGAGGAGGAGGGAGAGAAAGGGGGGGGGGGGGGGGGGTGCGGGAGGGGAAAGCCGCCTCCCCCCCTGTCCGTCTAGTTAATGAAGAGGGAACTTCGAAATTGACGTAATTTCCCCTTGCGTAGAGCATGTGTGTGTGTTTTTTTTTTTACATTTCTTTTATTTAGTTTATTTCTTTTTTTTCCTGATGTCACCGTTGCGCTTCGGCTCCGCAGTTTTGCTCTTTTGTCGCTCAGTTCAGTCAAGTCGCACACGCACACACGCACACACACCCTTGTTGCCGTTTCCTCGCCCCTTCGTGTCTATCGACGGTCCGACATCACTTTCACTTTTTCACTTTTGTTTCCAAGATAGACATGTCGTTTCGGCGTTTCGGCGTTTCGACTTCGAGATTTGGTCATAGGCCGTGGCGCCAGTGTTGGAAATTTTCTGGAAAGAGACAGAGATAATGCTTGGCAGCCCAATCAGCATTCTTTTTGCTAGTGAGCTTTTTTTTAAAAAAAAAATTTCTTGTTCATGCATTGCTTTTCTCTTCCCTTAAGCTGTGCTTTGTGCTCGTCCCCTGCAGAACACATGTGCCGCGTCGCGTCGTAGCTGCACGCTTGAGACTCGAGCGTCATACGTCCAAAAATATAAACCAAAAAAAAAAACCGAAAGGAGTAAGCGTGTTGGAGGCCACCCACGTTCTCTCGCGTTTTCGGTCTCGTCACGGCGTGTGTCTCAGTGACCCTGGAGCCGTTCATTTGTACGTTGAGAAAGTGTGTTTTCATGCCCGTCATCATCCAATGACCATCCAAACAACCTTTTCCTTTTCGAAGAAACGGCCTATGTTCGCCCAACTACACTCGTGACTTCGTGACAGGCTTCACGGCTGGCTGCTATTGTATCTAACGTGCCCAACGACTTCTGGTACTTTTTGCCTCGCCATTTCATTCTCGTGGAGTGCATGTCGCATTGTTGATGAGACAAACGGGTTGGCGGATGTGGCTCCCGGTATTGGCTGATCAGACAAGACTGACTGGGATGAAGTAAGGCCGCGGCAACGCCAGGCCTAGCCGAGACCATCAACACGAAGGGCCGGGATAAGGATACCACCACCCTTGGTCCTTGGTTCCCTCTTTGCGACTCCTCGAACCCTTGATCTAGGAAGGTTGGCCGGCACCAGGACCGATGGAACCGGTCCCTCCACTGCCTTCTGTTGACGCTTGCTTAGTTCATCCCACCAGAATCTGCAAGTTGGCCGTAACGGGCAACGGGACCTGGTCTGGTGCCTAGCCAGCCCCGAGATGGCCTGGCTGTGCATTGCAGGAAAGAGACACCTTGTTTTGTGCCGGACTAGCTGATAAGAGAATGACCGCCATGGATGTTGCCTCTGCTAGCGCTGTGCCGACTTCTTGATACGGTTTAGGTGAAGGAAAAACCACCAGCTTTCTAAGACACCATGCAATGCAAGGTCGGCAGTTTGAAAAAAAAAAAAAAAAAAAAAAAAAAACTCATGTGAGAAGAGATTGAGCGTGCGGGCCACGATAAAGGTTCCATCAAGGTTCCCTCCCTACTGCCCACTTTCACACTTTCGCATAACCGGCAAAGTTGGCGTTATTCCCCTGAGATGAGACTCAGGCATGGCACTGGCCGCAAGTGGCGTGCTACGTGCTTCTGGCCCGCTTCGCTTGTCCAGCCCGATCGTGACGAAACATGCAGGTTCTAGGTCTGAGCAGCGTCTCGGCCCTGACATGGATTGTGGGAATTCGTCTGTCTCTGTTTGGCGTGCCAAAATCGATGCTAGGCCGGCCGGAGGATGGTGACGGGGCCGGTCTCGGCGCGTCGGGAACTGGAATGTGCTGAAGCGACGGCTGTTCCTTTCGGGGCTGCGGATGTGTGAGAAGGACAACCAGGTCTGTCCAGATGCGCTAGTACTGTCGTCGTCGTTGTTTTGTGTTGTTTCGACGTCAGAACGTCAGACGCCAACCGACTTGCTTCCCGAGCCAGCCTGGATCTGTTAGTCAGCACCGCCTTTTTTTTTTTATCTTTGCTGACTCATGCTCAGGCTGTGACTCCGATGGAGAGAGATTTGGGCGATGCAGTCTCTTCTCGATCTTGGTGAAAGGACAGGGCCTTTTTCTTTTTCTTTTTTTTTTTTTTGCTCAACGCAAAGAGAGTGTTGTCAGTACTATCATCAAAAAAAAAATGTCTTCCATGTCGCTTCCCATCAGCTACGTTGAAAAAAAAAGTGCCAGCCATGCAAAACACGGAAGGAACCACGTGAGGGGTGAGGGGATTGACTGCAAAAAAAAAAAAAAAAAAAAGACAGAAAGAGGTTCCCACTTGCAACCTCAGCCCACAAACTTCGTCATGGAATCCAAGATGCCATTCGATCTACCGTAGCCGCCAAGCAACTTCACGACCACGAGTCGCACTTCTCTTCAGCCTGTGTTAGAGTAATAGCATGTCCGACGAGCGCCTCAATGTCATTGCGCTCATATCGGGTGGTAAAGACAGCTTCTACAGCCTTCTTCACTGCATCCACCATGGCCACCGCATCGTCGCGCTGGCAAATCTGTTCCCGGTGAAGGCCGGGGTTGGGCAGGAAGACGGGCAACGAGATGCGGAATTGCATGTCATATTGCCGGACCAGGGAGTTCAACTGCCGTCCACCTCTTTTTCGACCGAGATAAACGCAGACGAGGACTTGAACAGCTTCATGTACCAGACCGTCGGTCATGAAGTCATCCCGCTCTATGCCCAGGCCACGGGCTTGCCGCTTTACCGCCGAGCCATTCTCGGAGCCGCAGTGAAGAGTGAGAGAGACTACGACTATCAATGTCCATCGTCGTCGTCGTCTTCGAGCCCCGACGAGACCGAGTCCATGCTGTCTCTGCTGAGGGCCGTGCAACATCGTCACCCGGAGGCGAATGCTCTGTGCTCAGGCGCCATCCTGTCGACGTACCAGCGCACGAGGGTCGAGTCGGTTGCGCTGCGCCTGGGACTCACTCCTCTGTCCTACCTGTGGAAATATCCGGTCCTGCCACCTCCACAAGTTACTTTGGCGGACGCGGACGAGGCTCAGCTGTTGAGGGATATGGCTGCCGCCGGGCTGGAGGCCAGAATCATCAAGGTTGCGAGTGCGGGTCTGGAAGAGAAGCATCTGTGGGAGAGGGTGACGAGCGAGACGGGCGCGAGCCGTGTCAAGGCCTCACTGCGCAAGTTTGGGCTCACCGAGGGCGCCTCGCTCGGTGAGGGCGGCGAGTTTGAGACGCTCGTGGTGGATGGTCCGGATGCCTTGTTCGGGAAGCGAATCGTCGTTCCCGAAAACGGACGCTCCGTAGTTTCTGAAGGTGGGGGGTCTACTTGGTTGATGCTCCGCGGGGCGTATTTGGAGGACAAGACGCGTGGTGCGGATGACAACGACAACGATGCGAAGCTCACTGTCCGTGAGCCCGCCGTGCTCGATGCCAAGTTCCAAATCGTTCTGGACTGTTTGCGCCAATGCCTTCGTCCCGATTCCGCACGCGCCGAACTGAGCACGTCGAAATTAGGGAGAAACTTGTCAACATGGTCCGATTGTCATTGGGACAGTATACATCATTCAATTGTTGCGGACTCGCACGAATTGGGAATTTCCATCCAGCGCGAAACTATCAACGTCGTGGGCAAGATGAGGGCTTTCTTATCTTCGCAGGGTCTTGACCCCAGAAACATGTCAAGCGTCGTCATCGTCCTCCGAGACATGTCAGACTTCCCCAGTGTCAATGAAGAATACGGGAAACTGTTCCAGAGGGCAAACCCGCCGTCTAGAATCACCATCTCGTGCGGAGATCTGTTGCCCGACGGCCATGATATTGTGGTGCATCTCACTGCGCCCGTGGCGGATGCCCAAGTCGCGAGAAACGGACTCCACGTCCAGTCTCGGTCATACTGGGCGCCCGCCAACATTGGCCCTTACAGCCAGGCCATCGAGACTGCCATCACGTTCCGGGGAAGTCCTACTGGGCTGCACGCTGTTCATGTTGCCGGGCAAATACCATTGATACCTGGTGCCATGACCCTACCTCGTCCATCGGCGGACACGGCACAGCAGCAAGCGGTGCTGTCTCTTCAGCACCTCTGGAGGATAGGCACCGAAATGAAGGTCCAATGCTGGACAAGCGCCGTGGCATATTTTGCCCGCCAGCCGGACCGAGGTTCCATCCGGGAATGTGCCAAACTCGCGGGGAAGACTTGGTGGTTGGCACACGGCTCGCCGGACGAGGACGAGGATGATGACGAGGATGAGCCCGGCGGGCCTGATCTGTGGGATCTCAAGTACAACTCACAATACCAGACTCTGGAGACCAGCAGCGGAGGCCGGACATCCCGGGCGACTGTACCCGACTGGTCGATTTACACACTGCAGCAGCAAAACGAGTCGGCTTCATGTATCCCGCCCATGTTTTCGGCAGAGGTTGAAAGCCTGCCGAGACGGTCTCTGGTAGAGTGGCATGCTCATGCCGGCATCAGGGGCATCGGAGAAGGCTCCGCCGAGCTCATCCACCACCATTCCCTAGGGGGCGGGCTATGGAGAAGCTGGCATTGCGCGGTAAGGACGAGGAGCAGCCACGTCGTGGTGGTGCACACAACTGTGGTGCAGGTATTGCGAGACGACGAGTCGGGCCCGACGATGACATTTTCATCAAGTGAAGAGCAGCTCGGGAAGGCCTATGGCGAAAGTCTGTCAAGGCTGCTGCCGAACATCAAGGCTTCCCCCGACCCCGAGGCCTCAAGGCCCTATCTTGTGTACTTGGACATGCACAGGATCAAGGGGCAGTGGACGTCGAGCTCGCCGAGCAATTTGGAGCGCTTGGCCGTGGTGCCGTGCCGTTCCCTCTGGGGCTCTAGGGTAGAGAGGCTTGGACTAGTGGCGCTCTACAAAACAGTATTGTCCGGGGATGTCTGATGACGACGTGACGATGTGTGATGACGATTTATGTGATGACGAATCGCGCAGATGGATCTCGACTGGAAGAAACGATGGGGTGGGAAGAAGGAATGATGGGGAAAAAAAATGAAATGAAATGAAATGACATGAGATGAAAGGAGAGTTCAAGACCCTTATTATCTGGTGACGTGCAGGTCGACGTTGAAAAAGTGGCGAGTTTTCGCTCCTCTCGATTGGCTGGTTTTGGCCAACAGAACAAAGCCACCTTGCTGGATGCCGAGCTTCGGTCCAAACAACGATGGAAATACCACCCCGCTACCCTTGTCATGCTTCGTCCGCAACAGCTCGCACACCCCGGCCGACCTAAAAGAGCTTCCCCGGCGATACCAACCAGTCAGACCCCTTGGCATGCACGATGCCGATCGAAGCCGGCGACACGTGCGACGCGCAAAAGCAAACTATGGATGGTGGTGATGGTCGTATTATGAGCACGCATCCACGGTCACGGTCACGGTCACGGTCACGGTCACGGTCACGGTCACGGTCACGATCATGGTCACACGCGAGAGAAAGGGTTCCACCCCCGAGTCCGCCTCGCCCCGCGCCATATCGACGGATTTCGACTAAGGAGCGCCTAGAAGAGATTCTCGAGGTGGGTTGGGTGTTTTCCCCCATCCGTTGCCCAGTCCAATGAGCCTGATTTTTGCTCTCTGTCTTTGTTTGCAACAACCACTGTCCCGATCCTTCCGGAAACTGTTCGGGGCCTGGACAGTTTTGAGAAAAAAAAAAAAGAAACAAACAAAGAAAAGAAGAAAGAAAGAAAGAAAGAAAGAAAGGAAAAAGAGGAAACGAGGGAAAGAAAACGACGCCGGGGGGGGGGGGGGGGGGGGGGGGGGGGGGGGGGGGGGGGGGGGGGGGGGGG
>JABAEC010000006.1:310309-366052 GCA_013435705.1 Claviceps paspali | reverse complement strand
AGCAAACGTGGTAAACAAAACGACGCCAGCCCCCCCCCCCCCCCCCAAAAAAAAACTTTTTTTTACAAAAAACTTTTCGTGCATATTCCATTCCAATCTCTGATCTCTCTCTCTCTCTCTCTCTCTCTCTCTCTGACACCAGGGCGGCCGTGACCGCGCCGATTCCATGGCCCGGGACTCGAGTGGGCGGCCACAGAGTCGGGCAGAGCATGAGGAGGCTGCGCCGGACGAGGCGACGAGCTTGCTGACGTGGCTCGGCCCGGGACAGAACTACCAGGCCCTGGGCGCGACGGGCGCCAAGGGCCCCGAGCAAGCATCCATGCACAACCGGCGGGCGCCGCCGTCGAGGGGATCCCCCGCTGCGGCGACGGAGGGCGACGAGTGCGGCCGCCGGCTCGCGGGCCGGTCGGTGGCTTCGTGGACGAGGCGCACGCTGGCCAACCTGCGGTCGATCGAGCTGGAGAACAAGGGCAGCGTGGCACGAGACCACCTCGCGTTGGGTTCGTGAAAGTAACCCGAGAAGAGGAGAGAAGCAGACGAAGACGAAGACGAACCAACCCCGTTGATGTTGATGCTGACGCGTGTCCTCTTTCTCTCCCGTTGTTTTTTTCCAGAACGAACCTTTCTCGCCTGGCTGCGCACATCCCTCGCCTTCGCGTCCATCGGCATCGCCGTCACACAGCTCTTCCGCCTCAACACCACCATCTCGGACGGCGGGGGGGGCTCGCAGAACGCGACGGTGCGCCGTCTGGGGAAGCCGCTCGGGGCGACATTTCTCGGCATCAGCATCCTCACCCTGCTGCTCGGGGCGAGGCGGTACTTCCGAGGCCAGGAGTGGGTGATTCGCGGCAAGTTCCCGGCGAGTAGGGGGACTGTTGTCGTCGTGGCTGTGGCGGCGCTGGCGATTATGGTGGTTTCGCTGGTGGTTGTTATTGTGATTCATCCACCCGAGGGCGAGCTGTGAGGGGAAAAGAAAAAGGGGGGAAAGGGGAAAAGAAAGAGGAGGGACAGGAGACGAGGAGAGGGAGGGAGGCGTGTGTGTGTGTGTGTGTTTCGGAGCTGGACGTTGGACATTACGTTGGTACGTGAGGGTTGGTTGTTGTGATACCACCTTTGTTTGACATGTTGGTTTTACGAAATCGCTATTCATCTTAGTAGGTAGTAGATATTGATTGATATTGATATTGATATTGCTATTGCTATCCGTCCATCCACATACATACTGTTAGTGGGGCCGATGACGATGTTGGACGCCACAGAGTTGAGAGTTGTCCCGCAGTGGGGGCTTGGAACTTCCAAGGTCGACGAGCTTGGCAACACGACGCGTTTTTTTTTTCTTTTTTTCTCTATCTTGATTCTTTTTCTTTTCTTTTCCTTGTCTCTCTCCTTCCCCCGAACCACGCATAGGACGAGATTGCCGAGAACGAAGAACGAATAAGAAGTACAACAACAACAACAACAACAACAAGAAGAAGAAAAAGAAGAAGAAGAAGAAGAGGAAAAGAGAAGAAGAAGAACGACAGCAAGAAAGTCATGGCCTCTCCTCACGCTGTCGACGTCCCCTCCTTCGCAGCTACCCAGCTCGCCCTCCTGGACCGCGAACTCCAAAGCGAAATCAGCGAAACCGGAACCCTCGTCGCGGCGCGCAGCCCGGCCGGCCTTCAGCGCGCAGGCCTCGCCATCACCAACCTCGTCGTCTCCTCGCAGCGTACCGGCCTGGGCGGCAAGACGCTCGTCGAGCTCGGCCCGGACGGCGCGACCAGCACCACCGGCGAGCTGCCCGAGCACGGCGTGCGCACCGGCGACATTGTCCTCGTGGCAGAGCAGCCGGCGGGGGGTGCCAGGAAAAGGGAGGTCCGGGAGCTGGAGAAGAAGGGGACCAGAGGCGTGGTGACCAAGGTGCAGAGGGCGGCCGTGTGGGTGGCGCTGGACGAGGGGAGAGATGAGGTCTCGCTGACGGGAAGGCTGTGGCTCGTCAAGCTGGCCGACGAGACTACGTACCGACGGTGAGATTTAAGAAGAAAGAAGAGAAAAAAAAAAAAAACACCGTGGAGAGATACTGGCTTTGCTTTTTTTTTTTTTTGCTCGTGGCACACGCATGCGTCTAACCCGGACGGCTCTCCCCCAAGCATGAACCTCTCCATGGAAAAGCTGCGGAGCATGGGCGAGGCCGAGTATTCGGCCTTCATCAGAGTGCTCTTCGGGCTGTCTAGCCCGTCGCCCGTGGCGCTGGACGAGATCAAAGACGACGAGGAGTGGGTAGACGGCACGCTCAATCATTCTCAAAAGGACGCTGTTCGCTTCGCGCTGGCCTCGCGAGAGATTGCCTTGATCCACGGGCCGCCGGGGGTAAGACGCAAACACTACGCCGTGGTTGTCTTGATCCATCTTCTTTTCTTTTTTTTTTCCCCATCAAACCGCTGACATGACGTGTTTCCTGGGGCCACCAAAAAAAAAAAAAAAAAAAAGACGGGCAAAACGCACACCTTGGTTGAGCTGATCCTCCAACTCGTCAAGCGGAAACAGCGGGTTCTCGTTTGCGGCCCGTCCAACATATCGGTCGACAACATCGTCGAGCGTCTCTCGCCGCATGGAATCCCCATTCTCCGCCTCGGCCACCCGGCGCGGCTGCTTCCCTCTGTGCTGGACCACTCGCTCGACGTCCTCACCAACACGTCCGAGGCGGGCGGCATCGTCAAGGACGTGCGGGCCGAGATGGACGCCAAGCAGGCGTCGGTGAAGAAGACCAAGAGCGGCAGGGAGCGCCGGCAGATCTACGCGGACCTGAAAGAGCTGCGGGCGGAATACCGCCAGCGGGAGCGCAGGTGCGTGAGCAGCCTCGTGGCGGGGAGCAAGGTTGTGCTGGCCACGCTGCACGGCGCGGGCGGGTTCCAGCTGCGCAACGAGGAGTTCGACGTCGTCATCATCGACGAGGCCAGCCAGGCGCTCGAGGCGCAGTGCTGGGTGCCGCTGTTGACGGCGAGGAAGGCCGTCTGCGCCGGTGACCACCTGCAGCTGCCGCCGACCATCAAGTCGCTGGGCGCGAGGGCGGGCGGCGCCGGAGCCAGGGACGAAAAGGCGCCGGCCGTCATCGAGGGCATGGGGCTCGACACCACGCTGTTCGATCGGCTGCTGGCCCTGCACGGACCGTCCATCAAGAGGATGCTCACGACGCAGTATCGGATGCACGAGTCCATCATGCGGTTCCCGTCCGACGAGCTCTACGAGTCGAAGCTCCTGGCCGCGGAGGGGGTCGGAGCCAGGTTGCTGCGGGATCTGGAGTATGGGGTCCGCGATTGCGAGGACACGGCCGAGCCGCTCGTCTTCATCGACACGCAGGGCGGCGACTTTCCGGAGAAGAACGAAGAGGACGACGGGGAGAAGCCGCGGAAGGGAAAGGCGAGTCTGCAGGGCGAGAGCAAGAGCAACGAGATGGAGGCGGCGCTGGTCCGACAGCACGTAGCGCGGTTGGTGGACGCAGGTGTTCGGCCGGAGGATATTGCCGTCATCACGCCGTATAACGCGCAGGTATTCACGGTTTCTTTTTTTTTTCTTTTTTTTTTTTTTTTACGGTTTACGTTTTTCACTCTCAAGCAAGCTCCCCCCCGGCATCATCATCATCACCACCATCACCATCATCACCATCATCATCTTCTTCTTCGAATGAGCGACGTTCGTGTGTCTGACGCTGAAGCCAAACGTGCAGCTGGGTGTCCTGGCCCCTCTCAAGGACGCATTCCCAGGCGTAGAGCTAGGCAGCGTGGACGGTTTCCAGGGCCGCGAAAAGGAGGCCGTCGTGGTCAGTCTGGTGCGGAGCAACGCCGACGGCGAGGTGGGATTCCTGGGCGAGAAGAGACGACTAAACGGTACGAGGCAGAGAACGAGGCGGGACTGCCTGACCGACGCGGCGCGATTCGCGTTCCAGTCCGAATTCTTCTAACCATGGCGAAAAAAAACCACAGTGGCCATGACTCGACCGAAGCGATCGCTCACCGTGATTGGCGACTCGGAAACCATCAAGAGGTGAGACGAAATCTTCCGCCCACGAGGAGACGAGTACATCACTTTGGGGAAGTGGGAGGCGCTAAGCGCATGGAGAACCACAAGTTGACGGTGGGAAAGACCCGGCCTGGTTCATGCATGGCCGCTTCGAGTGAGTGAGTGAGTGAGTGAGTTTGGCTAACGTCAATTTTTTTGCAATGCGAACCAAAGGGGGGGGGGCTTTCTTAAACGGTGGATGGAGTTTCTCGAAGAGGTGGCCGACCTGCGCTATCCGGATTTATGCGGCATCGGCAATCACTAGCGAGAGGAGGAGGGTTATGAGGAGGAGGGGGATGACGGGGTCGTACTGTGCAGATGAGGAACCGGAGAAAGAAACTGGGAAAGAAGAAAGAAAGAAAGAAAGAAAGAAAGAAAGAAAGAAAGACGCGCATCGGGGATCCGTGACGGCCTGCGCGCAAATCATGCAAGTCTCTCTCTCTCTCTCTCTCCCCCCTCCCCTCTCACCCCCTTCTCTGGTATGTTGTATTTTTTTTTTAATTTTTATCTTTCGTCTATCTTGCTTTCCAATCCGCGGCGACAGGCTCACAATAGGATGAATGCGTAACCTTGGTGTGCGCCACATCCAGTAATTTGTCTATTATTCTGGACGGGCTAGCTTCTCGGGGCTTGCATTGTGCCTCGAGCGGGGAGACGGCGGCCAATCAGCGCCTCCCTCTGCGTGACCACTTACCCGATAGGGATTGATGATTGTTGGTTCTTGGGCGGCGGCGGCGGCCGCTTTGTCTCCGCAAAAAGAAAGAAAGAAAGAAAGAAAGAGAGAGAGAAAAAAAAAAAACTCGCTGGGCTGCGTCGGGCGTGCATGAACGGGGGTCTTCATCCAGCTAATAGCCTCGCGCATGAGAAGAGATGGCGGCTGACTCTTGGGGAGTAGGACGGGAATGGAATGCAGGAGTTGGCCGGCCCGCGTCGTGATGTGACGTGATGTGACGTGACGTGGTGTATTTTGATTGCATGTGCATTCCTGGGTGTTCCCGGATATGTTCGCCGGTTAAGAAAGGAAAAAGCCGTTCGTCGCGCGCCCGTGTCTTGCTCTGATGGATGCGCGGGGCGAAGCAACACGCCAGCCAGCGCCGCCCATCGGGGTTCAGTCACAAAAAAAAGGCGAGCAACACAGCAGCGAGAGCCATCGTGTTGGTTGGACGGCACGCGGCTTTTTTACGGGTTACCTGACTCGGTTGGGTCGTCGGTGAGGGGGGAACAGAACAGAACAGACGTTTTTTGACTCTTCCTTGGCATTCACCCATCCATTCATTCATTCGTTCG
Organism: Claviceps paspali; assembly: GCA_013435705.1. Lineage (NCBI taxonomy): Eukaryota > Fungi > Ascomycota > Sordariomycetes > Hypocreales > Clavicipitaceae > Claviceps > Claviceps paspali. The sequence continues at coordinate 360,727 of JABAEC010000006.1, read as the reverse complement.
TTATTCATTTGTTATTCATCATGTCGCCCTCAGTGACGGAACTCAACTCGTCTCGTCTCGTCTGACAACACGCGCTGCACCATGCCATTGAACCATTTGTCGCTCGCCCGCTCGCCCCCCGCCGTCGCCGCCGCCGCCGCCGCCGAGACGAGACGGCCACGGTCGCGCGTCGCATCGCCAGTGTACACTGGCCCGGGGGGGGTAAAAATGCGCACTAGCCCACTAGCCGTCCCATGTTTCAGCTTTTTCGGGGCCTATGGCAGGAGGACACCTCAGCCGGCATGGCAGGAGAAGGAACCGGGGCTGATCAGGTACATCAGGCACTACCGGTATGTATTACTGCTGCCAAGTATAGTAGTAGTAGGTACCTGCAGGTTCGCAGCAGCCCAGAGTCCGTCTGTGTGGGTTCGTTCCAGCAGCCACCCGAGGAGGAGGGAGGAGGGAGGAGGGAGGAGGGGAGGGAAGTCGAACCTGCCTGTTTTGTGACCACCGTCCGCGCCATCTGATAGCTTCCGGTCACCAAGACCCAACGGGCCATTCCCATGCATACCGTGCACACGCGGCGCACACACGGCGCCTGCAGACGTTGTCCGTTCTCTTTCTTTCTTCTTTTTCTTCTCCTGCTCCTCCTCCACCACCTCCCGTGGCCTTTGCCTGCCAGTTCATCCTTTTGTCTCTTTCTTCCTTTCTTTTCTTCTTTCTTTCTTTCTTTCTTTCTTTCTTTCTTCCCTTGCTTTCTTGTGTCTATACTACAGCAGCTCTCACTCAGCCAGCCCCTGACTGCTCTGCTCCTTCCCGCTTTGCTTATTCCTTTGACTTCACTTACACAATCAGCAAGCAAGAGCGAGCGCCAGACCCGCCCTCCGCATTCACTCCTTCCTTCTCTTTCGCAGTCCGTGGCGTGGCAAGGACCACCTGGAGGCTTCCGGACTAGTACTTACCATGATGCTGTCGTTGTTCGCCTGCAGTGTGTAGACGACTTTATCTTTCATCTTCTCATCCAAAGTTTTTCTCCATTCTCACACTCTCTGACCCTCAAATTCATTGGCTTCTTGTTCATTTGGCCTTGTCTCTCTCTCTCTCTCTCTCTCACCCCCCCCCCCATCGCTCACTTGACCACACCCATAAAAAACAAAAACAAAAAAAAACAAAGGACCTTAATTCGTTTCAAGCACGCCCCGTCATCGCAATGCCTTGGAAATCGGCTGCTGGTGGCAGCACATGCAGATCCCGGGCCGGGTCCAGATCTATCCGTGGCCAGATTTCCAGTCCTATTCCATTCCCCGACCCCTCAGACCATGAGGTGCATATACGAGACCGGCCACCCCTCACAAACGACCTATCCGTTGTCGAAGATGTTGTCGAAGATGCTGTCGTGAATGATTCTGATGCGATTGCGAGGGAAACTGCTGTCGATGAATTCGGTATCCGGTATACATCTGTGTCGTCCGGCAGTACCGGCAAGTACACTTTTCAGAGTCAGTTCGCCGATGCGGCTTCGTCGGCGGCCGCGCGTACATCCATGTCACCAAAGTCTTCTACCAAGGCCTCCAGTCTAGTACGACAGCCTTGTCCAACACCGCGCACAGATGGCCGCGGCCCCCCCGACGGGAGAAGCGGCCAAGGTCTGCATCGGAGGAAGAAGTCATCCATTCGCTCAGCCCTGGGCAAGATTTTTGGTCGAAAGAACAAGAGTCGACATCAGGATGAGGATGCTCCCTACCGTGCGGCCCACCAGACAGCCGCTGCCGAGTCCAGCGAGGCACCATACCAGCAACATGTTGGCAGTGTAGGTGGCGGCACTTTGTACCATGTCTTTGTGTGAACACACCACTAAGAGAGTTGTCGGAACAGGACGAGCGATGCCAAAGGCTACCCCCAGGGCAAATCGGTGTCGAGCCCAAGCCATCCTTTTCGACGCCCATCACCGAGTACGACCGAGCTCTGCGCTCCCATTCCATCGGCCCCGAAGACGTCATGGCCGTCCAGATTGCGAGGAACTCGTTGAGTCCGGACTTTAGACTGTCTGGGAAGTGCTTGAGCCTCCTTGATTCCACTCACATGGAAAGCCCTTCATGGACCCCCGGCCAAAGGTTGGCTGGGTTGTCCCCCCGACCTGCTAGCTCGCAGGACCGACCTTTCAGGGCCGATTCGAACGAGGATCCTTGTGAGATTGGTTGCGCCATTTCCAGTGATACGCAAGGCTTTAAGCGGCGTTCCAGAAGCCTCATTTTCATGCCCAATTTTGAAATCGTGTCGGCCACCCCATCGTCCCAGGACGCCGCTCGGCGACGCAGTGCCGAAATCCGTCACTGGCGAGACAGCAACGTCGCACCTTTTGTGTCCCGAAGCTCAGAATCGGGCGGTCAAGAATCTGTTTTGCTGCCTGCGGAAGTCGGAGAGACGCAGGAAAAGAAGCTGGCGCCAGGGCCGGAGCCGGAGCCGGAGCCGGAGCCGGAACAGCCAGCGCTGCTGGAAACAAATCCATTGCCAACCCTGGTCGCATCGACGGTCATTGACGACCGAGCCATGACTCCACTGCCGCCCACCACGGCATATCAAGAGGAGGGACGAGAGCAAGAACAAGAACAAGAGAATCACCAAGGCAATAGTACTGCGAGATCGATGGACCAGATTGGCTGGAGCGAGTCGGCCAATCTAGAAGGCCGTGTGGGCAACCTCGAGATGCGCATGAGTCGACTCGAAGGTATTGTACTCCAACTCGGCAACAATCTCACCGTACTTCGACAGCCGAACAAGGAGACCAGGCCATCCTTTTCTCGCCAGTTGCACTCGGAAACCAACAACCACGAAGCTCGCTCTATGCTCTTACAGTCCAATGAAATGGTGTTTGCGGTGGAGCCGCGCCGCTGCGCCAGCCGTCTGTCCATCTGTCATTCCAACACATCCAAGACCACGTTCGGAGACGTGGGAGAAGCAACACCCCGCGCCACCGTCGTGTCACCCACGCCCATGTCGCCCCAACAACGGTGCATAGCTGAGGAGGCCACGGCGCGTCCTGCTGGAAATGTGACCTCTGAGCAGTATGCCGATCTGCTGGGCCTCCTAGAAACCGAACGGTTGGCACGCGAGTCACTGGAAGCTCAGGTGAGAGAACTGTATCATCAGATGCACCTCATCAGCAAGAGCGTGACGTACACTGGCACGGACCAGAGTGATTCTCCGTCGCTGAGCAGATCCGGAGGGGTTTCGGTATCTGACCCTGAAGAGGATGACCGCCGCCGATTGAGGCACCCGTACACTTCACTGGCTTTGGATGACTCGGGGACCGCCACGGAATTTCCATCGGATGACAGGTACACCGAGTCCTTTGTCACGCCCGCCGACACGATGGGCAGTGGCTTGAACGCGTTTTGTTATGAAGACGAAGCCAAATTACCGTCCAGCACTCGTACACCATCCTATTCCCGCTTGGCCACGAAGCAGCTCATGGTGTCGATACCACAGGGGGCTGCAAATGTCATTTAGAAGTTGGATGTGCCTGTGTCTATATTATCTCTGGTGGTGAACGTTTGTCATGAAATTTCTTTCTTCTTTTCTGTTCCAAATGTTCGGGTTACACTTTCATTTCAGCAGTTTAATTTTTTTTTGTCATGTTGTTTTTGCGCGAGTGATCAAGATTGGTATCGGCGGCGACGGAATAGCGGACAGACGTGTGTTGTCTGGACAAGGAGATGGCGAAGATTGATGATATATACCCCATTGTATGATAGGTTCACAGAGATGAGTCAATGCCCCTCAACAAGACTTCGGAGCGCCGGAGTTGTTGTGTGTTTTGTGTTATTCATGAGAGCCAAGAGATAACAAATTGATAAATTGTCGTGATGCGTTTGGTCTGTTACCTGTCTAAGTCCATCTGTCATGGGTGGTTTTGTTTTTCATCATCTAGTACACATACAACGGAGGACGTTGTTATCTCCATGACAAAAAACAAAGAGAGAGAAAAACCGAATGGCGGAAACGACGGGGTGAGTTTTGATATATTTTGTGTTTCCGCCATGTAGCCATGTGCAGACCTCTAGCTGTACAAGGAGTTTTGATGCCAATGTCTGCAGAAGAAGAAGAAGAAGAAGAAGAAGCAGAAGAATAGGGAGAAGAAGAGTAGTTTGTATACTTGACATTTTGGACGCGCATCATGGAGAGCATTAAAAAAAAGGGGGGGGGGGGAGTAGAGGGAGAAGATGGATTGAAAATAAATAAAATAAAAAGGATATGAAGATGAAATGAGTGAGGAGAGGAATCCCAAGTTTAAGATTGTGACAGGTTCATGTATGGTCTATGGTGTTTGTATAGAATGGATACAATGGGGGTTAGTGGGATTACCACCCCCTCTGTCCCCCTTGACCTGATTTCTTTTTTTTTTTTTTTTTTTTTTTTTTCACGGAGTCAGCCTGTCGTCCTTTATGCCCCAGCTTCCGACGAGGGCCATGGATTCCTCATCGCCGGGGGCGAGCCTCTGGTCGTGGAGGGTGTCGGCTAGGCAGGTCCATGGGTCACGGCTGCCGCCCCACTTGAGGAGGTTCTGCTTGAGGCGCTCGCCGTTTTGGCGGTCGATGGCGGCGTTGTGGCGGCCTGAGCGGAAGACGACGCGCCAGACGCGCTCGGCGAGGACCCTGTCGAAGAGGTAGCTGTAGTAGGTGCTTCCGTAGGAGTGGAGGTGGCCGAAGAAGCCCTGCCAGCAGGTGCCGGGGGGGTCGCGGGGCGAGTGGGCGAAGCGGCGCTGGATGTCGTGGAAGAGGTGGGTGGAGTCGAAGTCCGGGGCGCGGACCTCGGGGGAGTGGTAGGCCTGGTCGACGATGGCGAGGATGATCTGGTGCTCCGTGTCGATGCCCTCGAAGCGGCGGGAGAGGGCGATGCGGTCGCGGACGAGGTCGTACGGCAGGGGGTGGTCGGTCTTCCAGTGGCGGGCGAAGAGGGACAGCACGGTCGGGTCGGCGGCGAAGTGCTCCATGAGCGTGGAGGGCAGCTCGGCGAAGTCGGTGGCGCAGCGGGTGCCCGAGACGTTCTGGAAGCTCGTGCGGGCGAGGATCGAGTGGATGGCGTGGCCCATCTCGTGGAAGAGCGTCTCGACGGAGTAGTGGGGGAGGAGGGCCGGCTCGCGCGACGAGCTGCCCTTGGGGAAGTCGCATACCAGCACGATGGTCGGCAGCTGCTCGACCTTGCCGTCGCGGCGGCGCGACGTCTCCATGCCGTCGTTGGCCGCCTGCTCGGGGCTGTCGAAGAGGGGTGTGGCCGATGCCGATGCCGATGCCGTCGATGCCTTCGTCGTCGTCGTCGTCGTCGTCGTCGTCGTGGTAGACGTCATGTCCCGGGCCGCCTCGTCGAGCTCGTCGTCGAGTATCTCCCGCGAGCACCGCACCGTGAAGTGCGCCGGGTTGGGCGACTTTTGCGGCCGGTAGAAGAGGTCGCAGTAGAGCACGGCGAGCTGCTCTCCATCGTCCGACACCACGTCCAGCCGCTTCACGTCCGAGTGCCAGACCTCGCCGGGGAGCGTCTCCCGAGGCACGAACCGGACGCCGTAGAGCCGGTCGAACAGGCGGGACAGGCCCTGCATCACCGTGCCGACCGAGAAGAAGGCCGCCAGCTGGTCCTCGTGACGGGCCCGGGACCGCATCTCCGCCCGCGTCTTCTCCATGTAGAAGTCGCGGTCCCAGGCCTCGAGCCCGACGTCGGCCATGGCCAGCCTCTCGCGCTTCTTGCCCACCAGCTCGGCCAGCTCGCGCTGCACCGTGGGCGCGTTGTGCTCCCGCAGCGCCAGGAGGAACTTCATCACCGACGCCGGCGACTTGGCCATCATCCTGTCCTTGAGGGCCATGTGGCCGTGGCTGTCGAACCCGGCCAGCTGGGCGAGCTCCGAACGCAGCTTCAGCATCGACTCGAGCTTCTCGATCGTCGCCCGGGACGCCGTGCGCTGCGCGACGTAGATCTGCCTGCGGGTTTCCTCGTCGTACACGCTCTGCAGCGCCGCAGCCGCCTCCATGCCCTGCGTCGCGATGGAGATCTGCGACCGCACCTTGAGCTTCGCCGCAAGTGTCGGGTAGAGACCATAGAACCGGTGGGACGGCAGCGTCACCTCCTTGATCTCCGGCTCCATGTTCTGCACAAAGGCCGAACCGACGTCGCTGATCCGCGACGAGAGCTCAACGAACCGGTCCCTGGCCCTCTTGGGCAGGTTGACGGCCGACTTGGTGAAGTCCAGCTTCAGGAGCCCGGCCACCGTCTTCTCCTCCTCCGACCACGCGGCCGTCACCTCGGGCCGCGAGAGTGCCTCACCCAGTTGGTCATTCAGACCCGTCATGGTGTTCAGCTGGTTCATGTACTGGTACACCATGGACCAGGCGCCGGCCGCGGCTTGTTGGAACCGAGCGTCTGGATGCGTCATGCGCACAAAGTCGGACAGGTCGAGAACCCTGCAGAGCAGATCGCTCAGCCGGTCGAGATCCTTGACCAGGCGCTGGTATTCTTCCGTGGTAGAGGCGCTCAGAGCTCGTTGCACAATGCGTGTCGCCTTTTCCAGGTTCTTCTGCGCGAACACGAAGAAGCCATCGGGGCTCGTGAGATATCGATTCTTGAACAGGCCATGGCTCTTCTTCTTGAGGCTGAAGCTCGGGAACGAAATACCAGACGGGGCGTCGAACAGCTCGCGGAGGACCGTGTCGTCGTGACGGGAGCTCACGAAGTGGTCAAACGGTGCGGAATGCGTGGCCTCGGCAGATGCCGTCGTCTGCCATCTCCCTTGCTGGAGCGAAGTTGATGCCGTTGCTCTGCCCGCGCTGGATATCGACGGTCCGGGCTGGTTCACGCAGCGAATGCATCTGGTGCAGATCCATAGCCCGCGGCCACCTCCGGAGTTGAGCATGATGACCAGCAGGAAAGAAACGGACTATCGGCGTGGAAACGAAGGCATTTACGAGATGACCCTGCGCGGACGCCGGGGAAGAGGGGGTGGAGGGTCAAGTGCGTTGAAATTGGTAAAAAAAGAAAACGGGGAATTCGGAAAGAAAAGTGAGCAATTGAGAGCCAAGACAACAAAACGGACGGTCTTGGGAAGCAAAATGCACAGACGATGATGAAGGAGAGCCGATAGGGAGGAGAGAAAAATAGGGTTCAAGGCCCATGTCGCTTTTGCATGCTCGAGAAAAGGAAATCCGGTGGTGTGCTTGCGTGCTTTGCTTGGCAGGGAGCTTTGCGGCAACAGCCCTGTGCCAACGTTCCAACCCTCCTGGCAGGTTGGCACCACCCTGCACCACCCTGTGCAACTCTCGAAATTCCTCTCTCGTCCTAGCGCACCCTTTACCACAGTGACGTCGGGGCTGATCACGTGCCAGGTGCCAGGTGCCAGGTGCCAGGTGCCAGCTCTGGCTCTGGCAAGCAAGGAAGGAAGAAAGCGACCCACGGGCAAGCGGCAAAGACATCTCGACAAAACGCAGTCGGATCCGACGACAACCGCGAATACTCCTCTGTCCCAACGGCTTGCCAATTGGAACCGACAATGGCTGCGAGAGCGCTGCTGCAACGGGTGAGGACCGCTCCTGAAGAAAAGACGCGCAACCAAGCTAACATTGATTTCTCCCACTCCAGCGCTCCTTGGCGCCGTTGGCTACAATCGCGCTCAGCGGACTAGCCTTGGCCCCGGCTGTCGTTCTGGCCGAGGGACCTGTGGAAAAGGTACGTTGCTGGACTTGAGTCCTGTGCTGAATCTGTAAGAAGGGACAGTCAGAGATGGCATCGGGGCCGGTTGACGGAACATGGAAAACCGAGAACAAAAACGACAGGAGCCACGGCATGGCAAAAAGAAGAGAAGAGAAGAGAAGAGAAAAGAAGAGAAAGAAAACGAAGAGAGGGAAAGGAAGAGGAAAGGAACCCCCCCTGAAAAAATAAATCTAACATTGCCGCGGACAGAAGAAACCCATATACGATGATGTCAACGTTTCGAGCTCAAACGACGCGCTTGTATCCGCCAAAGCCCTCTCGCCGAACCAGACGCCTCGAGGTGCTGGACAAGAGCTCAGCCAGACGGAGAGGGAGAAGCCTCGCGGGCCATCCCCAACAGACAGACTAGCCGTCCAGATCGGCAAGGTCCGCATGGCCCTCTACCACGTCGCCCTCTCCGCCGAGAACAAGGTCAACCAAGCCATGGACTCGGCGTTCCACCTCGAGCAGTCCTTCACCAGCACCATCGCCGGTCTCGCGCCCGCCCGCGAGAGTGGAGAGAAACTCATGCCCGGCACCATCTATGTCCTCGTGGCCGCCATGGCCGCCAGCATCATCACCCGCCGGAACAACATCCTGCTGCGGAGCACCGTGCCCCTGGCGTTCGGCGTCGGCGCCGGATGGGTCGTCCTGCCCGTGACGATGCGCAACATATCCGATCTGGCGTGGAAGTACGAGCAGCGGTTCCCCGTCGTGGCTGATACCCACGTCAGCATCCGGGAGAGCCTGGAGAGGGGCGTGAGCTTCGCAAAGGTCCATGGGCAGGTTGGCACGCAGTACGTAGACGACAAGGTGACAAATGTCAGGGAAGCTGTCGAGGGCTGGGTTAAGCAGGGCAAATAGACGGTGTGTTTCAGAAGAAGGATCTTGTTGGAAAACAAAAAGAAGGAGGGAGGGAAGAAAGAAAAGAAAGAAAGAAAGAGCAGAGTCTTTCTGAAAAACAAAAATGGAGAATAACCTGTACCATCACCACATAGAGAGGGGAGATGTTTCGAATCATCAGAAATGAAAGACTTTTTCATTTGGTTTTATTTTTTTTTCATTTAATCTTCTTTCCTACCTTATCCCCCCCCCCCCCCCCCCTTTTTTCACTTTTTTTTTTGTTTTGTAGTTGTATTAGCCACTATATACGACAAGAGCGACATAGGATATGTATATCCATCTTTACATATATATATATATTCCATCTCCATACCATGGTTTCTTCAAATCACGTTGACTGGCTAGATTTAGAGAATAAAAGAAAAGAAAAGAAGAGAAAAGAAGAGAAGAGAAGAGAAGAGAAGAGAAGAGAGAAGAGACGAGAAAAAAAAGAATGGCTTCCATAAACTCCGCCGACGCCGTCGTCGCATGCTAATGTCACTTGATGTGCTTTCTTGTCCATCAACCCCTTGCTTGCCTTGGCTTCGCAAAACGACTAGACGCCGGACGAAAGAGGCGCTGCCACCGGCTCTGATATCGTCTTGGAGCTCGCTGTGCGGTCGGAAAGAGACCTGCGCTGCTGGTTCTGGACCGTTTGTCCGCCCGCAGCCAGGGCGCTCGCATTCTTTCTGGCCTTGGCGGGTTTCTTCTCGCGCGGCTTGTCCAGGCCCCTGATCACGTCCACTTCCTGCGCTTGCTCGAGCAGGTGATGGAGGTCAAAGGTCTTGCACACGTCTGTGTAGCTCTTGGCCTGGTTGATGGACGGGTACAAGCAGTTCTTGCCGGGAACCATCTGCGCCAAGAGATACTTGGTGTTGCTAAAGCGGTTGTTGACGTCCATGGAGAACTTGAGGTACTGCTCCACGACAGTCTGCCAGGGCAAGAGGCCGCCGGCGGCCTCGCTCCGGAAGCAGCTGGGGTTTTTCTCGGCGGCGACGGCAATCATGGCACCGTCGGCGCCGTACTCTGCCGCCAGCCGGAGGCCCTGGTCCCTGTTTTCGACGTCGCCGTTCATGAGACATGCCACGCCGGCCTCGCGGCACAAGCCTGCGACCATGGCGAGCTGATCGCGGATGGCACGCTCACGCGGCCTCATGGGGGTGGTTCGGCAGTGGACGGTGAGGCCGGTGATGCCGGTGGCCACCAGACGTCGCACGAGGGCTTCTGTCTCGGCGGCAGTCGCGAGGATGCGGATCTTGACGCTGATGCCGATTTCGAACTCGGGCGTGATGTTCTTCACCAGCGCTTCTAGTATGGCGACGAGCTTGTCGGGGTTCTGCAGAAGGGCGGCGCCCATGCCGCCGGTGGTGCTGAACGGCTTCGGGCATCCGGCGTTGACGTCGATGCCCGCCACGTCGGCCGCCACGAGGCGTGCCGCTTCCACGGCCAGGTCAGGATCGGCGGTGCCGATCTGGAAGATGAGTTTGTCGCCTTCCGCCTCGGGGAACACTCGGTAGATGAGGCTTTCTTTGGCGTCGGGCGGCGGATCCTTGAGGCCGTGCGACGGTTGCCGCGTCCACTCGATGACCCTGGTCTCTTCGTTGAAGCGTCTCGTGGTCCCGATCATGGCACGATCTACCGTTTCGGGGCCTGCGGGGGACGAGGGCAAACGCGCGTTTTCTCTTTTAGCATGTTGCATCTTAAGGGGGCGTGTTGGGAGGGAAACAAGGGCGACAACGAGCGTGCCATGGCGTACCCCATACCAGATCTGCTCCGTAGTGCAGAGCGAGCAGTCTCGAAGGCAGTTCTCCCGAGCGAACCATGGGCGCGAGCACCACCTTGCCGCGATAGTCTACCCCGCGACGGGGGATGGGCACGCGCTTAATCTCGGCGGTCATGATTCGTTTGAATAAAGAGAATAGCATATCCGTGCGGAGGACGGGCTTTTTCTCTACATGTCTCGCGTGACGGCTGTGGACGACAAGGTACGGCAACAGAGTTTGGCTTGTCGCATTTCTCAAGGCACGCGAAGGGTCGGATCACGATGAGGGCTCGACTGGTTTGTCTCGCCTTGCCCTTTTTTTGGGGGGGGGGGGGGGTTATCGATAGGACACAACGGTCGTGGTACCTGGAATCTGGGATATGGGATACTACTACTACATAGTACTTAGTGTTGCACATTGCAGCACTCCTTAGGTCCCTGATTATCCGGACCTCGCGGACCGCGCAATTCCATTATCCATAAAACACACACAATCTGTATTTTACTTTAGATAATCAATACATCATTCTCCATCTCGGATGTAACACTTAGTACTACTACTAGTAAGTACTCGTACTGGTAGTGTGTACTACCAAAGCTTATCGCTTATCAGGCATCAAGGCATCAGAAAACGTTGATTCATCACCGTCCTCATTACTGCGTGAAGAATTCAATGAGCATGCCAGACACGCACCAAACTGCCGAGCGTAGTAGATTATCTACTACGTAGTAGACGTTTTTACAGTTGCGCCAAGTCGCCTGAACCATTGTTTTTTTTTTTTACTCTTGTTTTTTTTACGCATGTGTCGCCCCCCGTTGCCTCGTTCCCCCCGTTCCTCCCCCCCTCCCCACCTTCTTCCGGCGGAGGAATGTTCCGTCCGGCTGCACAAACAACACGCGACCAAGCGCCATCCCCGTAGCGTCACCCTACATGTTCAATCTCAAAGGAACTGAGGCGCTGGTACTGAAACGTTGCTATTTCTCAAACAAAGGTTGAAACTGGGCCAGCACTGCACACAGCACTGGACACTTGGACACGCAAGACGCGCGGCTCTCAAACTCTAAAGCAACGCGGGCCATCTGATGATCCGACCCGACCAACTCTCAACTCTATATTCTACGTACTACGTATATACTAGTATAGTAGTAGTACTGCGTACAAGCTTCCCCTCCAGAGGCAGTGGAGGTAGTAGGTAACCACTACATAGTAGAGGCAGGCGCGGCGTTCACGGGCCGACCTGGCCTGAATTCCTGAACTGCCTAAAATAGACTGGCTGGGGCCAGGCCAAAACGCCACTAATCATAACAGAACGTCTCGACAGCTGCAAGTCACAGTCACACTGCAAGCCACAACCAGTTGCAGTGCAGTGACGGCCCCCCACCACAGCGTCCTCAATGTTGAATTCGGTGTTGGATGGAGGATTTGGCCCGCCATCTTCAGCGGACGTAGCTCCAAGCAAGCCTCCAGGCTCCTTCTCTTTCCTTCTTGGCCCGAAGTCCCGATAACGGCCTCCACTGGTTTCCTTTTCCGCCTGCATTTTGTTTTCATCCTTTGACCATTGAACCATTGACTGCTACCAGGTGGAGGGTCAAGACTGTTTCTACTTGGCCTTTCAACCATCCGCCGTCCCGCCCGCCCGTTTCTCCCATGTTGCGACTGTGACAGGTTGCTCAACCTCGTTAGCCCCCCCCCCCCCCCTTCGAGGCTCGCGACACACGAGACAATTGTTTCACCCCGCTAGGCACTTGACGACATCTAACCATCTAACCCAGCTTGAGGTAAGGACTTGCTGCTCGCGTTCCATGCCTACGCGCCATCTATTCCCTTGCCCGACGGCTCTCCTGACAGCTCGCTGCCTCTCGTCTTCTCATGTCGACTCGTGCTGGATATACATGCTGACAAGATGGGGAAAAGCGCCGTCTAGAATTCGAGACGACCGAGTTTGCTAAGCTCCCTTCGCCATCCGGACCTCCAATCATCAATCGCCCTTGGGGCCGCATTGGAGGAGCACAACGCCGCGACTGGTGCTCCCCTAAACAAACAACAAACAGAATCCTGCCTGCCATCGCCGACAGTCCCAGTGAGAAAAACCCATTGCGTGGGTTTTGCATATCGACTTTTGTCCTTCACTTGCTATTTCGCTCGACGCCCTCGCCTCAGCTCTGCTGCCAACGAGTCCCACTCGCCTGCTTCGGAGAACATTCAAGCTTTCAGTTTTCGGACCCCGGCGGACGGGTAGTTCCTTATAATCACGACTTCAGAGAGAAGCACACGCCACTAAAGAGGCGTTCAACGTCAATGAGACCGTCGGTCCGCCAACGACACCATGGAGAACGAGTCACCAGCCGTCGACGAGGGACGGTCATCCAGGAGAGGTCGCCTCATGGGCAAGATATTTGGAAGAGAAAAGAAATCACAAGACCATCTCTGCAACTCGGCCTCGGCGATCGAGGCTTTCCTCCAAGGTTCAGCTGATAAGCTCTCAGTAACCCATGTACCGCCTCCTCCGCCCTCGTCTCTTCCCAAGCTCGCCAAGCTCGATACTACAATTTCCCGATATCCCCAGGCCCTGGCGGTAAATCAGCAGGCTCAGCAGAACAGACCCATGGCTCCAGGTCGGATACAGTCGAAATCTCCTAGAATCAGCCCCCGCCCGAATAGAAAAGGCACGACCGTCCACTTTGCCGATTCATATCCAGAAATCATCGGGGAGGGTGGCGACGAATCCGCAATTCCTGTCATGCAAATTGGAATAAATAAGACAGCTAGGCCACCGGCACATTCTCAGCCACCTGTCCCTCGTTCTTCGCTGCGGAACTCGCCGCGGCCTCCTGGTCCTCCGGTTCATCCGGCACCGTCCGGGCACTCGGGTAGTGTTTTGGGGGGGCTCGGCGAAGATCTCGTACCGAGCTCCGTCCCCAGAACTCAGAGGGAGTCTTCCGCCTACGAATCGTACGAGACGCGAAACGAGACTCTTGATCCCTCGGGTCATTACGGCCAGAGAGATGGCAAGTCAGGTGATTCCGGACGGGCTGCGTCCGCCGGGCATTCCGAAGCGCCAGGACGACGTAATGAACGAAGACGTTCGTTTATAGAAATACAACAAGCGCAAATGCGCGAGGCAGAGGGCAAAGCGTTCGCGCGAGCTGCTAGATCGGCAAGCGTAGCGTCACTCCATGCATGGGAGGACGATGCGCGGCCGCCGGCAAAGTATGAAGACGACTCCTTCAGTCCCTCACGCCATGCGCCTTCGTCTCCAGAAACGCACAAGAAGAAGCAGTCGACGTTGGAACACAGTCCGGCTCCTTCCGTATCTTCCATCGCCTTCGGCACCCGTTCACCGTCAAGCTCGTCTCAGACCCGACCTCCTGTTCGGCAGGGCAGTGCCTCGTCCCGAAAGGGTCCACCACCTTCTGCTCCGTCGTCTCTCGCAGCCGCGCAGTCTGCGCCAGCAAGGCTCCAGGATGCGACTGAACCTATTGGCGACGATGCGTTGGGCGCCTTTGCCGAGAGGACAAGACACCTCTTCGAGATATTTCGATTACACGCCGAAAAAGTCCGACCATTATCAGCATGCCCGCCGAATGAAGTCGCGCGGGCCGCCTTGTGGTGGTTTCTGAAGGGCAGGATGGGGCTGGAGTTGGCAGTGCGGGAGCGGCCAAGCACGCCCCAGTCGCAAATGAAGAACGTGTCAGACAGGCAGCAGGCCTACTCGAATCTTTCAAAGAGTTTCTGGCTTTGCCGGGAGGCGATTCCCGAAATCGCTGACTCTCAGAGGCTGCCACCCGACGCGGAAGTCACGCGGGCCATCCAGAACATCACATCGGCACTGCTCAAGTTGTGTCAGTCCATGAAGCGGAACGGTTTTCTACCTCCGGACGAGCCTTTCCTCTCCCAGACCATGGACAAGTCAATATGGCTCGAGTATCCTGCCCTCAGCCAAGACATGGTTGCTCTCCTGTCCGGCAACCCGGGCGCAGGCTTGACAGCAATGCAGCATCCCGTCTCTACGCTGAAGCTCACCGACGCCTTTCCCATCGGCGATACCACGGACAACTTCAGCTATGGTCGTTTCATGGCAGACGCTTTCCTGACCGAGCAGGAGCGAGATTCACAAAGGATTTTCTTGCCCTGCATCCTGTCCGTGGCCCGGCCGCAAAAGAGCACGGGACTTGTCTTCTTGATCGCCAGCCAAAACGGCGCCGTGCAGTTGGCAATCCAGGAGAACAAGAATGCGGGGCCGGTCTGGGACGACGTTCACTGGCAGAACAAGACGTGTGCCTTGGAGATTCGATTGCCGCGAGGCTTCCTACTGGTCGTCCAGTTGAACCAGAATGACTACAGAATGCTCTGGAACATGTACGACTTCAGCACCAAGGTTCGAGACATGTTGCATCCGCGAAGTGACGAAGTTGTCATTTTCCGAAACACTTTGCCATCGTTTCAACATCTCGATGCGGATCCGCAGTCGCACGTTTTCCCCAAAGACCATGTATCTCATTGCGATGTGGCACTGTTTGAAAAGATTTACAAAGAGACTGGTCCAGCAGGACCACGCAGCCGGCACTGCGGCTTCCGGATCGCTGTTGTGACGGGCTCGCGGACGAGGACTCTCAGCGGGGTTCAGCATAGCTTCCCGCCTCTCATGCCCGTCCAGTTCGCATTTTTCAGGGCCGAGGGAGACGCCCCAACTCTTTCCCTCAAGTATGCTACCGGCCGGCAGAGGGGTCGGATGGTGCTGGTGTTCAGCGAGGAGCAAGAAAGGGCGAGGTTTCACTCCCTCGTGGCAGGCACCGCATTCAACCACGGCGACAAGATTTTTTCTGATGCTCCTCTCAAGAGCTTCTCAATGTCGAAGAGCATCCGCAAGCCCATCGGCATTGCGCCCTTTGGCCACATTCACTGGAAAGCCGCCCGCATCGTCAACGACGAGACTGGTCCCGAGGGGGATGCCCCTCCAACCGTTCTCGCTGACAAGCTCAAGATCGTGCTCGATTACCAGAATGGAACCATCGTCGACAGAGTGAACGTCGCTCCGGGCGAACTGCGGCTGCGCCTCGAGGTAAGCAATGCAAAGCTGCTGCGAGTCTTGCGACAACCGCAGCAAGATGTGACCATGTCGGTCTCGGAAGCGCAGATGCCCAAAGAGCTGCCGTCGAATCTATGCGATGCCTTGCAGCTGCTCAAGGAAAACCAGACCATCCGTACCTATGAATTCAACAACCTGAAAGATCTCCACAGGTTCCAGACAGCGTTGACGGGGTTCGAGGTCATATTTGATGCCCTTGCGGTCACTTTTGCCATATCCAGACGGCGTATGGTGGTGCCGATCCACAAAAAGTGGGAGGCTGGGTATACACGCATCCAAGTCGTCCGACTGGAAGACAAACAGCTCCAACTGCTCGCTTTCTTCGAGGAGTTTCAACACGGACATTGCATGAATTTCCTGCTCAAGGGCACGGATGTATTTGAGGCGTTCCAGAAAGGAAACAAGGCCGGCATCAGGTTTGTCGATGCCAAATTCCCCTTGCCGCGGCTTCCCGAAGACAAAGAGGGCGATTATGACGATATGGCGTTTGTGTGCCTTGATCTCCCCGATTTGCCTGGCGAGCACGATGACATTTCCATCATGTTTGAAAACGAAGCGGGTACGTAACGATGATGGCTGGCCTCTTTGGGTTTTGTTCTTTTTTTTTTTGTTCTTTTTTTTTGTTATTTTTTTTTTCCACGCTTGCTGATGCAAATGATGTTAGATCGGGATCATCTATGCGATTGCCTTCCGGCCTCAGTCAAGGGACTCTCAAAGTCTTCATCTCGCCGTGCAAGGTGAGTCTCCTTTTTAGAGGGCAAGGGGAAGTCAGGCTTTATGAATGATGGTTGAAAGACGCATTGGCCCGCGGCATGGTTGATGGAGGATTTCGGGCGGACAGGCGTTGGAGCGGGAGCGTTTGAATATATTGAGCGATTACTTTTGATGCAATACACGAACTGGGGCCGGCTCCATCCGTCAGTCATTCTGGCAACGCCAATGTGACGATGCGACAGTGCGACCGTGTGCGTGTGTGTTTGACGACAGTGTGGGCAGTTGTGGGCAGTGTGGGGGGGGAGCTGCAGCTCTCAAACGCCGGATGGAAGCCGTAGCTGAGCACTGACCATTGCTGGCGGCGGAGCCCTTTTCTTTCTTTTTTTCTTTCTTTTTTTCCTTCTTTTCTTCTTTTTTTGTTTCAACCTGCATGTTCAGCGGTTTGATAATAGACGACGAACGCTGTAGAGCTTTTTGTGCCGGAAACCCCCCGCAAAGGCGTGGCCAGGAGGACGCTTCACGCACCGTTTACGCACGTCCACTCCGCATTCTGTCTTCCTCCTCCGCTTCTGGCTCTCTTCGTCCTTCTCTGTTTCCCTTCCGTCTCTCTGTCTCTCCCTATCCCCTATCCCTCTCTACTTGGTTCTCCAGCTCGGCTATCGGGTTTTCTCACATACCTATTTCCGGTGATGCCATCCATTTTGGCCACAAGCCAAACTTTCATCCCGACCGCTCAAGTGACGTAACGACTTTGCCATTCGCCAGGCTTGAGGCCCGCACAAAACGTCCTACAATTTTTCCTACGATTCCAACAGAGAGGCCACGGGGATTCCGCGCTGGTTTTCCTTTTTCTTTGTTTTCATCTTTTTCTTTCTTTCTTTCTTTTTTGCCCGGAGCAACACACGAGAGAGCTGTTGGCTCTGCTCCTTGTTTTTATCATTTGTACCGCTGCTGCTGTGCTCTCCCGACATCTGCGAAACAAACGTGGGACGGACCAAGAAGTTTACCGTGCCGAGTCCGAAAGTCCCGGCTTCGCAGGTCCAGGTCCTGGATTTTGCCCGTCGAGCACGAACAACGACTTCTTGTTCTTGCCATGCGAGACCATCGTCTCCTCGTTTTGTGCCAGAGCGAACAAGCCGAACACCAGGACTGCGTTGAACACTGGTTGATTGCTGGTGATAAAAATAACCGGGGGTTTTTTTGCGCTACATTGACTAAGCCCGACATAGCTCCTCCTCCTTCCATCTGAGCTCTTCTTTTCTTCTCTGTCTTTCTTCGTCGTCATCGGCTCAGCTTATCCCTGCGGACGGACGCCACAAGCCGCCGTTCGTCTCACCTTTCGTCTGACCTCTCGCAGGCTCCTCCCAGCAGCCCATCCGTCCTTCTGGTCGGTCCCGTTGTCGTCATGGTTCTGAGCGGGCTCGGCGGACTGGTCTCGGTGACCGGACGACGTCGCGCATCGACTGCTGCCAGTGAGTTCATATTCGCCCTTGATCCATTTCATTCGTGAATGGTGCTTCTTCCTGGCCTTTCAGACTTGTGTTGTTTGATGCTCCTTCCTTCTTTCATCACCCCTCCTTCCCCCTTCCCCCTTCCTGCTCCCCCTCCCCCCACCCGCCTTGAGCCTTGAACCATCGCGCCTTAGTTGTAATTGCGTCGCTCTTCCCCGCGTCCCCATACCAAAGGGAAAAAAAAAAAAAAAAAAAAAAAAAAACAGCCTTACTACTACTACTACTACCACCTGCTACCTACCCTACCCCACTCACCTTTGGACCGAATCTGTCGGTTGCTTGACCTGTTGCATTGGGACAGCGTTTGCCTACGTCACCACAACCGGCCACAGCCTCTCCATCTATTCTTGCCTTATTTGCCTCCTACACTGTGCCCTTGTTCAAAGGTCATCTTCGCTTGGCTTTCCCTCAGAGATCATCTCCCGGTCAGAGAACCATGTTGTCTAACTGGTTTTCGCAACCCCAAGGTAGCAGCCACTCCTCGGCCGACGAAGGAAAAGGTTCTGGTGAGAATGACGCAGACACTCAGGTTATGGAGCCCGATCAAGGCAACGGTATGTTTTCTCCGATTTGGGACGCAAGACCATTGGCTGATCCCCCGCGTTTGGTGTCATAGTCCTTTCTCATATTATTTCCCAGCTGCGGCCTGGTGCGGACCTCAGTCGTGTTGTTTTGCCAACCTTTATTCTCGAGCCCCGAAGCATGCTGGAGAGAATAACCAAGTACGCTGTTCTTCCAGAATCCGAGGACACGCTGCCACTGCGACAACTTCTCGTTTGCATACAAGGAGCTTCATCGCTAACTTGAATCGACATGGCCAGCTTCATGTGTCACCCTGAAATGCTGCTTCATATTCCAGACATTGAAGATCCTGTCGAACGTTTCGTCTCTGTCGTTAAATTCTATCTCAGTGGATGGCACATTCGACCTCCGTACGTAGTGCCCGTCAAATAAACTCGCGAATGAAATTCAACGTCAGGGAAAGAGGGGGGGGGAACGGTTGCACGCTCAACATGACTAATGTGCTTCACAGAGGCGTCAAGAAACCGCTAAATCCGATTCTCGGCGAAATCTTTTCCTGTTACTGGGAGCTCGGTTCTGACAAGAGAGCATACTACATTTCCGAACAGACATCCCATCATCCGCCCAAGTCGAGCTACTTCTACATGGCCCCTGACTATCATATTCGAATCGATGGCACATTGAAACCCAGGAGTAGGTTTCTTGGCAACTCAGCGGCCAGTCTCATGGAAGGCATTGCCTATCTGAGCTTCTTGAACCGAGGCAAGAACAGGGACGTCGGCGAACAATAGTAAGCGTACTCTGACAAACGTTTTCTTTTTGGAAGATGGGCTGTCAAACTGATATGAAAAAAAAAAACCTCCAATGTAGCATCTTGACACAACCAAACATGTATGCTCGGGGTATTCTGTTTGGAAAGATGAAATACGAACTCGGCGATCACAGTTTTGTCCGGTGCCCGGAACTGGACTTGACTGCGGACATTGACTTCAAGACCAAGGGCTGGGTTAGCGGTACATACAACGCCATTGGAGGAGTAATCAAGCGAGAAAGCACTGGTGAGGTTCTGTACGAGCTTTCAGGCCTTTGGAGTGAGGAAATGTACATCAAGGATATCAGGGTCAGTTATGTGCATCTACCACCGCCTTCGCAAGTCCACAAATCTGACACTCAGCCATCAGACCGGGCACAAGGAGGCTTTCTTCAACGCAACAACGTCGAAACCGACTTCGCCGCAGGTTCGACCACTGAATGAGCAGGACGAGCGGGAATCGCAGAAGCTCTGGCTGTCCACTATAAAGGCCGTCAAGGAGAGAAACCACGAAGTCGCGACAGACGAAAAGTCCAAAATTGAAGATCGACAACGAGTGGAGGCTGCTAAAAGGGCCCAGGACGGTGTTGAATGGCACCCTCGGCTGTTCCGGCGAGTGAAGAGCAGCGACGGTGTTGGAGATGACCTGGAATGGATTATTCATACTCACATGTAAGTTTGGCTCCTCCTTCTGCACTCGTATCCTAGAAACATCTGTTTACAGTGGTCAAACAGCGATCCACATGCCTTACCTGAGGAGCAGACCAAGCAGTTTCTCTCCATCTACCCGGTGATCAGTGGCCAGAAGCTCGACGCCGGTCTTGCCATTCCCCCGAGGAAGGAGACAGGCTCAAAAGCAGTACCGGTTGACACAAAAGACATTCTTGTTGACTTTGAAGGGAAAGACGGTTCAGTAGCAGCCTCGGATTTGCATGTGGGAGCGAAACAACCATCAGATGACGTTGAGCATTTTCCAAAGCCGACAGACAGGCCAACCGATGGCGGTTCTTTGCTCGACTTTCCCGAAGAGATGAAGAAGGAGTTGCCCAAAGCCAAAGAGTAGTCCTGGAAGAAAGGGGGGGGGGGGGGGGGGGTGATCACGTTTTTTTTTTAAAAAAAAAAAAAAACTAATATTCCTTCCATCGTTTAATTTCTGCCGTTTTTGGAGCATCACATGGTTTAGGAGTTGATGGGTCTGTCAGGTTGATCTACAAGAATTGAAGAAGGGGAAAAAGAAAAAAAAAGAAAGGAAATTCATCCGTAACAGTGGCGGCAAGGGGACTCGCATTTGAGAGGTTTCTTTGGATACCAGAGCTGAATACACCTAGTCATTCCTCATTGAAATACAAAGACATGCATTTTGATTTAGTCCTGTGTATGTTGTGTCGTGAGATGAAGATGGTGTAGGGACAACTTTAAACATTGAGCGACATCCGGGCGCCCTGTGTGATCTGGAGGGATTTTTGCACCATATTTGTTCGTATAAAGTATATAAGAAGACTGATAGATGTGTTTGGGGGTTTAACAATATTGGTTCGTATAAAGTAGATAAGAAGCCTGATAGATACGTTTGAGGGGTTTTAAAAAAAAATACAAGATATAAAAGAAAGCTCGCCCGTTTTCCCAAAAGACGCCGTTTGTTTCACAGAAATGGTAGGTTCCGTGTTCCATCCATGCCCTTCCGTCATCAGAGTCCCATGAAAGTGTAATTTTTGTTTTCCTTCTTTTCTTTTTTTTTTCCTATGTAAGAAACAAATTGCAACTCGTCATGCTGTTGATTCGTATGTCGGGTTTCATGAATCAACGAGCCCGAATTGGAGGTACGAGAGAGACTTTCATCTTCTCTTGGACGGCTCGGGCGAGGGTGACCGACTCAGGCTCCTCTCGTCGCGGCCTCTCAGCTTCAACCACTTCTTGGTGCTGAGACTAAGGTCCCGATCCAGCTCCTCGCTCGGGTTCTTTCGATGGATGAAGTTGCAGAAGCCGCCGCGCACGCAGCCCTCGCCGGAGTTCAGTCTGCAGCACGCTTCGCGGAAGTCGGTGACGGGGCTGAGTTCGCAGTAGATGGGGCGGCCGGCGTACCAGCGGGAGTTGAGTGCGTCGCAGGCTATCTGGGCGGATTCCTCGTACTTGAAACGGGCGTAGACGTTGCCGATGAGGTCTGAGGCGACATGTCAGAATGGAAAATGGAGAGAACAAATATAGGAGAGAGGAGGGGGGGGGGGGGGGAGGAGGTTCCTACGATCGTTGTTGTTGTCGCAGACGACGAGCTCCTCCAGCTCGCCATACTTGCACAGCTCACACCATATGTCTTCGTAGAAGGCGTCAAAGTGGTTCTGCAGCTGCGACGGGTTCATGCGGTTCTTGGGATCGTATGCTGGGTTTTGGTAGAGGTTTGGCATGAGGATTGTCTGCGAGTACGAGGGCTTGACGTGCTTGCGGGAGCAGCGGTCTCCGTGGCGGCAGGCGCCGATTTTCTGGGGGAAGAGAATAATTGTGCTGTTAGTGGTGTTTTTTTTTATTCACCCCTTGTAAGCACGTCGTGAGGGGGGAGGAGGAGGGTGCTTACAAAGTAGAATGAGCAGTTGACCTTGTCGAGCTCGGTGCCGAAAATAGAGGCTAGGAAGTTGGCCATTTTGAAGGGGAGGTCGTGGGGGGAGGGGGGGATGGGGAGAGTGACACGGGGACAGGCGTTACGATGGTATCTTGTATGTGGTGTGGATGATATGACTGGTGTAAATGGTGTGAAAGATATGGATGTGGATGGTATGGACGGTATGGGATTGCGATGCGATGCGACGCGAATGCGATGCCGCGAGTGAAAGTGAAAGCGGCCTCTGTAAGCAAGGGTTGTTGCTGGGTCACGTGCTACTACGATATGTATTAAGCAACAACAACGAAAGCACAAAGATTACTACTATGTACTACTACTAGTACTACAAGTACTAGTAGTACTACCACCATAGTACTACTATCTACTACTACTTAGTATCTGCAACAGACAGACAGGGATTCATCCTAGCAGATCACCCCGGGTGGCTATTGCGCCCACCCCCCATTCTCCAACGGCGGCAGGGACCTCAACTGGATATTGGAATCTTCTCTCTGGGCTGGCCGCAAGTACCGGCGTCCGAAGCATCTGCATCGTACATTCTTCTCAGCGGCGGATCAGCATTCGGCACTCTACCACCCTCGTTCCGGAGCCGTTCAACAAGGAGGCGGGGTCTCGGAACATCGCTTGTTTCTGGTTTCTGTTGTTTCGTGCCAATCTTCGAAACCATGCTTTGGCTCAATAGACCCTGACTCCCCCCCCCCCCCCCCTCCCCCTTTTTTTTTTTTTTTCCCCATTTACGATCCCTCCGACACATCGGCTCACGTGTGTTCCCGAACGAACTGGAACGCAAGACAGCATAATATCCCGGCGCCATCATCGAAGCCTTTTGGGTAAAGATCATTTCACTATCGGCATCCAACGACGCTCCCGAGAACATTTTTTTTAGGAAAAAAAGAAAAAGGAAAGGGAAAAGGAAAACGGAAAAAGAAAATAAACGAAAAAAAAAAAAAAAAAAGAGAGAGGGAGAGGGAGAATAGAACAAGAAATCGCAGATGGATCAAGCAGATATCCCCGCCCTCCTGGCGCGATTGTCTAGCGATGAAGAAGCCGCGCGCAAAATGGCAGCCTTCAAGCTGCAGACGTCCATCAATGATCCCTCATTTGCCGACGTATTCATATCGTCGGGCGGTCTCGTCGTCTTGCGCGGCCTGATCATGGTGTCGGGAGGAAACACGCTCGCCTACGCGTTGCAAAGTCTGACGCGGTTGCTCGAGGTAGACATGGGGTGGGAGGTCTTCGAAGGTCCGTCGGCAAGCGCCTTTGTGGAACGCATCGTGGAACTCGTCGTCATCAACCCCTTGGTTAATATCCTGCGGGGAGCCATGTCCATCCTTGTTGCTCTGGTCAGCCATTCCCAGTCAAGCCCGCCAGCGAGCCCGACTGGCCCGTCTCCCGGCTCCTTTGGCTTCCGTGCTCTCAAGCCCGCCGTAGCCGTCTATCCGCAGTTCTTTGAGCTGGTCATCCAGCAACTACATAGCGCCGATCATGCCTTGTGCGGAAACGCCCTCATGCTGATAAACGCCCTGATACGCGACGTCATGTCCAACGGCTTCACGAGCCCGGCGCCAGACGAGAGCACGACCACGGGCGCCGGAGGCGACGACTGGGCAAAGCTCGTGACGCGCCTGCAAGACCTGGGCCTTGTCGAGTCCGTGTACAAGCTGATACAGAGCTCGTCGATACAGGACTTGGCGCACCCTGCCCTCGAGTTCCAGACCATCACCAAACTGATCGTGAGGAAATGGCGGGAAACGAGGGTCGACATGGACCGACAAGACCACCGACGGGCAATAAAGAGCTTGCACCTAGCCAGTGCACCGGAGAAGAGCGCCAACGGGCGCTCGTCCGCCGACGACGCTCACGAAGCGGACAAGAAGGACGCCCCGCGAAAACACAACCCCGAGAAATGGAGGAGACTCGGGTTCGAGACGGAGAGCCCTGCGCACGACTTTGAGCAGATGGGGTACTTGGGCCTCATGGACCTGTCCGATTACGTGCGGAGACACAAGGATGGGTTTCAGAAGCTGCTGCTCGAGCAAGCCGCCAAGCCGTCGCAGGAGAGATGCCCCATTGCGATGGCGAGCTTGGCCGTGACGATGATTCTGTACGAGCACTTCGAGATCGATGGGGTCGAGCCCGAGGATAACAAGGGATTCCAGAGCCTGGAGGTCAAGGACCACGACAGGCTCTTCCGTCCCCTGATTCTCCAGTGGTCTCGCCTGCACACGGCGGGCCTGTTGAGTTTTCTCCGCCTCTGGAAGGCCACCGGCGCCACAGTCGACGACTTTGACAAGGTGGCCGAGCTCGTGCGTATTCTCGTCGAGCAGGTCGTCGGCCGTGCGGCGCGAACAAAGGACGTCCTGGAGATTGAAGAAGACATGCTGGAGCTGGACGTTGCGCAGCTGCGTGAACTGCAGATGGAGCTCTTGGAGCTCTCGTTTGACGACACATGGGGACATCATCTAGAGCAGGTGCGCGAGACGCTCAAGCAGGAAGCGCTGCAGTTTGTCAAGGAGCAGCGCGTTCGTTGTCTCCTCCAGGGGTCTTGGTTCTGCAAGCCAGCGTCTCACGGGAGGGACCATGACGAAGACGAAAGGCAGCAGCAGCAGCAGCAGCAAGTGAAGTCGTGCCCGTGGCGGTTCGCCAAGCTCTCCCACAACCGACGCCATCTGCACTACGCAGACTTTGAGCGAAGAATGGCCCAAGACCCGGGCCTGGACGTCCTGACCAACAAGATCGACTTGGGCAACGTCAGCTCCGTGGGCTCCAACGTCTCCGCGGCCGAGGACAGCAAGAGCGATGCCAGCGGTGCCACGGTGCAGAACCTGATGGCCAGCCAGCCCAAGACGACGACAAAAATCACCGTCTACGCCGCCGAGACCAACGCGCACGACGAGGTGGAGGAATATCCGACGCTGACGCTGTGGCCCGTCACGCCCAGCTTGGCATCCGAATGGCTCGACGGCCTCCTCATGCTGCTCAACCAGGCCCCGATCACGGCCGAGACGAGCAAGCTCATCGACCTGGTGAGCGACTACGGCTTCAAAATCCGACTGCTCAATGTGAGGATGGACTCCGCGCTCGAAGGTCCACTACCGGGCGCCGGCACGGTGCCCAGCCGAGCGGGATTGGACGACGACTATTTCTTCGAGGTGTGAATTTCTCCAAAGCCCAAAGCCCAAAGCCCAAAGCCCAAATCAATGCTGCCTGACGGTGGTTTTCCCTCCTTTCCCCCCTTCTCCCTGCGGCTTACCCCTCCCCCGGCCCAAAAAAAAAAAAAAAAAAAAAAAAAAAAGAAACCAAATCAACACAACAAAAGTTCTATATATAAAAAAAAAACTCGGCGGTCATCAAACGATGTGGCGGGGTTTTTCTTTTTCTTTCTCGAGGTGCTCATAATGCACTTGACGTCGTACCACCGGGCCTGCCACACCTTTTTTTTTTTTTTTGTCTCTCTGTGTGTGTATGTGTGTCTGTGTGTATATTTTGGAATCTCATATACCCCTTTTCGTTCGAATTATCTTGTATTTGGAAAGGGAACGGTCATGACGCGTGAGGATGGGTCAGAATTTTATGATGTTTTGCCTTGCATGTGACGGTGAAAGCACGTTGCTTTCCAAGGTGTTTCTCCGGCTTGTCTTGTAGTGTATCATTGTCTTTTTTCTTTCTCTCTTTTCTTTCTCTCTGTCTCTCTCTGTTTCTTTTCTTTTCTTTTTTTTTTCTAGGGAAGCGTCACGCTACAACTAAATTGGATTTTTGTGACCTGGTTTAGATTGCCATAGTATGAAAATGAAATCTGGAATCTGTATACAATACAATACATGTGTAATGGACGGATTCCCCTCGTCTGCTGGCATCGTTCTCGCTTTCCTTTGGGCCACTGGGTCGGCGAGGAGCAAGTGGCGCCACGCCATCGAGTTGATGCATGCATGCGGCATGACGAGGCAAGGTTTGTACATATGATTTGCATTTAGCAGTGGGCAGCGGGCAGCGGGCAGCGGGCAAGCGGGACGGAGGGCTGTTGGGGCGACAAAGAGCATCGATCGTTGAGTTGGGGGTGTTTTTTTTTTTTTTTTTCTTTTTTCTTTTTTCTTTCTTCCTTTCTTTCCATCTTCTTCCATCTCTTAATCTTCTCTCCTCTCCTCCGCACATCTAGATTTAGATTTCTTCCTTCTTTCTTCTTTTTTTTCTCTTTTTCGTTTCTTTAGCGGCGAGGTGGTGTGCTTTTTTTTTTTTTGTGTGTGTATGGATAGTAACCTCGGCGGCCGGACAGAAGGTGGGCTGGCTTGACTGCCGTTCCTTTTTTTTTTTTTCGTCTTTTTCGTTTCCTTTCTTTTCTTTCCTCGTTACTTACGCGTCGACCAGAAACGTCTGTCGGCTCTTTGGCTCGCTGGCTTGTGGCCACAAGTGGTCGGCCTTGTTGCTGACTAAACGACGACGATTTGCAAACGAAAACAAGCATAAAGAACAGGCGAGCGGGTTAGCGAAAGGAGTTCTTCTCCAGGGGCCCCCCTTCCCACTGCGTTCCGTCCAGAGTGCCTGAACGCAAACGAAATCAGCGCTCGCCTCACCCCCTGGAGCCCCCCCAACCCTGGACGGAGTGACACCACCAGGGAACACTTTTGCCAGATTGCACATTTCCTCTCCCTTTCGCACTCTCGACCTCGACTACGGCATCGCATCGAAACTTACTCCGTTCCATCATCCAGCCAGCTTCGTGCAGTTTTTTTTTAGTTTTTTTTTTTTTTTTTTTGCCTTTGCGACCTGGAACTCCTCGGGTACGTGCCACGTCGAGACCCCTTTGCTTCCTTCCATACATACAATGCACTCACTAGTCGAGTCTCGCATGCCGCCCTGGCTTTGCTTGCCCCCTTGACAAACAAACTGCGCGCGGCATTCCCCGTTTTACCCATTCCCTCAAGTTGCTTTGCATCCTCACGCGAGAGAAACTGCCGCGGACATGATGAATATATTCTTGAGTTGAGGCTGACTTGCTCCATCTACGTGTAGCGTCATCCAAACGATTCTCTCATATCTTCAAAGCGAGAAAACAAAATCATATTTTATTTTCCCCTCCCCCCTTTTGAGAATAATTCCATAGCATCACATCTTGGCAATGGCTCGCCTTCAGATCCCCCTCGACGCTCTGACGTCTCGTCTCAACCTCGGAGAACGCTTCTCGGGCTTCACCTCCGGTCCCTTGACTGGTCGTTTCTCCAACCTGCGGCCCATCTCCGAGTTCCTCGACTTCAAGCGCCTCTCCAAGCCCGATAACTTTGGCGACATGCAGTCGCGCATCAACTACAACCTGAGCCGTTTCTCGAGCAACTATGCTGTCGTCTTTGTCATGCTGAGTCTGTATGCCCTGCTCACCAACTGGCTTCTGCTGTTCGACATCATCCTCGTCGTCGTCGGTATGTGGTTCATTGGCCGCCTCGATGGTCGCGATCTGCAGATCGGCACCTTCCGTGCCACCTCGTCGCAGCTGTACACGAGTCTTCTCATCGTCGCTGTGCCCGTGGGTCTGTTTGCCTCGCCATTCTCGACCCTCCTCTGGCTGATTGGCGCGACCGGCGTGACCATCCTCGGCCACGCCTCGCTTTTGGACAAGCCCATCGATGAGGCTTTTTCAGGGGAGGCGGTCTAGGTGGTCGGCCGCGCGCTCCCAAATTTGCGCCCCAATGGGGAAGACCATCGAGGCGCGGGCGGAGGAAAACAGATGGGGATGCTGCGCACTACAGTTCTTGGGGCGACGACTCCAGGATCGAAGAGTTGGAGACGGACGGTGAGGACACGGATACACAGGGGGTGGGGCTTTCCACGCGGCAGCGCAACACGCGCGTCGCCAGCGATTCTCTTAGATTCACAGGTATAGACTTGGTTTATGGTTCAAGTGGTGCATATCGGCGGCGACGGTACGGGGATTCAGAGGACGACGGCGACGACGGCGAAGAGGAGGAGGAGGAGGAGGAGGAGGAGGAGGATGACGACGACGACGACGACGACGACGGTGTGAATCGATATTTGGCTCACCTGAGCGCAGAGGAACGAGAGGAGTTGTTGCTTCGTTCGGCTTTGCAGCTCATCAGTCGAGCGCAGGCCATGGGCGAACCCGACGTGCATCTCAACAGGCAAGAACTCGAAGCGTACGGGCGATACCTTCAGCGCATGGAAGAGGAGGAACGAGCAAGGCAGCAGCAGCAGAAGAAGAAGAAGAAGCAGCAGCAGCAGCAACAGCGCAACCCGGACAGCGGAAGCGGCAAGAAGAAAAAGGCCAGGGAGCAGCGAATGGCTGTGCCACTAACGCAGCTGGCACCGACATCACGAAAAAAGAAACCGTCTTCATCATCGCCGACTGAATTTCTTGCCCCTCGACAGGGTTCGCTGTCTCAACAAAGGTCGGGGGCCGCGGACGTGCCGCCCGATGGTCGTGATCGGAAGGGCTATCCGCCCATGGGCTATTTCCCACCGCCTTCCGCATCTCGGTCTCGGCCGCCATCGGGTACAACAACATGGCAACGACCATCTGGTGGGGCTCGCCAAGAGGACGATTACGCATCGCAGCCGTCGTCAGAGAACCAACCCCGCTCGTCGAGAGGTTCCCCCTGGGATGAGGCTTCCAACGTGAGCGGCTGGTCTCCCGGCAGCGTGAACCCGTTTCAGTTCCAGACAGCGGGTCCACGCGGGCCATATTCCTCTCCCAGCGCTGCGGCTGCCTCGAGCAGGCGGCCCTTCCCGGGCGGCGGTTCAGAGACGATGCAGGAGCGGCGTCGAGGGACGGCGAGCCCTGCCGCGGCTTCTGGGAGCGTCCATGGATCCAGACGGGCCAGCTACGACGAGTGCACGAGCGAAGGGAGCAGTCCCACGAGCGAGGAGAGCACGAGTGACGATCGGGGCAACGGGGCACGGATTCGACCCGAGCCGGTGGGAAAGGAGAGCAGGTGGGGGAAGAGCGAAGCCATCATCGTCGAGGAGTCGGCCGAGCCGACAAAGAGCAAGAAGAAGTCGTCGTCTCCTGTCAAGCGTAAGCCAGTCGGTGGGAGGAAAAAGAAGAAGTAGAGGAAGGGGAAGGGGGAGAATCGCTGCGGCGACTCTATATACCGTTTGGGCCGAAGATGGATGGTGCAGCGCGCTTGATCAAGTTTATTGCCCACCCTACCTGCGACTGACGGGAGGCCTTCTTTCGCCAAGACGAGTGAGTGACGTGTGATTGTACGTGAAGGGAGGGACCATGCCGCCCCTGCCAGTAACCGGGTCATTTGACCCGACGATGAAGAAGCTGACTGCCACGGGATGGATGGGCCGGCCACATGAGGAGAGAATTGCAGTGTGCGGTGTGCATTGTAAGATGCACTCGCACTCACTCATTCATTCCCTTGCACGTAGTGTGTAGTGTTCGGCTCGCACCTCGCACGAGAGCAACGGGCAAGAAAGCCATTGTTCCTCGTGGCCCAGTCTAGATTCTTTGTCTCGTCCACAGCCCATTCCATCCCAAGCAATCTGCATCCATGTGGCTTTTTACCCTCCTCCTCTCCTCCCCCCCCCAAAAAAAGCCGGTTCGGCCCAGCCCGGTCCCAAGTGAATCTCACCCCTGCCACCACCACCACCACCACCACCACCCGCGCCATTTCGCCACCGCAAGCTTCCACCTCAGCTTGACGTCTTGAACCTCACACATACATACACGCACACACACATCCGGGAGCAACCCCACCCCATTCCGATCCATCTCGCCCATCCAGCCCGTTTTTTCCCTCTTGTTTCTATCTATCTATTGCTCATCCAACGGTAAAAAAAAAGAAGAAAAGAAGACAAGACGAGAAAAGAAGAGAAAGGGGGGGGGGGCCAAAGACCAGAAGGCAACCAGACAAACGACGCGACACGTGTTTTTTTTTTTTTTCCTTCTTCGTAAAACGAAAGAAACGCACACACGAGAAGCCCGAGCCGCCATGCCGCGCGCAAAGTCTCCGGGCCGTAGCGGCGGCGGCGGCGCCGTCGCCGCGGGGTCGGCCAAGACGGCGACGAGGCGCCTCCTCAAGGAGATGGACTCGTGGCGCGGGGAGAAGAGCCTTGAGAGGGGGATAGAGAGGCTTGGTCCCGTTGAGGAGGGGGATTTGCTGCGCTGGGAGGCTGTGGTGAATGGGGGGGGTGTTGGGGGTGGTTATGACGGTGAGTTTTTTTTTTTTTTTCTATACTCTGTCTCTTCTGTGTATGTGTATACATGTATGTATATATATATATGTGTGTGTGTGTGTGTGTGTGTGTATACACACGTGTATGGTATCTTTCACCAGCTGACCTTCATCTCTCTTCTCCCCCCTCAACAGCAGGCCGCTGGCTCATAGCCATCACCATCCCACCAACGTACCCCCTCCGCCCACCGCAGATGCGCTTCCTCACGCCCATAGTGCACCCCAACATTGCCCTCTCCACAGGCGAGATATGCCTCGACCTCCTGGGAGAGGCCTGGACGCCCGCCTACAGCGTGCTGGAGTGCGTACGCGCAGTGCGCATGCTTCTCAGCTGTCCTGAGACGGAGAGCCCGCTCAACGTGGATGTCGCGGCGCTGCTGAGGGGCGGTGACGTGGTCGGGTCGAGGAGGCTTGTCGAGTGTTGGTGCGGGGAGGAAGGGGGGCGATATGAGGGGGTTTGAAAAAAAAAAAAAAAAAAAAGATCAATGGTGTTTTTTTTTTCTGTCCTAAAAAAAAACTGCTAGCTAAGATGGACGTTGCGAATGTCTTGGTGGTGATGGTGGTGGTGGTAGTGGTTGTTGTTTTTTTTCTGGATCGCTGCTTGGAAACAATGTCGAAGGAACGTCTAAATTGCTGCCTGGGGATAACATTGTCTCTTTTCTTTTTTTTGTTTTTCCAGCCACGTCTCTGCATTCAGTGCCTGCGCCTGTGTAATTTACAAACAAAACGGGGACAAAAGAGATGATAAGAGGGGGAGAGACCAAAAAAAAAACAACAACAACAACAACAACAACCAAGAATAAAAACCAAAAAAAAGAACTACAAAAGAACATAACCATGTGATAAAAGCTCAGCTTCCACTGCGGCAAGACCTGGCCCAGTCGCCTTTCCTCGAGGTTCGTCGTCTCCCCTCTGCTCCGTCGCCTCGCAGACCCGGTTTATGATAAAAATATGCTACATGAACTCCCATGCCCGTCTATACCCATTTTGGCCACACTACTCTCAAGTCATTAACTCGCCCATTAGCACAGGCCATGACTTCTTTTGTTCTTCTGTCACTTGTCACCACACTGTGCCTTTTTTTTTTATCCTTGCTCTTGCTTCTGCTTGGGCTGTGTTTTTTGTTTTTTTTTCTTTCTTTCGTCCCCCCCCCCCCCCCTTTTCAATCTCCTCCTAACGATATGCCGATCTTCAAGAATCGAAAAAAAGAAAGAAAAAAGAATGAATGAAGAAAGAAAGAAAGAAAAAGTGTGTACAGGGGTAAAGAAAACTCCATTGTAGGCCGACTCTTTTCCCTCTACCCAGGTGAGAAAGTGCGCTATGCGATTGGCGAGTCCATTTCGAATCTTCTTTTAAATTCTTCATTCATTGTAGTGGTAGACCTGACTTCTGGTTAGTCAAACCGCTCGTCTTGTCCGGCTGTCCTGCGAATGATGCGCGGCCAGTGAGGTGTGGCTTGCTTTGCTCTCAGTGTGCTCGTACCTTGTAATTTGGAAGACCATATGGTTGCCATCCTAATCGCTTCGCCATCTTGGCGAACCCCTCCGTCTCGATGAGGTTGTAAAATGCAAAAGGCGGAAACATGGCACCATCTCGATGAACGTCGGCCTTGACGAATAGCGCAGTGCCGCCGACGCCGTCGAGTGGCAGAGACAGGTCTTCGTCGCCTCCATCCGTGGCCATATAGGCCATCAGTGTGCGGTAGGTAGGCATCTCCGCGTAGCCCTCCAGCAAGATTTCATCCGGGCCCATCTTAGAGGCCATCTGCAGAGCCGCGTCGCTGTCCTGCCAGTTGTTGAAGTCGTAGGGTCGTTCGTCCATCTTCTTCTTTTCGTCGTTGTAGTATCGTTGGAAGCAGTTGGGGACGACGACGTCCTTGTTGTGCTTGGCAAGATCTTGAATCAGCGTTGGCCGTGTTTCGACAACGTCCGAGTCCAGCCACAGCACCCACGATGTGGCGGGTCCTAGTGTGGTGAAGAGCAGCGAGTTGCGAGCCTTGGCCATGACGGCACGTCGAGCCTTTTGGTTGCTCATTTTATGTCGCTCGCCCTCATCCTGAGAAGTAATGGCCGAGTCAAAGTCTTGGCGCAGAATTATGATGCTCTTGAAACGATCCTTCTCGTTTCCCCCCTTCTGCGTCTTATGTATCTGCTGCTGCAAGGCCGCCGTGGCAGCATTCCCCTCCTTCGTCTTGGGAAGAATGAAGCCAAGCGTGATGAGTTCGTGCGGGTAGGAGAGGCGCAAGAGGTTGTCCCAGTATTGCTGGTAGAAGCGAGCCATGGGTGACAGGATAAGAATATGTTCTCGATTCTCTATAGGATTCGACGTGACGGTGACATTGTTGAGATTGTAGCGGACGACAGGTGGCGGGCCCGTTGGCAATCCCGATTTCGTCTTGGATTTCTTGTAGGGCGAGGTGGGCGGCGACAGGTGATGCTGCGCCGTGGCGGATGCCAATCGAGCCGCCTTGGCAGGGGTTGAGGGCGAAACGAGAAAGAAGAGAATAAAGGTGCAAAGAATGATGCCCAGGACGAGAGTACACGGACTGGCCCTCTTGAGGCGGACTGACCCCATGGGTCGAGCCATGGAGCACGGTAGTTATGTATATTTGGGAGGAGGGTGAGCAAGGGGGGAAAGGAAAAGGGAAGAAAAAAAATAGGGGAGAAAAAAAAAGAGAGAGGAGAGAATGAGCGGTTGATGACTCAAAAATACAGACGAGGAAGAGAAGAAAAAAAAAATTGTCGTGTCGTGCGGTGCCGTGTCGATTCGGTTCGCTTTGCTTCAGTTCAGCTCAGCAGCTCAGCTCCAGTTGGTCATCGGTCGATATGTGGCAAAAACGAATTGCGACGACGACGTGTGGTTAGATGGACTGCCAGATGCGAAGTGGCATCAAAAGAAGACCAAGCCCTGTGCAACCCAATCAATCAATGGCCGAGCAAGGATCGTTGGGCAGGCTGACAAAGGACCGCAGACGTGTCGAAAACGGAAGAGGAACCGGCCGCTGGGATGGGGACAAGACGAGTAGACAAGACGAGTTGTTGATCAGCCACGGAATGATGATGATGCGCACCTCAAGTGGCCCACGATGTTTTAACGCCCCTGTTTACAGGGGGGGGGGGGGGGCATTGATCCTTTTTCTCCAGGGGACGAAGGAATCGTAGTTTAGGAACCGGAAAACGACTGGCGGAGAATCCCCGGCTCGCCCGGGTGTGCGTGGTTTTGTGTGGGTTTCTGTGGTTTGTGTGGTTATGCGGTGGAACGTTGAAGTGGTGGCCTCTGACAAACAGCCCTGTGGAAAACCAAAGCTGCCACCCAGTTACCAATGCAGTTTATTTGATTTGCATCGACAAAGGACCATTCTGATGATCCCTTTACACGTCAATTTTCTGTTCCTCCATTCAAGCAGTAGTTGACACCGGGCAGCAGCAGCTGTGGCGGTTTTCCTTTTTTTTTTTTTTTTTTTTTTTTTTTGAAAACGGCCACTGCAACAAACACTTGGGCAGCCCCACATCGGCGACGACCAAGAAACGGCACTTCGGGCGTCCTTGTCCTTGTCAGCCGCCATCAGCTGTTGACACGTCCGAACACGTCCTTGCAGCAGCTGGTCCCAGACGTCCCAAACAGACGACAGGTTCTCTTCGGCCGCGCTCCTTGTTGCTGTCCAACTTCTGTCCGGAGTTCCCCCATTCCTCCATTCCACCATCCGCAATGAGTGAAGACATGGATCGTGGCCTCGACGAAATCATTGCTCAAAAGGTAGCCATCGCTCGAAACCCATTCATTCCCCCAGACGGCAACGTTGAAACCCTCCCGCGCTGACATGTCCTTCAGCGCAGCAATGGTCCTCGAGACCGACGCGGCGGCCGAGACACCCGCCGTCGCGACCACAACGAATTTCCCCGTGACGGGGTGAAAAAGGTTCGTCTTGATAAGTTCCCTTTCCATTGGCCGCCTCTTGACGCCTTTTTTTTTTCTATTCTCGCAGGTTGCCCAACCCTCCTTTCCACGCGACTGTACAGCCAACGGGATGGCATAGCCCGCCGCTCGATTTGCCGACTCGATGCACAGACAACTTTGAAGATGCGGACAGTATGCTCCTCGCTTCACGTAACGCTAACCTCCTCTTGCCTCCCCTCCGCAGTCAACCCGCGACGAACGTCGAAACTTGGACAGGTAAGCTTTCGGCCAAACTCTGTCGTGCGCGGCGACTTCTCAGTTGACATGTATCGAGTGAATGGGTTCATGATCGATACGACGAGAGCGGTATGGACATTCGTCACGGCGCCAATCCGGATTACTAGAGCTCACAGACATGCAGAATCTCGTCGAGCGCCAGCCCCTCGTCGTCGACGTCAGTCGCCTCCAAGGTAAGCTTCAGCAACGGCTGCCACCTTTGGCGCCATCACCTTGTGCATTTCGACGCTAAACAAAGGGTTGCCAGCGGAAACGCGGCATCGAAAATTCGCGTCGACAACATTCATTACGACCTCACGGAAGAGGATATCGATGTAAATACACACCCTTCTCACATCTACCATGACCACGGCCGATTCTGACATGAGTGTAGGAGCTTTTCTCAAGAATAGCTCCCGTTCTCAAACTGAATTTGGTATACGATCGCGCCGGCCGATCAGAGGGCACTGCTTTCGTCTCATACAAACGAAAGGAAGACGCCGAGGAAGCTATTCGACAGTTCGACGGAGCCAACGCCAATGGTCTGTGCCCAAGAATGAAGAAGAAACAACTTGTTCCGAGCGTTGACGAGAAAGCCATCGCTGACCACTTGTTCCAGGCCAGCCAATCAAGTTGAAATTATTGCCGTCTCGCAATCCATTCGACACTGCCGTAATGCCCGGACGACCCCTTTCAGAGCGCATCTCCAACCCTGCAGACAGGCCACGTTCCACGTCTCCCCGGCGCAGGATGACTGATGAAGACGCCGTCCGCAAGGGCATTGATCGATATGTTCCTGGTGGACGATCTAGAAGCCCCATGCCCCGTCGTCGTGGAGGGCGCGAGGAAGGAAGGCGTCCAGGAGCCCGGCGCGAAAAGCGCGAAAATAATGCGCACGAGAGCGCTCGTGGAGGCGCCCGAGCTAACCCACGTTCAAAGAAAACGCAGGAGGAGTTGGACGCGGAGATGGCAGACTACTTCGGGAGTGGTGATAATGGTGCTGCTCCTGCTGTTCAGCAGCCACCTCCGAACGGCGGCGACCCCCCTGCTGCTGGGGCTGATGATATTGACATGATTGAATGACCCGTTTTTTCTGTACCTCGGCATTTCATTCGGGTGCAGAAGTTGGGGCCTGTCTTTCCATTCCGCTTCAGGCCGGCTTATATCATGGTAATATAGTAGGACGCCGGCTCACATTAGAGTCCAGGCACTGGCGAGGGTTTTCCAACACAGCGCTAGACAAAACAAACCCGACTTCTCTCGCCATTCTCTTCAGCCGAGTAACGGGTTTGTTTTGCAGAGCCAGCCGAAGTTTTTCAAGGCTGTTTCGACGATTGTCTGTCAGTTATCATTGTAATATATTTCCTACGTCGTCGCACCTCTAGCGGTGGCCGAGTGTCTTGAGAAGTTGCTGGCATCCAAGTCCAGTTGTGTATTGAACTTGGATCATCTTCTACCTACCTTCATCGTGTTATGCGCAGGCCACTTGACTCGATCCCATCCTTGACTGTACCATGCATGCGTCTTGCCGGATAAAGACAGCTCGCCAGTCGGCATCCTCTCCTCTCCATTGGTGGCATGGGAGCCGGCATTGTGAAGCTACCGATCGCTCGTGGCTTCGCAGTCCCGAGCCTTCACCAACTGCCAAGGCCAGAGGGCAAGCACACTCCCGATGATGCTGCGAAATAGCCCATCACAATAAAATGTGCTGACAGCCAACGGTAGTCAAGATGCCATTTAAAGAGCCACGGGCGCCATATCACACTTGATCGGGGTGAAGAAATGCCAGGTGATTCTGTTCGTTGTGCCTAGAGAAGAAGAAGAAGAACGGAGAAGCAGTAGCAGCTTATACACTATGGATCTCTTTCGCAGTCGACTTGTTGTGTGGATCGGTTGGTATTGGAAAAGTTACATCGTGACGGCTGGTGGTATATACTACATAGTGGTACGGAAATTTGTTCTTTCCTGCTCTTTTCTTTTTGTCACGCCAAAGCTATGGTCCCAGAGTCGGCTATATGCCACTGGCACCGAGAGACCCCGGAATTCCTCCAACTTTGGTCTTGGTGTTGTTTATATATATTCGGGAGCCAGGAACGCTCAGCTTTGAGTTGTGATGCGAACTGGCGTCGGCGTCTGAGCCAAAAGATGAGTAGATGCCTCGTGTTGACAGAGCTCCAAAATGATTTGCGACCAGGGAACCCCCTTCCAAAGGAACGTGTTCTTGCTCAGACTCAAGATTCAGCGGGACGCCAAAGACGATACCGGTCGCCGGACTGACCACCGTCTCGGCGGATGTCATGGCGGGGACGAAGAACTGTATATGGGCGCCGGGGGGGGCGAAACTGGATTTGCTCATGGTTCGCACAAACCTCTCCATCTCCTCCTCCTCTGACGAGGCGAAGTGTGTCTCGCGGGGATCGAGCGACAGGAGGCCCTTCTTGGGGCCCCATCCACCGCCGCCGCTCACTGCCGCATGACCAGATTAGAACATGTGCGCTTTCTCGGGCAGAGGTCGAATAACTTACACACTTGGTAGAACTGGCCACCAGCTTGGTGTTGCCGCTGGAGGTAATCGGCATGCGACTCGACGTCGGATCGCGTCACAGCCTTGCCCTGTAGGATGGTCGAGGGTTCGGGGGCATTTTCAGCGGCCGATGCGCTCGTCTGTGACGTGTCTGGCGTGACCAGCGCCCATACACCCCTTGGTCCTGATGGTGCCGTCTCGGTTGTTCTTCGATGTTCGAAGATGCTGTTGACGGCGGCTTCCAGCTCCGTCGACGCTGGAACCGACTTGCCGTCCACTTCAATGCCCCGCACGATGTTTCCGAAACTCGCCGTGACTCTACGAGCGCGAGTCACAGGAGACAAGGGTGCCCATAAGCCAAAGTCGGCAGCTGAACGCGCCGGTCGGTCAGTTTGCGCGTGGACGTTCTGCCATTGACTCCCCATCATCGAGCACAGCTTGGCTTTTCCTCCAGACAAATCATGCCGACTTATCAGAAGCGTCGAGGCCCTGTTGTTGAGGAAAGTCGTCCGCGCAAGGGGCAGGGTCTGCGTGGACAGCCCGACCTTGAATGTGAGCGCGGCTACTGAATCTCTCTCGAGCTCCTCGGGCCGAGGGGCTTGCTGCCATAATCCCGGCAGAATTGACTCCAGCTCGCCTCGTAGGACTGATATGCCCGGCCTGGCATACGGGTCGTCCTGCGCGGGTGCGATATTATCCACGATAGCACATAGCAGATGAAAGTCTTTCGTGCCTTCCGAGCCTGACAGGACATTGGCCAGCTCCGAGCTGAAGCCTTGGTCCTCTAGCTTATCGGCATAGTGCGGCGTGGCGAGAACAACAGCCGCGTTGTGCCTATCTGGGTTTTCTAACACGCTATGGCCGTGGAGCTTGCCTGTTATTTCATGGGGCTTGTCCTGCGGTGAAAATCAGCGAGTCTGAGATTAACACCGGGGGTCTGTTTGATCTCCTTACGTTCGATGACAGATAATAAGTGAATCGAGACTGGTTCGAGGGCTTCAGCGTAGATAGCTGCCGCCTTGGCACGATGGAGCAACCAGGGGCGAGGCTTTTCAGAATGCAACGAGGCGCACGTAGTGCCATGCTGGCGATGGCCTTCTCGGCAAATTTCCCGGCGTGTTTGGATATCTCGAACAAGCATTGGCCAGTCTCATTGGAATTGAAATAAGGAAGAAAAAAAAACAAAAAAACAAAGATGAGCCTCGTCACAGGCACGCTGGAGATATGTACGCAAACAGTATCAAGTGAAAATGTGGCTAATGAAACCATGTAGTGTGGCTGAAGCTTATTCCCACGGCCACCAATTCCTAATTCCCACATGCACTGCCACACCTTCGTCGGACCCCTCCTCATCCCACCAACAAGAACAAGCCCACCAAGCATTTGCGAATCATTTCAGATCAAAGTTGGAACAGCACCGAGACTCGGAGCTGAGTCACCGGCCCTTGTTCCTCCCAGCCCGGCATCTAAACATCTCCTCCTTTGAGCGGACTTCGAAGCCCACACACATCGGGCTTCAGCCAAACGTCTTCGACACGACGTTTAGACTTACGGTTCAAGCACTTCGGGTGCGCTCATCTTCACCAAGCAGACTCTTCACCGCAACTGCACGTGCCGCCATGGCAAGCAACATCGCTCGAGGGGCCCCTGGTAAGATGAATCATTTGGACTCTGGTGGTGTTTTTTTTTATATACGTATAATTTCTCGCGGCGAAGCAGTGAATTAACAATTGTGTGTTGTAGTTGGGGCGAGCGGAGCAGTCGAAGTAGGAACAAAACCCTCCAACACCGGTCGAGACGAATTCCAAAACAACGCGAGAAACTAATGGCGGGCAGAACGTAAACCAAGCCGCACAGGCTCCCTCGGCTGGTAACAATGAGCCTCCCAAGGTGAAGACGGAGAAGGACTGTACGTTTTATTTTTTTTTATTTTTTTTTATTGCCCCTCGTTCTCGCCCGCCATCAAGCACAACTAATGTCTATGGTGTTCATGAATGCGTAAAAGTGGAAAAGGAGCGGAAGAAGGCCGAAAAGGCCGCCAAGCTCGAGGCAAAGAAGGCAAAGGCGGCGCAAATGGCGGCAAATGCGGCCAACAAGGAGAAGAAGGCCAAGGAGAAGAAGACAGAGGAAGTCGTCCCCCCCTACGTCGAGGACACGCCCGTCGGTGAGAAGAAGCGCATTCGGTCATTCGAGGACCCCAATTTCAAGGCCTACGACCCCATTGCCGTGGAATCAGCATGGTATGACTGGTGGCAGAACGAAGGCTTTTTCAAGCCAGAGTTCACCCCCGAGGGAAAGGTCAAGGAAGCCGGCAGTTTCGTCATTGTCCACCCTCCCCCCAACGTCACCGGCTCCTTGCACATGGGTCATGCTCTTGGTGATTCCTTGCAAGACCTCCTCATCCGATGGAACAGAATGAACGGAAAGACGACTCTTTGGCTACCCGGTTGCGACCATGCTGGTATTGCCACGCAGAGCGTCGTGGAAAAGATGCTGTGGAGAAAGGAGAAGAAGACCAGACATGATCTCGGTCGAGAAAAGTTTGTGGAGACCGTTTGGGAGTGGAAGGAAGATTATCACAAGCGCATCAACAAGGCCCTCACACATATGGGTGGTTCCTTTGACTGGAGCCGAGAGGGTGGGTTCATCTTCGTCGAAATGATTTTCCCTCAAACGGTATTATTAACATGCTCTCTAGCCTTTACCATGGACGCAAATCTTTCTGCCGCCGTGGTCGAAACCTTTGTCCGCCTTCACGAGGAAGGCATCATCTACAGAGCCAACCGGCTCGTCAACTGGTGTACACAGCTGAACACGGCCCTTTCGAATCTGGAGGTCGAGAACAAAGAGCTTACAGGTCGGACCTTGCTTGATATTCCGGGCTACGAGAAAAAGGTTGAGTTTGGCGTCATCGTTCACTTCAAGTATCCCATCGAGGGGTCAGATGAGACCCTCGAGGTTGCCACCACGCGTATCGAGACAATGCTTGGCGACTCTGGCATCGCCGTCCATCCCAACGACGCCCGCTACAAGCACCTTGTTGGCAAGAACGCAGTCCATCCATTCATCCCCGACCGCAAGCTCCCCATCGTCGCTGATGAGTATGTCGACATGGAGTTTGGAACTGGTGCTGTCAAGTTGACACCTGCGCACGACCCCAACGATTTCAATCTCGGCCAGAAGCACAACCTGGAGTTCATCAACATTCTCACAGACGACGGGCTGATGAACGAGAACGCGGGTCCGTATCGCGGCCAGAAGCGCTTCGACGTCCGCTACTCCATCCAGGATGCCCTCAAGGAGAAGGGCCTGTACGTCGACAAGAAGGACAACGCCATGAAGGTGCCCCTGTGTGCAAAGTCGATGGACATCATCGAGCCCATCATGAAGCCCCAATGGTGGGTCCGCATGAAGGAGCTCGCCGAGCCTGCCATCCAGGTTGTCAGAGACGGCAAGATCAAGATCAGACCCGACACCGCCGAGAGGAGCTACTTTCGCTGGCTCGAGGATATCAATGACTGGTGCATCAGCAGACAGCTCTGGTGGGGACATCGCTGTCCTGTCTACTTTGCTCATGTCGAAGGTGCTGTCAAAGATACTGCAAACAGCGAGCTTTGGTTCTCGGGCCGAACGCGTGAAGAAGCCGAGAAGAAGGCCGCTGCTGCTTTGCCAGGAAAGAAGTTCACCCTCGAGCAGGATGAAGATGTTCTCGACAGTAAGGAGATTGCTCGAGAGAAAAGAGGGAAATGCGTTTTGTCCCAGCGCTAACAATCACCACAGCTTGGTTTTCTTCCGGTCTTTGGCCGTTCAGCACGCTCGGTTGGCCCAATCAGACCCACGACTTGGACACGCTGTATCCTACCACCGTCCTGGAAACTGGGTGGGATATTTTGTTCTTCTGGATCGCTCGCATGATCACGCTGGGCTTGAAGATGACGGGCAAGGTGCCCTTCACCGAAGTCTTTTGCCACAGTCTTGTCCGCGACTCGGAAGGCAGAAAGATGAGCAAGAGCTTGGGTAATGTCATTGATCCCCTTGATGTCATCTCAGGGATCAAGTTGCAGGATCTGCATGACAAGCTTCACCAAGGAAATCTGCATCCCAATGAGGTCGAGAAGGCTGCCAAGTACCAAAGGACGGCGTTCCCCGACGGCATTCCTCAGTGCGGTGCCGATGCTCTGCGCTTCACCATGATCAACGCCACCACCGGTGGTGCTGACATTAATTTGGACGTCAAGATGTAAGTCTAACTTCTGCATCTCTACCGTATTTTTGTTTTCTTTTTTTCCGAGTTTCTCACATATCCTGCAGTATCCACGGCTACCGAAAGTTCTGTAACAAGATTGTAAGTCGTATACCCGCAAAAAAAAAAAAAAAAAAAAAAAGAACAAGAAAAGATATGACTGCAATGCGATCTTTGTGTCTTTTTTTTTTTTTTTTCTTTTTACTGATTTTCATTTCCTTTAGTTCCAAGCCACCAAGTATGTCCTAGGCAGCTTGCCAGAGGGTTTTACCCCTGCCAAGGATGGCATCACGCGCG
Organism: Claviceps paspali; assembly: GCA_013435705.1. Lineage (NCBI taxonomy): Eukaryota > Fungi > Ascomycota > Sordariomycetes > Hypocreales > Clavicipitaceae > Claviceps > Claviceps paspali. The sequence continues at coordinate 319,679 of JABAEC010000006.1, read as the reverse complement.
GCAAGACGCTGGCCGAGCGATGGATCCTTCATAAGATGAACAGCGCTGCTAGAGATCTCAACATTGCCATTGCGGACCGCGAATTCCAAAAGTCAACAAACATCATCTACAAGTACTGGTATGCCGAGCTCTGCGACGTATACATCGAGAACTCCAAGACCATCATTCGTGAGGGAACAGAGGAAGAGCGCCAGTCTGCTCTGCAGACTCTATACACCGCTCTCGAGTCGGCCCTGACCCTGATTCACCCTTTCATGCCTTACATCACAGAGGAGATGTGGCAAAGAATGCCTCGCCGACCCGACGACACGACAAAATCCATCATGGTGGCCAAGTATCCTCAGTACAGCTCTATCTTGGATGATGCCGAGTCGGAAGCCGCCTACGAGCTCGTCCTGGCTTGCACAAAGGCAGCCCGATCACTCATGTCCGAGTACGCACTCAAGGAAAATGCCCAAGGTAAGCAGCTCAGTACTCCCAGTGCTTTTTTCGGCCCCCCCCCCCCCCCTATTGAATGAGTTTCTCTATCATTAACTCGTCCACTCGATGCAGTCTTTGTCCAAGCATACAACGAAGCCGCTCTCAAGACTTGCAACGCCGAAGTGGCATCAATCAAGTCGCTCAGCGGCAAGAGCGTCCAGTCGATGACGGTGATCGGCTCCGATGCGCCTCGCCCAGCCGGCTGCGTCGCATACCCGGTCTCGACCGCTGCTGCCGTCTTCCTGCACGTCAAGGGCCGCGTCGACTTGGACGCCGAGATCACCAAGGCCCAGAAGAAGCTGGAGAAGTCAAAGATGAATGTTCAGAAGCAGGAGAAGATCCTTTTGGACCCAGGATACAAGGAGAAGGTCTCGGCGGCGGTGCGCGAACAGGACGAGCAGAGACTGGCGGACGCGCAGCAGGAGGTGGTCAGTTTCGAGGAAACCATTAAGCAGTTTGAGCAGCTGAAACTAGAGTAAAGAGAGCGTTTTTTCGTTAAAAGTAACGAGCGTCTCTTTTTCTTTTCCTTGTAGAAAAAAAAATATATATATGATTGAGGATATCAACTCCTGTTTATCTTGTTTGATTCTTCTATCGTTTTTTACAGAATCCGTGTGGTCTTGTATTTGTTTTGTTTCTTTTCGTTGTGACGGGATCTGAATTTGGTGAACGCGAGATGCATTGTTTATGGGGCAAGTTGAATGTTTTACTCAATGAGAAGAGAAGAGAAGAGAAGAAGAACAAGAAGAAGATCTATAAAAGAGACTGAGCTTGCTAAAAATTACTTGTTCGTGTCTTGCTATTTAACACTCACGTCCTGAGCCGACAATGTGCAGTCATCCTCACCATCCGCCCTTGCCTCCAGCACCACCAGGTCCTCCTCCTCCCCCTCCTCCTCCTCCACCACCACCACCACCACCACCAGATGTCTCATCATTCTTCCTCCCCCCTCCCTTGACTGGCTTCGACTGCGCGGCCTCGTGTCTCTTCAGCTCATCGGGAACCTTTGAAATGGAGCTCTTGCTGAGCATCTGGCGCAAGTCGTACAAGACGTCGGCATCCTCGCTGCCCAAGAAGGTGATGGCGACGCCGCTCTTCCCGGCACGGCCGGTACGACCGATGCGATGGGTGTAGCTCTCGATGTTGGTGGCCATGTTGAAGTTGACGACGAGGGAGACGTCGGGGACGTCGATGCCGCGGCCGGCCAGGTCGGTGGCGACGAGGACCTGGGTCTGGCCGGAGCGGACGGAGGCGAGGGCGGCCTCGCGCTGCTCCTGGGTCTTGGAGCCGTGCAGGGTGACGGTGGACCAGCCCATGGAGCGGATGTCGCGGGCGACGGCGTCGCAGTTGCGCTTGATGTTGACGAAGACGATGATGGGCGGGGCGAAGTCGCTCTTGGAGAGGATCTCCTGCAGGCGCTTCTTGCGGCGGTCCTCGCCCGAGACGAACTCGACGCGCTGCTCGACCGTGTCGACGGCCTCGCCGGCGTTGCCGATGGTGGCGGTGGCCGGGCGGCGGAGGTACTTCTTCGCGATGCGCTCGACGGTCGGGGGCATGGTGGCCGTGTACATCATGGTCTGGCGGTACTTGTCCCTGCCGCCGAGGTGGCGCTTCATGAGCTGGGCGTTCTCGGCGTCGTCGGTGTCGGGCTTCTCGTTGGTGACGGGCAGGGCGTCGAGGATCTTGTTGACCGACTCCTCGAAGCCGAGGTCGATCATGCGGTCGGCCTCGTCCATGATGACGTAGCAGCACTGGGAGAGGACGAGGAGCCGCCGCTCGATGCAGTCGACGAGGCGGCCGGGCGTGGCGACGATGATCTCGGCGCCGTTGCGCAGCGCGAAGGCCTGCTCCTCGAGCGAGTGGCCGCCGACGATGCTGACGCAGCGGAACCCGAGCGGCTCGGCGAACTTCCTGGCCTCGGTCTCGATCTGCTGCACCAGCTCGCGGGTCGGCGCGAGGATGAGGCCGTACGGCCCGTCGTTCTTGTTGACCTCGGTCAGCGGCGGCAGGTCCGATATGTAGACGAGGAGCGGCAGGAGGAAGGCCGCCGTCTTCCCGGAGCCCGTCACCGCCACGCCGATGAGGTCCCGCGCCTGCAGCGCGATGGGTATCGCCGCCCTCTGGATCGGCGTCGGCTCCTTGTAGCCCACCCGCTCGACCACGCTGAGCAGCCTCGACGGGAGCCCCGACTCGGCCCAGTTGCGCATGGGGTCCGGGATCGCGCCCCCCTTGGTGGATATGCCGAAGTCCTCCTTGAAGATGCGCCAGTCCCGCTCGCGCATCTCCTCGAGCCTCTTGTCCGACCAGTGGCGCCCGAGGCCCGTCCTCTCCGCCCTCTCCCTCGCCTTGGCCCTGGCCCTGTAGAAGTCCTCCATGATGCCCCTGGCCCGCTCCCTTCCGTTCTCCGCGTCCCGCTCCTCGATCAGCCGCGCCCGCTTCCGCGCCCGCCTCTCCGCCTCGTCGTCGAACTCGCCCCCGACGCCCGCGAGCGAGAACCCCCGGTTGATGCTCTGGTTCGCGTAGATGGGGTCGTTGTCCCTCGAGGTGTCGTCCTCGAGGTCCCACTCGAAGTTGAACTTCTTCTCCGTCGTGCGCATCCGCTTCTTCTGCGCCGAGAAGTTGGACTGCTTGTTGACCTGGGGTCCGAGGTACCGCGACCGCAGGAGCGACGCCTCGATCTCCTCCGCCGTCTTCTTGTCGCCGTTCTTCTTGTCGTTCTTCTTGTCGCCCTTGGGCCGGTTCATCGATCGCGGTCCCGTGGGTATCTGCGGCAGCTGGCCCGGTCCGTTTGCGAATTCGCTGGTCGAGGCCGAGCCTCCTCTGCCGGATGCCCCGTTGGACCGCGATTCCCATTTCCTCAGTTCCTCCCTGCGCTTCTGCGCATCTTCTGCCGACTTCCGCTTCCTCTCTTCTTCTTCCTGCCTGGCCTTTTCGGCCGCCAGCCGCTCGCGCTGCGCTTTGGGCACGAAGCGAGGCTTTGCGGCCGCGGCATCTGCTGCCTTTTTCTGCCGCAGGATTTCTTCTATATCAAGAGGCATGGCTGTCCAACACCATGTAGGGTCCGTCGATGGGTGGCTTTTTGTGTGTGTGTGTGTGTGTGTGTGTGTTTTCTTGTTTTTCTTTTTTTCTTTTTTGGTTTTTTTTTCTTTTTTTGGTTTTCTCAACGTAAATAAGAATAACAGGGTCGACGCAGGAGAAGAAAACGGGGTGAAAATGAATGCGGAAATTTGGCTTTGGAAGACGCCGCCCCGGCCACCAAAATGCTTGTGGCACATTGCTCCTCCAGCCAATCACACTCGGCCGATGTGACCAAAACTCTAAAGCAACGACCAAGGCTTTGGCTTTTTGTTCATAGCTAGGGCAAAATCGACAACAACAAGCCCATCGCCGTCGACCGAAAAAAAAAAAAAAAAAAAAAAAAAAAAAAAAAAAAAACACCCTCCGTCAAGAAATCCGCCAGCAGCTCGACGACGACGGGTGGCCATGGCCTCCGCCTCCAAGTACGTCCAGCTGGCCAAGACGCTGCCGGAGCCGCTGCAGAGGTTCTTCGCACGATGGCCGCCGGCATCTCTCCAGCCCGTCGGTGCCGCCCCGACTCACTTCCAGGAGCATCGGCCGGACCCGTTCCGATTTCATAAACACCCCGTCACGGGCAAGTGGCAGGACCCCGTCTACTCGGCCCGGCGGCAGGCGCAGCTGGTCCAGATGGCGCGCGAGCACGGCGTCGAGGAGCTCCTACCGGAAACCACCAAGGGAACCGAGTACCGCCTGGCTCATCGCGTGGAGCACGGCTTGAGGGTCAAGGGAACCGGCGTGGGACAAAGCGTCAAGGGCCACATCTTCGAGCGACACATGATTGCAAAGTACGTCCGTTCAAAAACAAAAACAAAATCCATCCACCTGCGTTTTCCAAGTCCGAGACGCGGGGGCGCCCCCCCCCCCCCCGTCCGGATGAGCAAAAGACGAAAGAAGAAGAAAGTAGACAAAAGCAAAAAAGACTAACGGCTTCTGCGTACAGGATGGAGAAGAGAAGGAAGGCCATGATGGAAATGCCAAAGCTGATCAAGGCCTGGAAGAGGGTGAGTCGACGCCCTCCGTCATGCGGCACCACCCAGCCAACACATATGTCATGCCATCTGCTAACGAGTCCAATCAGATCGGGAAGCGAAACTGGACGAAATGGCCCAAATAGAGAACCGTCGCCGCGGGATATCATCTCGAGAGTCTTCATGTATATTCCAGTACTTCCATGTAATATCACAATCGCAGGTAGACATTGCCTTTCCATTCTCGGTCCAAGAGAGGAGAAGAATCTCCTCTCCCCCCCCGAAAGACACACACACCTCCACGCCAAGCCGTCAGTTCCGAATTGTTGAAAATATCCATCACCGCCCTCAATAAGCAACACCACAAACATCTCTCGTCAAACCCACATCCCAATCACGTGACACAGTCCGAGAAATTCACCCCGCCGAGTCCGTCCACGAGTCTCAATCCCATCTTTCTGCCCCCCCGTTCTTGAAAAGCAATCTTCGCATGCCCATCCCGGCCATGACAGCCCTGCATCTCACCCACTACGCAGTCCTCGGCCTGAGCCCCTCCATCCTCGACTCCTCCGAGCAAGACCCCTCGGCGCTTCTGAAAAAGGCCTACCACAGGGCCCTCCTCCGCCACCATCCCGACAAAAAGCAGTCCCCGGATTCGGCCTCCGGCTCCAGCGCATACACCATTGACCAGATTGCCACCGCGTACGCAGTGCTCTCCTCACCCGGCCAGCGCGCGGCATACGACACGAGCCTTCGTAAATCCCACGCCCTGGCCGTGTCGGCGAGGCCGAGGTTTCAAACGGGCGTGGAAAGCGTCGATCTGGATGACCTCCCCTTTGATGAAGATACGGAGCGGTGGCACCGGTCTTGTCGGTGCGGGAACAACAGGGGCTACTTGTTTGGCGAGGACGACCTGGTGCAGGTAGAGGATGAGGGTGTCCTACTGGTGGGATGCCAGGATTGCAGTCTTTGGCTGCGGGTTCACTTTGCTGTTCTCAATGATGCCACGGATTCTGGATCCCAAAAAGAGAACATCGTCGACGAGAGCTGACATCGACATCGGCAATGCAGATGCCGCTCGCTGCTCCCGTTGGTCATCTCGTTGGCCATGTCAAAACAACTTCATGCTGCCATGGAGCATGCGACAAACAGAGCAACCAAAACAAAGGCCCATTCATTCGCACACGTGGGGATGAAGTCACATTCCAGGGTCAACCAACCTGCTGCTCGGTTGAAAAGCAATCTTGGTATTTTGTATTTGTCCAGATGGTCTCTTGCATTAGAGTCTAAAAGCAGAACTTCCAAAACCGAAATGTTCTCTCTCTTCGGGGGACCACGTGCCGGTCTCGCAGGACAGTAGAAGACAGATGATCAAACTCTGCTTCCATTGTATACGCGCGTTTACCTAAAAGATGCCGAAGCACTTGATCAAAACAAAAACAACAAGTCTTCCATCCACTCCAAAGACACCAGCCCGCCCGAGACCATATTGATCAGAACATATATATCTTGGCAGCACAATAATCCTTTTTTTGTTTTTGTTTTGTTTTTTACTCAGCCTTGACTTCCTCACTGGAAGCGGCGGCGGCGGGCTCGGCCTCGGCAGTCGTCTCTTCCTTAACAGGAGCGTCAGCCTGGCCAGCGGGGCCAGTCTCAGCCTCGGAGGAGGTCCACAGGGTCTACACAAAGCATGTCAGCATACGCGCGATTTCGAGGCGTGGGCATCATCTTGAGGAGAAGCGTACCAAGTTGTCACGCAGGAGCTGCATGATGAGCGTGGAGTCCTTGTAGCTCTCCTCGCTCAAAGTGTCGAGCTCTGTGATGCAACAGTTAGTCATGCCGTTCGTTCACGGGAGGGATGAGCACAGAGAGACGAGAGGCAATGACGGCGTCTCCATACCAGCAATGGCGTCATCGAAAGCCTGCTTGGCCAGATGACAGGCCTGGTCAGGAGCATTGAGAATCTCGTAATAGAAGACGGAGAAGTTGAGGGCCAGGCCCAAACGAATGGGGTGGGTGGGAGGAAGCTCGGTCTGAGCAACTTCGGTGGCAGCCTTGTATGCCTCAAGAGACTGGTCGGCAGATTCCTTGCGGCGATCGCCGATAGCGAACTCGGCAAGGTAACGGTGGTAGTCGCCCTTCCTGCAGTGAATATTAGTATACTGCCGTACATTGATGGCATTTCTACGCCGCGGTGAAAGAGGCGTTGGAGCAGACGTGCATCTTGTGGTAGAAGACCTTGGACTCGCCAGACTTGGCAGAGGGAATGAGATGCTTGTCGAGAACCTCGAGAATGTCCTCGCAAATCTTGGCGAGCTCGGCCTCGATCTTTTGTCGGTACTCCTTGATGAGGGTGACCTGGGTCGAGTTGCCCTTGGACTCCTCTTTCTGCTCGATAGACGTGACTATTCTCCATGAGGCACGACGAGCGCCAATAACGTTCTTGTAGGCGACAGACAAAAGATTACGCTCCTCTACAGTGAGGTCGCGGTCCTCGGAAGCGACAATCTTCATGTTGTCAACCATCTCTGCAGAAGGGGGCAGCAGAAATTAGCGCTGGATCATCGACTTCTGGACGAGCTGTGATCGGTTGGCAAGGGGGTTACGAACCTTCGTAGCGCTCAGCCTGCTCGGCAAGCTTGGCCAGGTAGACAGCATCTTCGTGACCCATTTTGATGAAATTTTCTTTCTGACTGTGAACGGGAAGGCAAAACAAATGTCAGCGCTGGCTTGATATTCGGGAGTTTTGCGCGAGATGGCGATTGATTGGTTTGTATTTCGAGTCAGTCAAAATGTGTCCCCTTTCAGCCATATAAATTATACATGGCGTGAGCCGCCTTGGCCAGGATGGCGTTTAGCGACCTTGTTCTGGCCCAAAACTGCAGCGGCTAGAGCTCCCAGGAAAACAAGGCGAGTCCGCCATGACGTCCCGTGGATCGGTAGCATGCATGCACCTGAGTTCGAGGCTCTTCCAATGAGTCTGAAGATACAACCTCGTCCCCCTCCCCGCTTCCACTGGGCATTCTTGTCGTGATGGAGCTCCATCAGAAGCGATGGTGAAGCCGTCGAGGAGGCGTGTCTGCGTCACCTCTCTGCACATGTTGCAGTGTCGTGTGTGTTCGAGGCGCCGTGTGCCGCTGTCTGGTGGTTGATGTCGAAACACAAGCCTTCTTCACGGACGGAAAGCGGGAGGGACGACAGACCATGACGACAGCGAGGGAGGGGCGCGAACGCAAAGAAGCAGCAGGAGCAGCAGGAGTAGGGAACAGACAACGCGACAAACAGGAACGGCACAAGATACATACCGAAGGGAAAACGAAAGCGTTTTATCGGCAAGAAAGCTGGCGGCCGGAATGGACGACGGTGAGCGCGTGGACGACGGGCGGGATGGCGCAAAGAACGGCTTGTGGTGGTTTGTTTGTTTGTTGGGGAGGTTGAAATTGCGAGGCCGATGAGCGAAAAGCGTGGGATGGGATGGAAACGGAGAAGGGGCTCAGGACATCATTCATGCCTGGGCAGCGCCAAAGTCGACACCTTGGCCCACGGCACGGCCAATCGTCACCTAGACATTGGCCGCCACCCTTGCCCCGCCTCCGGCTAAGTATGAGTTACTACTACGTACGTCTGAGTACAGGAGGGAGGTCTCAAACCTAGCGCTGCGTTGGCCCACCGGCCAGTGGAACAGAACAGGGTGGCTCAGCGCACGCTGCACTTGTATCACGCCGCGAGCCTGCTGGGAAGCCTGCTGGGAAGCCTGCTGTAGCCCCGTCATAGGTCGTCGCCGGCCCCCCCAGCACAGCGCCTTGCTCTGTGGAGCACCGGCCGCTGCGTACCTGGTACCTGGTGGGCACGATGGCCCTCTTTGCCCGTCTCCGGTGAATGACCTCATCCAGTGTCAGAGCGCTCTGACTGCTTCCTGTGCTGTGGCTGTGGCGGCATGCCAGCGTCCATTTCAGGCGAGCGAGCCCTGCTGCTACCCGGTACCTTTGAGAGATCGGGCAATGCCTTGCACAAACAGGGAAACTTGATAAACTCATTGACAGAGGTTTCAACCCAGAGAAGGGCGGGGAGAAAAAATTGTCATGGACGCTGTGAATATCGGACCGTTTGAACTGTGTGTGCATGCACGCCCTCTGCCATCCCTTGACAAAAGTCCACACTTGACGGAGCGTGTGTCTTGGAGGAGATTGAGTATATCCCCTGTCACAAAAGTGTCAGGCTCGCCACACCTTTCCGTGGCCACCAACAAGGTCATGCTAGTAGTAGAGTACTACTACGTAGTAAGTACTAGTACTACTAGTGGTATATGAGTACCCCGCTTGGCATCTATCTCTACCAGCTACTACAGTAGTACTTACTACCAGTAGTACTACTGCTGCTACTAAGTACCTACTACTACTACAGTACTAGTAGTAGTACTACTACCACCAATCTGCCTGCTACCAAAATTACTACTAGTACCTTAGTAGTAGTAGTGCTGCGGCCCGGAGCTGCTTGCAGCCCGCACGTTCGCATACCAGACCACCACTACGTAGAACATACAGCAACACGATATCTTTTTTTCTCCCGCCCTCATCTTCAACTTCCACCACACCAGACATCCCAACTACCCAAAATGCTTCGCGCAACCCTCACAAAGACCGCTGCATTCCGCCCGCTCCGAGCTACCTTCACCACCACTGCTCGAGCCATGGCCGCTGGTGACACTGGTGCTCCCCCCAAGACCGGAGGCCAAGGGTGAGTCGGGTTTTCCGCGGGGGGGGGGGGGGGGGGGGGGGGGGGGGGGGGGGGGGGGGGGGGGGGGGGGGGGGGGGGGGGGGGGGGGGGGGGGGGGGGGGGGGGGG